>JACATO010001384.1:0-22251 GCA_018389105.1 Nautilus pompilius | reverse complement strand
ACGATAGAGGGAGAGGGGAGTTGTGTGTGTGTTGTGGAGAGGAGAGAAAACCCCGTATTTATTGAATATTGCTTTTGAAACTGGTTCCAGATGTTGATAAAACAGGTTTAATTGAAATCCTTTAAGTTACTGATAGCCGCTGGCCACGGGATTACTGCACGCTGATTGGATTTGCCGCGTGATTGGAAGAAGAGGAGCCGCCCCTCGCCCGTGGTTCGGGTCCGTGGGACACGGCAGTGTGTTCACCAGCTCCTCGGCGACCAGCTTCCCCAAAGCCTGATTACTGCTTAAGCACTTCCCCACCCCCCCTCCCGCCCAATTCAATTAACGAGAGAAAGGTTTGAAGATCGGGGACAGTCAGTCGTGCAGCGCACCAGCGAGAGAAAAACAGCTACATCTGTAAATCAGAGTTAACGAGAGTGTTCCGCCCCTTCCACCCCGAAAAACACCCGGTACCGGACAATTATGCTGAGATGGGAAATCCGCCAGGGTCCGCGGCGGCCAAACCTGAGAGTAACGCTAGCTCCCCCTCCCCAAACACACACACACACCACCCACACCACCACCCCCCCCATCCACCCCCAGTTTGTTTTCTCTAATTGATTCATTCTCCTGGTTAAATTTACCTGGCGGTCACTTTCTGTAGTCAACTTTGGTTGCTGTATTTACCTCCCCTCCCACGCCACCCAGACCATTTCCTCGCTGCGCTCGTGAACGAGAGCACCAACATGGGATTAATAGCTTTTATGGATATTTTTTTTTTAAAAAAGGGGGGAGGGGGTCATTTCCGTTCCTTTCGAGTGGAGTAAAGGCGGAGTTATGGCGATCGGAGGTCTGGCCGAGCCTCCTCCGGTGACCGGCAGAGGGCGCGCAGCAGCAGCGCCAGAATTCGGCCTGGATCCCGAGAAATGTCCTCCTCAAACACAATGCGCTGACTTACAGAGAAGTGTCACTAATTACAGCGGATCAAAAGGTCGATAGGGTGCCAGATCTCACCTTCCCAACAGGTGCACGAAAATCTTTTTTTTTTTTAACGCTCCTACAATAAATAAAAAAAAAAATAGGGAATAGGGAGGGGGGGACACCATCAAAAAAGAAGGAAAAAACCCGGTTTGCTGGAACTCAGGGAGAACATCTCTGAATCAGAACAGGCGTCGTCGTTGTGTTTCTCGGCGGAGTTTGGTCGTTCGCTTACGGATGCGCAGCAGCCAGTCACGTGCCTGCTGGAATAATGGGAAGCGCACTTCTCAAAAAGCGGTGAGCGAGAGTATGGCATATTAAAAAAAGGGGGGGTAGTTCCGGTAAAACCTGCTGCTGTAGCAAAGCGTTAAGTCCTCGTGCATGACGCATTATAGGATAAATGGGAATTGGGAGTCGGGACATGGGGAAGGAAGAGGAGGTTGGGGGGGAGGCAGGTAAACGCCTTCACGAGCCGCTAACGTTTTGAAGAACGCAGAGGAAAGTCCGGGGCTCCAGCAGAGGTCAGCAGGGGGGGGGTCTGGTCAATTCTTCCGTGAAGGATCGAGCCAAAAGTTCTGTCTTTTAATGAGAGTCAAATGTCAACACAAGAGTTTGCTTCAGACAGATTACTGCTGCTGATAATGCGTTCTCTCTCTCTGTGTGTGTGTGTGTGTGTGTGTGTGCTGAGTCATATATATTCCCTCTCTGTGTACTGAGTCATATCTCTCTCTGTACTTACGTCATATCTCTCTCTGTACTGACGTCATCTCTATCTCTCTCTTTTAAATGTATTTTCTATGATTAATCCAGTTACTATGGAAACTAAAAGCAAATATGTACTACACACACACCCCTTGGACTTCAGAAGTATTTCAGTTGTCTGTTTTTGATAACCCTGCCCCAGAGAAAGCCTATTACTATCGAAGTGCCTCTATTTTCTGTCACGATGTATTAACGCTTCCTGCCGCTTCGCGAGGACTCTTCGCCCTTTAATTAAAGAGGGCGATCCACACAGCCCCCCCCACACCAACAGCGATGACGTCACCAGGACCTGCCGTTGTATCAGAAGACGTGGGCGGGTGATGAGGGGCTTTTACCGGATAAAAAATTAGCGAGTTCATATTTGGCTCAGGACCTACGAACGAGGACGTAGCTTCTTTCCTGGCAGTGCGAGCGACTCCCGCCCCGCCACGACATCTGCCACGCGGCGGATAAGACGGGAAACAAGAAGAACACAACAACAGAGAATAAAAAACAAAAAGAAAACTGGAACAATCAGACGGTCTAAGGAGTTTCCTTCATTTGTTATTTTTTTTTTTAAAAAACAAAAAAAAAACAACCTCCGAGACTGCGATAAATATTTCCGTTGGAAGTTCCCGAGACTTTTAGTGGTAAGCACTAGTGAAGTTAAATATTCATGGCGCATCTCACCTCCCGCGGAGACCTCGGCCTTGTTCTCACTCGATACAATGGGACGCGTTACCCGACCTGCCCAGCTAATCAACTCGACACGGTAGATGGGTATTGTTGTGTGCTTTCGTTTACTTCTTTCACAGATGACAGGAAAATAATAATAATAATAATAATAATAATAATAATAATAATAATAATAATAATAATAATAATATAATAATAAACGACGTCATCCGCTTCAAATATGCGTTATGGATGACAATTTCTCCCTGCCGAGCGCCGCCTAGGGTCAGATTAATTAAGGAGAAAGCCAAAGCAAAGATTGAACATCACGACAATTAGTTTTGTTTATTTAAAAATTACTTGACATTAATTTGCTTATCTGACCGAATGTTCTATGTGACAATTTGTGTTTTTCTTTCGTCGTCCCGTCCTCTCTCTCTCTCACACACACACACACACACACACACACACACGTATTCGGTTGTGCGCGAGACAATGGAATATATTTAACTACACGAATCTAATCACATAATTCAGTAATATCCGTGAAAAAAAAAAGAAAAGTGAAACTATACAATAAGGATTAGATCCAAAGAATACATAAAACCTTTTATGAAAGTTCAGATTGCATGAAATATGCAACAGCTATGCATTTTCTGCATTTTAAAAGTTCGCTGGCTATGATAATATATTTAAAAGGTGTTATAAAAATAGCAAAATTAAGAAAATATGTCTATAATAATTTTTTTTAGAATATTAAAAGAGAAGTATAGTTTCAAAACATATGAAAAGATGGCTATAAAATGTTAGAATATATATAAAGGTGATTATGAACATCCAGAATAGAAATTACGAAAAGATGGCTATAAAATGTTAGAATATATATAAAGGTGATTATGAACATCCAGAATAGAAATTACGAAAAGATGGCTATAAAATGTTAGAATATATATACAGGTGATTATGAACATCCAGAATAGAAATTACGAAAAGATGGCTATAAAATGTTAGAATATATATAAAGGTGATTATGAACATCCAGAATAGAAATTACGAAAAGATGGCTATAAAATGTTAGAATATATATAAAGGTGATTATGAACATTCAGAATAGAAATTACGAAAAGATGGCTATAAAATGTTAGAATATATATAAAGGTGATTATGAACATTCAGAATAGAGAATTACGAAAAGATGGCTATAAAATGATGAATAGATTATATAAAGGTGATTTATGAACATTCAGAATAGAAATTACGAAAAGATGGCTATAAATGTTAGACTATATATAAAGGTGATTATGAACATTCAGATAGAAATACGAAAAGATGGCTATAAAATGTTAGACTATATATAAAGTGATTATGAACATTCAGAATAGAAATTACGAAAAGATGGCTATAAAATGATAGAATATATATATAAAGGTGATTATGAACATCCAGAATAGAAATTACGAAAGATGGCTATAAAATGATAGAATATATATATAAAGGTGATTATGAACATCCAGAATAGAAATTACGAAAAGATGGCTATAAAATGTTAGACTATATATAAAGGTGATTATGAACATTCAGAATAGAAATTACGAAAAGATGGCTATAAAATGATAGAATATATATATAAAGGTGATTATGAACATTCAGAATAGAAATTACGAAAAGATGGCTATAAAATGTTAGACTATATATAAAGGTGATTATGAACATTCAGAATAGAAATTACGAAAAGATGGCTATAAAATGATAGAATATATATATAAAGGTGATTATGAACATTCAGAATAGAAATTACGAAAAGATGGCTATAAAATGTTAGAATATATATAAAGGTGATTATGAACATTCAGAATAGAAATTACGAAAAGATGGCTATAAAATGTTAGACTATATATAAAGGTGATTATGAACATTCAGAATAGAAATTACGAAAGATGGCTATTAAATGATGAATATATATATAAAGGTGATTATGAACATTCAGAATAGAAATTACGAAAAGATGGCTATAAAATGATAGAATATATATAAAGGTGATTATGAACATTCAGAATAGAACATACGAAAAGATGGCTATAAAATGATAGAATATATATAAAGGTGATTATGAACATTCAGAATAGAACATACGAAAAGATGGCTATAAAATGATAGAATATATATAAAGGTGATTATGAACATTCAGAATAGAACATACGAAAAGGTGGTCAAAATTTTAAAATCTACTTAAATGTGGCTATAAATGACGGAATATATAAGGAAGTGGCTACGGAAATTCTGAATATAAGAAATGGTTGTTGTAAAAATTTCGAATAGAAGTCAAGGCTGCTCAGACAATTCTAAATATGCGAAAGTAAGCGAGAAGTTTCCGAATATTCAGGAGGGAAAGTTTGAGATGAAAGCTTCGGAGAAAATTAGCATACATAGAAAGGACTGAAACCGTGTATATATTCTGTGGGTGGTTTTCACTTATCTGTATTTTTATATTTTAAAAAATACCGACTTATACTAATAATTTCTGTACAATTATTTCCAGTTTGTCGTGTGAAACTTTTTTTTTTAAATCTGTGATAATCACCTCTGTCCGGAACGTGGCTGAAGCCCTGTTACAGTGCCCGGCTGGACTTGCTCGTCGTCTATGTTTACAAACACAAATAGCTACCGTGTCATGTGAGCTTCCCAACGTCGTCACTTTGCTCTGAACAGTTCCAGGCTTGTTTCTTCTTCTTCTTCTTCTTCTTCTCCTCCTCTAGACTGTAGTTCAGCAGTTGACACCTGCCGTAGCCAGGTGTGATATTTAGAATCCTTCTGTTTGTTTGTTTGTTTGTTTCCGCAGGGTAGAATTTAGAAGAAAAAAAAAGAAAAAACCCTTATTAAGCTGTCTAATTAATGTCAGATTTCGTCTCCGACTGTCGACAAAACCCCAGTCGGCTAAAAGTCACCGCGGGTAGAGAAACAGGGGGTGTGTGTGTGTGTGTGTGTGTGTGTGTGTGTGTGTGTGTGTGTGTTGTTCATGGCATCCTCGCATTAACTCGCTCGCGGATTAGGCGCCCAATAATCGCGGATTTACTTTATTTCCGTCTGTTTGCGGTAGCTAATTGACGGAGAGTGCGACGAGAATGAGTCGACACAGCGTGTTTGTCGACTGTGGGTGGGGGGACGGTACCAGGCCCGGCTGAGATATCAGTGGAGAATGTCAGCAACGACAGCTATGAGAGGTGTTGAGGGGGGGGAGGGGGGGAGATTACGGCGGCAAAGAGAAGAGAGAGAGAGAGAGATGACGTCAGTACAGAGAGAGGGGAGGAGAGGACAGACAGACAGAAGGTGGAGGAGAGAGAGAGAGAGAGATGACGTCAGTACAGAGGGGAGGAGAGGACAGACAGACAGAGGAGGGGGGGTCGAAGAGGAGAGAGAAAGAAATGACGTCAGTACAGAGCGGGGTGAGGAGAGAGAGAGAGAGAGAAAGGGGCTTATATTAATAACAGGAACTGCTTCTTTCCTTTCTTGTGAGGCACGAAGATAAACGATTGTATAACACACGTTTGCTTGTTTTAAGTAAACCCGACCCGAAGCAGAGCACTCACCACGGAGTACGACAACAACATAGAGAGCTAATACTGTTTTTCCAGTTTTCGTTCCTGACCTCCTCCGTGTTTCCTTTATCCTTCTCTTTCCCTACGTCGGGGGCACTCTCCCTCCTCCCCGCCAATATCCACGCAATTAACTACTACACATATACTACGACAAAGATGTTCCGCTGATGTTGTTGCAGCTGGCTGTCCGCTTATATTAAATACCGGAAACGGACACGCAAACGAGCGATCAAGAGACTTCCGGCCCCTCGCCAAAAGTGGTGGGTTGGGGAGGGGTTACGAGACAAAGCTTGCATCATCCGTGGACTGAGTCGAGGGACCCCACCACCTCAGGTGACATGTATACACGACAGAGCGACAACTGGGCACCGTCTAACTATGACGTCACATAAACCAGCCTCGAAGGAGAGAACTAAATGACAAAAGAATTGATATTTTTCCGAAGTTAAGTTGAAAGTGAGCAAGAAAAAAGAGGAAGGAAAAGAAAAACCAAACCTTTTTTAAATAAGAATTTTCTAGGATAGAATTTTGAATAACAATAAATTTCTTTTAATAAAAAAATGTACACCTATTTAAACTTTCACTTTCCTTTTCAGTATCAATGTTATATATATATAAAGCCTTTCTCTACCTTTCGGGGGGGTCACATATAATTAATCACAGGTAATGTATTATTCTACATCGTAAAGAAATTTTGTATTGAAACTATATTTTATTAATAACAAAATGATATTGCAAACTTTTTTATTTTTTTTTTTGTATTGTAATGAGTTTTCCCTGCATGAATTTTATATAAGCTACTCGTAAACTTATGGAGTAAAAGCCAGTTGTTGTCCGGCGATCTCAATGAGTGGCTTCCACATAAAAAAAACATTATCGCCGGACTGGCTTCAAACACATGATCAAAGCTGGTGTTATAAATAGGAATTAAAAGACAACAGGAAAAGAAAGGAACAGGTCGAATTGTCGCCAGTGCAGTATGCAGACATGTATAGGTGAACCAATGAGTGGGAGACGGAAGGTCACAGTTTACCTGCGTGCCCTAAGAAATATAATAAGCCTAACTTGAAATAAATACATTTTCACGTGTAGATTAGGAAGAAACAAATCGCTAATTCACTGTTCACAAATTCCCTCGACGATGATTTGGTTTATGTTCTAACATTTAAAAAAAGGCAGTAAAAATCCCGCCAAGACAAGTAGAGAGGTAACTCAACCGCTTGAGAGGAGAGAGAGAGAGAGAGAGGAGATGGAGAGAGAGAGAGAGAGGTGGAGGGAAGATTGAGAGAGAGAGAGAAGAGAGAGAGAGACGAGAGAGAGAGAGGGAGAGATAGAGAGAGAGAGAGAGAGAGCGAATGTAATTTTACCCGTGCACTGTTGGCCATAGGCGTAGACTCGCCAATAAGATATCGTGCATAAGTTAGTTTATTAGTGAATATCGTTACGTGGGTAGATAGATACAGGTCACGGCTGGAGAAATTCACGCGCGTGAAACAGAACGAAGAATTCCTTCTCTGTTTTCGAACATTTCGTCACATGTTTATGCTTGAACTCCGTCTTTATGACCGACAGTGCACACACACACACACAAGTGAAGTAGGCATATACATATTGCAGTTTCAAGGGCTGCTATGTTATCCACAGGTTGTTGTTTTTTTTTTCTTATAAAAACAACAAATATTTTATTTTTTAATTAAAAAAAAAAAAAATTCTGTTTTTTTTTTCAGAAAACGTCGCGACCGAACGCACGCAGTCAGGGATTCCTTTATCCCGCCATCTAGAACATCACTTATCCTGTTCCACCTTTTCGTGCTCCATCGTTGCTTTATTTCACCTATTTAATTAACGGCTGTTGTTGTTGTTGTTTTTCCGCTCCGAAACAATACACCTGGAGAGAAAGAAACCTCTTTGATCTCACGCTTGGGTTGCGACGTCTCATAACTACCCCCTCCCACTACCCCACCCCCTTTTTATTGCCGTCGTTGACTCACCTCTTCCGGTCTTAATTTTGCTTGTTTTCCATATTTGCCTCCAAATCTTTAACACGTTGACTTGTTGTCAGTGGGCTCGCTCGTACCCACCCGTCTATGTGCCGTGTGCGCGGTATTCTGCATCTTGTTTTTCATTGGAGATGTATGGGAGCGGCAAACGAGCGAACTATAGGATTAATTAAAGCCGATTTAACGGGGATATTTGGGATAAAGTTAGTCATAAATAATTCATCCCTCAAGCAAAGTGTTTTGTAATGTTACAAATGTTTTCACTGGAAAAAAAAAAGATATTGTGCTACGATCTTGTTTCTGGTAAAAGAAAGAAAAATAATAATAAACTGAAATTTTAATTTAATATTAGCTTCGGAATTTTTTTTAACGAAGTAGGAAGGGAATATTTAATATCTACGGTAACGATTTTTATTCATTCGCTTCTTTTTTTTTTAACTTAGGGAAATTTTTTGCTAGAACTGTTGGAGTCACGTCATCAGTTACCCGCCCTTCTCTCTCACCATCCTCTCTCTCTCTCGAAGTGGGAGGAAGGGATGGTACCCTAAGTGTCCTTCCGAAAATTCTAACACTAATCCCCATCAGATAACGTGAGGCATTTCGCGAAAGCCGTCTCCCGCCGCGATCCGCTCTCACCCCGGCTTCTAATAGAATTTGATGCCAGGCTGACCACTCATTCAGAAGGGAATTTTCCCTGCTCCGCGTAGCTCTTTAAGTTGCCAAACGCGATGGCTGTCGATTATTAGAACTCGGTGGCTGAACCGACCTCATCCTTAATAGAAAAACTCCCTGAACCGCGGTATTAGCGATTTAGGGAAAATCTTCTACTTAAGTAATTCCGGCAGAGACTTCCGAGTTTACTCGTTTTCACCTGCGTGTTTTTCCAGAGGCCGTAATATTGTCGAGCTCTCTCGACCGTAAAATTCCATGATCTGCCCTGTCAGCAGTCGGAACAGGTGCGTGCAGTCCCACTAAATCCAGGTATACCAGAAGTTCGCCTACTTTTTTATACTTCATTAATTTCTATTCTATCTTTTGTTGTTGTTGTTGTTGTTGTTGTTTTTTCAATCTAACTGGTTTACCTCCCCTTTTCCGGTTAAAAGTAGCAAAAGAAATCAAACAATCAATCTCTGGTATTAGATAATTATATCTGATATGCCACTTATTTCTCTCTTAACCGAACACGTTTAGCTGCCCGGTCTTAATGAATGGACAGACCTCAAATGTATTATTAAATAACAGAAAATTCAAACTTGTATAAAAGTTAAAAGTCGTTTGTCTTGTCCATCGCGGGAGAAGAGTTGCGGGCACGTGATTACTGATCATAGGCGGCGATGACGTCATTATGATGTTGTCTTATATACCGTGATCCGGTCCCTTGGGTTTCCGCAAAGAATAACGAATCTACACTACGAGATCTCAGCTGTATTATACTCACTCACGCGTACAACACTTCAGAGGTAGATACGAATATGCACTGGCAGCCAGCCATAAGTGGATTTACCAATGAGATATCCCATATGTCATACGTACATGCGTGCTTCGTTTAAGGTATTATTTCGAGAAATCAACTGAAACTATACAGGCTAACAAAGTGTGTACACATCGGTGCTTTAGGATTTAAGTCACAGACACACGATACAGTGGCTGCCATAAATATGGATTCAACAAAAAAATAATCCATCAAGCATAAAAGAGGATGCTTCCTTTAAAATGTCTTGTGAGGGGAAAAATACATATGCATGTATATTTTTACAGGTATGAATTTTCTGATAGTCATACACTTATTATATGCACTTGAACAAAAATAATAAAACACGAATGGCGGTCAACTAGGGAGTAGTTTAATTAAGAAAAAATCTTCAAACACCACTGTTTTCTTCATAAACTTATGAAAAACTCAAGAAAAAAAAAAAACTGACACCTGCATATATATATATAGTGGTTTCAATAGATTAATCCAAGTGTAGAGAAACGAAAGACAAAATTAGAACCTGAATAATAAAGCAAAGAAGTTCTTCTCAGTTACATATGGTTTTCTTTTCGATAGTAAACAAACATGAGTCCATAATCCACAACCGAGACCTGGCCAGAATCTTCACGTTAGCAAGGCGGATCTTATGTTATGTGCATACCACGTGTTTTAGTAAGCCCGAATCCTTTCGCCCTGTCAGATCGGACTTAAATAGCTCATAGAAACATTGTGTGGTTTTAATTAATTCTCTCTTTAAAGTAAGGGACCTAAAAAGGGTAGTATTACACGCATATATATATAAAACGTTTAGAAACATTATCCATAATGTGTTGGAAGCAGAATATCTTGTTAATTACTTTACATACACGTAAGTCTATAAATCTTGAGGGGAAACCGGTTACCATTCGTAATTCTTCGACATGTCAACCGGGTTAATGAGAAGCGAAATCCCGGTAAATCACGAAGTATAACATTCTGAGAGTAAACTAGTGTATGGTGAGTTGCAGCTCAATCTTGTTAGTAAAGAGTTAATCAGTTTTTCAGTTTTCACCGTGTACCATCCGTACAAATAAATAAATAAATAATGTTTTTCGTTTAAACTTTATTTCATTATAGTTTTAGAAAAATGTTTTTCTTTGAAAAACAACGTGACACACTGGCTTAGGGACAAACAAAGACAAAAGAAAGATTGCGTAAGTCAAAGATGACTCAGTCGGTATGTATGGACCTATTGGGGGGCACTGCTACCGGACTAAATAATCACAATGTTTCATTTCATTCAATTACGAAAAACCCTGAATTCCTTCTTTTCCCGGAAAACATCACTCGTAGAACTCTTGACCCATGAGATTACGTCATTGATACAAAGAATCTGATCTACATGACGTTCATGACGTAGGATCCAGTCTATATGACATTCGTGACGTAAGTTCGGATCTATATGACGTTGATGACGTAGGATATGATCTATGTGACGTTCATGACATAGGATCCGGTCTCTATATGACGTTCGTGACGTAAGATCGGATCTATATGACGTTCGTGACGTAAGATCGGATGTATATGACGTTGATGACGTAGGATATGATCTATGTGACGTTCATGACATAGGATCCGGTCTCTATATGACGTTCGTGACGTAAGATCGGATCTATATGACGTTCGTGACGTAAGATCGGATGTATATGACGTTCGTGACGTAGGATATGATCTATGTGACGTTCATGACATAGGATCCGGTCTCTATATGACGTTCGTGACGTAAGATCGGATCTATATGACGTTCGTGACGTAGGATATGATCTATGTGACGTTCATGACATAGGATCCGGTCTCTATATGACGTTCGTGACGTAAGATCGGATGTATATGACGTTTGTAAGATCGGATCTATATGACGTTCGTGACGTAGGATCAGATGTATATGGCGTTTCCGGCTGTCTTAGAAGCTAAAGAAAGAGAAAGCAAAATTCGATCTCCCCTTCAATTAGGTTTCAGAGCAGTTGCAGCTGTTTATAGAGCGGCTAAATATGGTTTCGCTTAAGAGACTTTTTTTCAAAAAAACTTGCAGTAATTTAGAAAAAAAAGATGAAAGTTTCCTTTTGTTACATGAGCGATTTGAAGGCCGTGTGCAGCGAACGTGCAGACGTGGTCTGTCTGCAGCAGTCAGTCAATCTAATGATCGGTCTCACAGGAGTTGTGTTACCGCTCGCTGTCCATTAAACATTTACCCTTTTTTTTCTTCTTTTTTTTCCAATTTTTTCTTCTTTCTTTTCTTTTTTTTTTTTACTCAACCGCTGAAAAGATCAAGGGAAATAAACACGGGGCGTGTGTTTGTTTAACCGACTTGTAGCGGAGCGCCGAGGAACACAATGGGGGAACGGACGAGCGGACGGACGTCAGAGCGTGGCGGCGAGCCCCGTAGCCAACCGCGCATTAACGATCGGTGGCGGAATTATTTAACACCGCCATAGAAGAGGAGACACTCGACGAAGAAAGAGAACTATTGATCCCGCGATACAAATGGGAATGTAACAGCCACAGTCACAAAAGCGCGTCCGGCGTCTTAACTAAACGCATCCCGTTAATACAGGAGCTGGGCTTACAAAGGCCGGTACCCCCCGAGTATTCCCGACATCCACGCCATCCGCTTCACGGGCTCCGAACAGTGCCCGCTGGAGCGCGCGACAAATACATTACCAATCGCGTGCGTTAATGACTGCTAACTACACGTGAGAGTAACTTTCTGCGGCGGGGTCTCGGTCGGGCGAGATTAGGCCAATTCTGGTTTATGAACTACGATCAAATATTTATTCCTTCCCGCTTAATTCGTCGTCTGCGGCGCAGAGCTCGAGAAAGAAAGTCGCTGACGTCATTAGGCGGACATCGGCCCGTCTGTTAATATTTAACGAGATGCGACGACTTCAGCGTCGCTGGCGTTTAACTACTGTATGATATCACGAAAAGGAAAACCCTTTCGTTTAGCTAGAACCAACAGAAACGAATTAGGGACAGTACGGACCCAGCTACGCCTTTGTTTACTTCTGTAGACGTAGACGCGGAGGAGAGCGCGGTAGACATTGTCAGACGACCTTTCTAACTTGTTTTCCTAAACAAACGAAAAAAAAAAAACAAATCCATAAGACATTGGACAAAACAACAACAACAAAAGATACAGTTCATTCTCGAAAAAGGTTTCTGGGATCGTTATTATTCGTTAGGGGTCGGTTACACTTTATTCACACTTCGAGAGAAAAAAAAAATAGTTAAATAGTTTAAAACTTCGGGTGCGAGACTACTGAGTATTTGGATGATGCACTTTTCAAATGACGTCATAATTATGACAGGCCCCTTTAATGCGTCATCTCTTGCGTCCTTAGGACGATAATGCCCCCTTTAAGGGACTGTTGCTGTGTTTTTAAAATTTTTTTTTATATGTACGCGAGGGCGGTGAACTTCTGGAGTTTTCCGTTGCCAGTGGTAACTAATCTCACCAGTGGTCATCTAGCCGCTGTGAGAATCAAGATACGTCTAATTAACACGAGGAAACGTTTCTTTTTTTGTGTCTACGACCGCAAATTACTTGCAAAACTCACTTTGTGTACGGACGTGATTCTCCGTTATTCTCGTACAAAAACCCGAACAACTCGTTCCGTTGCTGGCGCCCGTTTCCATGTTTAGCCGCGCTCCGGTTTGTGTACAGTCACAGACAGGGAGTACGCCAAAAATAACATGCCCGACTTTGATCGTCTCTGTTGATGTTAGACTCGTCCCGACACCCAATTAACGGGATAATTAATGAAAACATGGACGACCTCTGGCGACGATAAGCTGGCGAGCGTTTTAATTCCATAAACAATGACGTCATAAATGCTCAAAAGAAGGGGAAATAAATCTGTAAGCATTGTTTGAGCATGGCGTAGCCTGGCAGTAGGTATTGTTGATACGGGTGCGTTCTGTTGTAATGTGTTTGTTTTTTGAGGAGAGAGAAAAATACAGGGCGGGGGAGAACGCGTAAAAGAGGCGAAAAAGATGAGAAAGAGGACACGTTAAATGTCATTTGTCATGTAGATGATCAGTCTACTAAAGCCATTCTAAATCTGACTACATTATCTTGATGTCACCGCTAATTTAGCCCCCCCCTACCCTATAGGTTCGCATCCTCGACAAATGTCATAATATGGTTGTGGTACTTGCAGGCTCTCCCGCTGTTAGACTTCTTACCATCTTCCACGATGGGAACTCAATAGTTAATACTGCGGCGCCGGAGAGCGAGAGTCGACAGCACGCCACGTTATAACAAGGAACTGTCTCCGCCTTACACCCATTCAACACGTGATTCCGCTCTCTTCTCGCTGCTCTTGATTTCTCTACTTTAAAATATATATACTACACACAATGTGTGTCAGTGTCAGTGTGTGTGTTGCCTTTAAACTCTTACGTTTCATGTACGTAATAAAATCTGACATCAGAAAAACGAAACAGAAGAGTGATTTAAAAACGTATATAAATACAAAAGACCAAAAAATGAATTAAAAAAAAATAAAATAGCAACAAATTGAAAAGCTATATCATCAGTCAACATATATTGTTTTCAAATTTTGAATAATTAGGAATAAAAAACGTGCTACCAGACTTCAGTCGTGTTATTGTGAGTCCTTTGAGAATATTTATATTTTTCTAACAGATTAAATGTAGGCATACAATGGTTGAAAATTTTAAATAATCACCGACTTTTAGAAACATTAATCACAAGATAATTATTTTTATCAAAAAACAATTACTATTACTAGTAGTAGTATTTAGAAAATTCACTAATATTTAACCAGGAACCTAAATTGGCAGCCACAGATTTATGTTTATTCTATTTTTTTAAATGGTGGTGATCTCTCTCTCTCTCTCTCGCCCCCCTCCCGCTCCCAGCTCTCTCCTCCCTCCCTCTCCCATCTCGAGCACTCTCCCTCGCCAGATCTCTCTCTCCTCTCCCAAATCTCTCTCTCTCCCTCTCCCATCTCTCTCTCTCTCCCTCGCCTCCGCTCTCTCTCTCGCTCTCCTCGCCAATCTCGCGATACCTCCTCCGCCCCCACCCTCCCCCTCCCTCTCCCATCTCTCTCCCTCTCCCTCTCCCTCTCCTCTCTCCTCTCCCATCTCTCTCTCCCTCCCTCTCCCATATCTCTCTCTCTCTCCCTCTCTCTCTCTCTCTCTCTCTCTCTCTCTCTCTACCAAAACCAGAGAGACCGCATATATGAAGGGACTAAATCTGTTGCTATAAACTACTATTGTGACAACTAGAAGATTTTTTGTTTAACGTTAACCATTCATTCACTGTCCTCATAATTTTAATAAAACACAAAGATAGTAAAACATTGTTGTTGTTGTTGTTTTTTTCTGGAATCGTCTTCCACAAGAATTGGCGGCTAATAGGGGAAGAGAGTCCACCTGTAACGGAAATTTTATTTTTTCTGTTACCTTTTACATTTCCTGAAATATTTCGGTAGATTTTTGTCGTATATTTTCCGCAAGTGGGCGTAGGGCAATCATTCTGCTAAATTAAATTATCGTCTGAAGTCTTTATATTCTAACATTTCTTCTTCTTTTTTAAATATATAACCTGTCAACTTAAAAACAACAACAACAAACTCCCGAAACGCGGTCTACATTTCAACAATTCCAATCATCATTTCTTCTCACACCGGTCAGACACAACCTCGGGCTAATGTTCTCTCTCTCTCTCTCTCTCTATATATATATATCTGAATCACTGATAAAGTAAGGGACTTAACTGGGACTTACTGCACGCGCATCAGCCAGCGGCTTAAAGCAAGGTGGCGGTTCTGTTAATAAACTTAATTTACGCAATAACCAAAAAAAAAAAAAAAAAAATTACCTATCTCACAGGTTTCAACAGAATTTCATCGATTCAAAACTTCTTGATACTTTCTAATGGCGACGCCATAGCTCTCCTATTCAAAAGGTCACAAAGGGCGTCATAGTTGTGCATAGAGAGCTGTATGGTGCTCGTTGTAAATTATGGATGCGCGAAGCGGTGCTCTGGATACATTCTGATGCCACCATCTTTTTTTTCTCTCTTACTTCAGAAGAGCACAAAACCACGGGTTGTGGAAATACTCGATTTCTTATCTGTATCTGATTTTTTTTTTTTTTTTTGATTAACGATTTTAACACGGAAAATAAATCATAAACAGTAGTAAGTTGGATGTGTGGACTTCAGTATTTCTTTCAAACGGAACTTCGGCAGTAGCTATGCTAAGGAATGTTACTTGCTTGAGACATCTCTGTTGACCCCCCCCCCCTTAAAAGGGGTAACCCATGGGGGGGGGAGAGAGAGAGAGAGAGGAGAGAGAGAGAGAGAGAGAGAGAGAGATGGAGAGGGAGAGGGGAGAGAGATGGGAGAGAGAGAGAGAGAGAGAGAGAGAGAGAGAGAGAGAGAGGAGAGAGAGAGATGGGAGAGGGATGAGGGAGAGAGAGAGATGGGGGAGGAGAGAGAGAGGAGAGAGAGAGAGTGGAGAAGAGATGGAGATGGGAGAGAGGAGGAGATGGAGAGAGAGAGAGAAGATGGGAGAGGGAAGAGAGAGACAGAGAGAGAGATGAGAGAGAGAGAGAGAGAGATGGAGAGAGAGGAGAGAGAGAGAGAGAGGAGAGAGCGAGAGAGAAAGAGAGAGAGATGGCGAGAGAGAGAGGGAGAGAGATGGGAGAGAGAGAGAGAGATGGGCGAGGGAGAGAGACGCGAGAGAAGAGAGAGCGGAGAAGAGAAAGAGCAGAGATGGGAGAGAGAGAGAGAGAGCGAGGAGGAGAGAGAGAGAGAGAGAGCGAGAGATGAGAGAGAGGGAGGAGATTGAGAGAGAGGAGAGAGAGAAGAGAGAGAGAAGAGATAATCACGTGTGTAATTACTGCATCTTCAATTTTAGAATCTATAAAACGTGTCCAGTTACGCGATAATTAACTGAAAGACCCCGTCAATGAAAGATATTTTTTAAAAAAAAATCAAGCTAGTGACGCTGTAACCGATCTAAACCAGAGGGTATCGACTGAAGAGTCGGCAACCGAAGCATCGATATATTAATTATGGCCAATAGAATAAATGCGCTAAACAAAGAGAAACTATGCATCTAAATCCTGCTCAGTAAAGCAGAATTTCTGTTTGTTTGTTTTTTTTCCTGATATCCACACATACGCCGTACCCACATGCAAGCACATCTTGGCGCCAGCAAAGTCGCTATATACTAACGTTGTTCGAACTCTTTCAGAGTGCAGCACAGCCAGCCGTCGTTCGAGATAGCATCGTGTAATTCTTATACTATTTTTTTTTTTTTTTTTGCTGTTCACAAAAAGAGACCTTCTAAAAATACTTTGAATAATGGAACGTTTCGATAAACTGGGGGAAACAGCGTAGTAAGATCTACCCATCCCTCATTTCCCTTCCTCTCTCTGTAATGATGTAATCTCTCTCCTCTCTATTCTCTCTCTCATTTCTCAATCTCAATACTATTTTAATTTATTAAGTTTTAATTTAGCAAGTTTACCAAATTTGTACATGCTTTCTACTATTAAATACAGATGCATCTCAAAAAATTAGAATATCGTGGAAGAGTTCATTTTTTCCGTAATTTAATTCAAACAGTGAAACTTTCATATATTCTAGATTCATTACACACAAAGTGAAATATTTCAAGCCTTTTTTTGTTTTAATTTTGATCATGGCTTACAGCTCATGAAAATCAAAAATCCACTGTCTCAAAACATTAGAATATTTCATAAGATCAATAAAAAAAAAGGATTTATAATATAGAAATGTCGAAACTTCTGAAAAGTATGTTCATTTATGCACTCAATACTTGGTCGGGGCTCCTTTTGCACGAATCACTGCATCAATGCGGCGTGGCATGAAGGCGATCAGCCTGTGGCACTGCTGAGGTGTTATGGAAGCCCAGGTTGCTTTGATAGCGGCCTTCAGCTCGTCTGTATTGTTGGGTCTGGTGTCTCTCATCTTCCTCTTGACAATACCCCATAGATTCTCTATGGGGTTCAGGTCAGGCGAGTTGGCTGGCCAATCAAGCACAGTAATACCATGGTCAGCAAACCAGTTACTAGTAGTTTTGGCACTGTGGGCAGGTGCCAAGTCCTGCTGGAAAAGGAAATCAGCATCTCCATAAAGCTTGTCAGCAGACGGAAGCATGAAGTGCTCTAAAATCTCCTGGTAGATGGCTGCGTTGACTTTGGACTTGATAAAACACAGTGGACCAACACCAGCAGATGACATGGCACCCAAAATCATCACTGACTGTGGAAACTTCACACTGGACTTCAAGCAACTTGGATTCTGTGCCCTCCCACTCTTCCTCCAGACTGTGGGACCTTGATTTCCAAATGAAATGCAAAATTACTTTCATCTGAAAAGAGGACTTTGGACCACTGAGCAACGGTCCAGTTCTTTTTCTCCTTAGCCCAGGTAAGACGCTTCTGACGTTGTCTCTGGTTCAGGAGTGGCTTGACACTAGGAATGCGACACTTGTAGCCCATTTCCTGGACACATCTCTGCGTGGTGGCTCTTGATGCACTGACTCCAGCCTCAGTCCACTCCTTGTGAAGCTCCCCAAGTTCTTGAATCGGCTTTGCTTGACAATCCTCTCAAGGCTGCGGTCATCCCTCTTGCTTGTGCACCTTTTCCTACCACACTTTTCCCTTCCAGTCAACTTTCCATGAATATGCTTTGATACAGCACTCTGCGAACAGCCAGCCCTTTCAGCAATGACCTTCTGTGGCTTACCCTCCTTGTGGAGGGTGTCAATGAGTGTCTTCTGGACAACTGTCAAGTCAGCAGTCTTCCCATGATTGTGGTTGTGTGTACTGAACCAGACTGAGAGATCCATGGTATTTATACTGCATAAATAGTGATTTACTCAAACTTGAAATGGAATATTCTAATATTTTGAGATATGATTTTTCTATTTTTGAGCTGTAGGCCGTAATTATCAAAATTAAAATTAAAAAATGCTTAGACATATTAGTTTACATGTAATGAGTCTATAATATATACAATTTTCACTTTCTGAAATAACTGACAAAGAATATTGAACTCTTCCACGGTATTCAAATTTTTTGAGATGCACCTGTATATATATAATTCGTTAAAGGTAAATAAATAAGCTTGTTAAATTTATGTTAAAAAATATATATAAGATACTGAGCATATTTCTGGTGTTTAAAGTTCGTCAGCAAGGGAGACATTCACAGTTTCGGATTTCCGTGGGTTGCTGACTATGGCACCACACCTAACTCTCACTCTGCAATGCAGAACTGAAGCTAGAGTCGGCAGGTTCAAGAAGACATCTCTCAGCCTATGTAAGGTGAAATTACGGGACATTAAACACGAGAAACGCGAAGTCATGTGATCTCTCGCCCCCTCTATACTAGCTGAAACGAACGGAAACAAAGAAAGAAAAAAAAGGGAGGAGAGTCCCATTGTTCCGCAGTCTGGCTCGCTGATATTATCACATTTTCAATCAAAGAAATGTAAACGACACCAAATAGATAAAGGAACAGATAAATCACCCAGAATCTAAAATTTCACGTTTTTTTTTTTTACCGGTCTCTGAGTTGTTCTAATGTTCCGAATTGCACGTTTTCTCATTTCTTCGGGGGTTTCACAATTTGAGTTAAATAATCGCTACGTGGGGAAGCGTGTTCGCTAGTTTGTCTGTTTTTAGGCGTTTTTTTTAAAAAATTATTTCTAAAAAAACCATTTTAAAATCATCGACAACTAGAACCCTAACAAGTTTCACTGTTCGATAAGATAATATCGCCTCGTAAAGTTTGAGCAGTTTAAATTATACAGTTATTTATTAGAATGTTAAATCCGTACAACTCGTCAAAATTATGTACTTTCCGGAAAATGGAAATCGAAGTAATGGCTTGAGATCGGAATGGATCGACTTCTCTTCGACAGATAAGCGCACGCGCGCGCACACACACAGAGGAGAGAGGAGAGAGAGAGAGATGGAGAGAGATGGAGAGAGAGATGGAGGGAGAGAGAGAGAGAGAGAGAAGAGAGAGAGAGACATTACACAGACGGAACGTACAGAGAACAACAAAAGAAAAATCAGTATATAGTTTATCTAATTTAATTGTTAGTTCAAATGTAATACATACTTTCCCCGCAAGGGGGCGGAGGGAGGGAGCTAGAAAAATGACGCTGATTCTGCAGCAAGCGATTGACTCCGTCAATATCTAGAATTTAAAAACATTTGTTATTTTTTTTGTTTTCAAACCAGCTGACGGAGGGGGCAGACGCAGGTGCCCTAGAATAGTGTTAGGCCGAGCTGGGAAAATCTTGACACCATGGTACCAGATTTACTGCCGCCCACCTTCAAAGTTACAGATAATCGTGATTCGAAATTAGCGAAACTAAGACAGTTTTTTTTTGGTGGGGGTGGAGAGTTGAGGGGTTCAGTTTTATATAAAAAGATAATATTTATAACAACTCTAATGAAAATAAAAACAACCGTGCACGACGAGAAGCGCCGGGTGGGTGGTTCCAGGAAAACCACTTCTGCGGCTGTCGCTTTCGTCATGGTTAATTGGGCCGTCACAATAATCAACCAGAATAAGCCGGCGCGTCTCGTAGCGACGGGTCGTCAATGTCAGGGTGTTCGATTCACCATTATATTATAATTTTATTATCGGATGAATTTATAGATAAAAAAAAAAATAAAAACAACAACAACAACAACAATAGCCGAGTCATTTAGCGGGCGTCCCCTTTCGACTGGTCAATAGTTAGCTGATGGAGAACTACTATTGCTGTTATTGTTGTGATATCGATTTGTTGTGGGGGGGTCCTTCAGCATGTTTTCTTACCCGAAACCGCACACATTCCTCCTTCCGGAGCCGTATTTGCACAAACGGAAAATCGAGGTAGTCGCATAGTAATTGTGAGGTGTCCGCGCTCTGGACACGGTTATGGAGCTTGCTGCAGTGATTTAATGGAAGACACAATGGTAGAGGCGGGTGGATAGGTAAGAGGGCGGAAGAGGAAACAAAATCGGTTGTACTCGGCACTGTGAAGACTCGTGGTCCCAAGTAACTTCGAAATTTTCGTTTGCATTTCGACAATTTCCTGGCGCTGTTAGTTACCAGAGTAAACGGATATTCTCCCATTAACTAGTGATGCCTGTTTGCTTGTTTATTCTCATTCCCGACCACGGTCTAGTGTTAGAGAAAAAAGCCCCAATGTTCTAACTGGCGTCATCCCATGGTAGCGAGAAGCTGACTTGAAATGGAATCTGTGAGGTCAGCTACCTACTACTCACCTGTCAGACTTTCTCTTGTGTCTTTATATTATTATTATTATTATTATTATTATTATTATTATTATTATTATATTATTACACTTAATTGCCAATTTAAAAGCCTGGAATCAAAAAAATATCAATAACCAAAAGTTTCGTGTTTGTTTGTATGTTTTAGAGACATATTTCAACTTGTTCAAGTAACAGACTGAGGGCTAGAAAACTTAAAACAACAACAAACAACAACAACAACAAATTATTCAAGCTTTTGACTGATTTTGGTCATGTCTGTAAACAAAAGTACACTTTTATTAAAAGGTAATCGCAAACGATAGCGAATTGTTTCCAAAATAAAATTTTAGAAATGCTATTCAACAACATATCAGGTTCTACCTCCGCTTCTTAAACGATGAACTTTCTTGTACAAATCTGGATTCAGCTGTACCCCAGTACGGAGTCTGAAGTGGGAGGCCAGAGTCTCACCTGCTTACAGCGATACTTGATTTACACCCCTGTTTCCTCTCGCTTTATAAAATATAAGGGTTAATTTTTTTTCAATTTTAAGCTAACAGTTTGCGCTGAAAGCACAAACTTTTTCAGCCAATGCATTTCTGTTACCGTTTTCAGCAGGAAAAGATATAAAAGTGAGATACGAATCAGCGGCCTGGCTAGTCACGGACCGAGTCTCGCGGTCACAGTGTTCACTCCCTCAGTGACAGACAGGGTGCCCCCCAGCACTTTCTCACTGCTGATAATAACGTGACTTCCAGTTCTGCCTTCAGTACCCGTCTAGGAAACCGCGAACAAACGACGAGAGGATAAACGAAGCAATAGGTAAAGAAATGACGAGGTCGGTAGAGGGCACGGGCATAGAGAATGCCGGCTGGACGTGCGGAAAAAAAAAAAAAAAAAAACCACCTTTCCTCAGACTTGGGCTTTAACTTTGTCATGCCATGCGCTGGAAAGTTTGCCCTTTCTTTACGGAGGGCTCGACAAACTCCGAGTTTAGTTGAAGATAAACATTATATACATAGACTAAGGTCCTTGAAATCCGCAATCCGCCAAATATATTTTCATGGTACTCGCATCCAATCCCCTGAGTTATGTGCCCTTGAAATTACATCCTTCCACCTCCCCCTCTTTTGGACAACGTCAGCACTCTTTTGCCTCTGCCCAACTGGCGGTATAGCGAATTCACTGCCGCTCGACCGTTTCGCCCTCGCGTTTGTCCGCGGCAACTTTTGCATAAGTAAACAGCTTCCTCATAGCCGCCAATTAGTATGATTCGGTACTGCAGCTGACAGAGGAGTTGCTTAGCATCAGTATCGGTCGTGTCGTTCGATGGATGGCTTTTAACGATGGATATCTAAACCGAATCGACGACGCCCCATAAAAATTTGATGCCAAAATGTATTAAAACAACAAATTATTTACGTATCGCATTATGGATCTATTGTTCACACACTTCAGATTACCTCCAACTGATTAGTGCTGCA
>JACATO010001383.1:372500-391039 GCA_018389105.1 Nautilus pompilius | reverse complement strand
CAGTTTTCGGTAAAATTCAAAACCCAGGTGTGTGGCTACTCTCTGTTTATCGTTTACATATGCAAATAACTTTCTGAAAAAAAAAACAGTAATTCTTTATCAGAAAGTCTTTCCGATATTGGAGGCGAGATGCGACCAAACCGCGCAATCTTATTCCAGCAAATATTTTTCTCGCGCACAGATGTCAAAGGGAAATAAATAAAAGAATGTAGGCCACTTTTACACATTGCTGGTGGAGACCTCTGGAGGCTAACTCTCGCGTCTTCAGATAGAGTTTTGGACGGCTCCCGCTTGATGGCGCTACGACCCGGACGCGTACACGTGTTTCTGACAGGCCCGACGAGCAGGCTCTGTGCCAGTATCTGTTCTGAAGAAACAGTCAAAGAGAGAAAGACATTAGCGTCTGGAAAAGCGGAATTCAGATGAACTAATACCGTTACCCCGCATACCCAGGCACCCCCAGAAAATACACTCGCATGCAGGTATATCCGGTTTATTTTTTTAGAAAATGAAAACTCTTCGATATATTTGATTTGGTTTATTTCCATTTACATCTTTGAAAATATTCATTTATTAACATTTGAGCATTTTCCATTGGCTTTCTGGGTCCTTTCACATAAATAACATGCGATTGGAACTTCTAGCCCCCCCCCATACACAGCTTATTCTCCCTTCTTCCCGTAATTTTGGGCGTTCAAAGTTCCACTCGCGCAAAGAACATACGGACAGTTTCGATGTGTCTCCAGGAATGTGGCCATCGATCTGATCGTTCCTCAAGACCACAACCGCACATTTGTCGTGAGGATTTTCGGGTTCTCTTCGGGGTTGGTAGTGTTTCATCGATGACTGGATTCCAGGAACGTCGGTAGATATGGTGACGGTAACAAAACTATCAAACTGAAATGAATGGGTGCGACAATCTTGGCATCGTGCCCATTTTCCGTAATGTCTTAGAGGGAGAGGTTTCACTTACTTTTTAAAACGTCCCCCCCACCCTTTTACGCTTGTCTATCGAGTGACTGGACAGACTTTTTCCTTCCTCGAATCAGTGAATGTTCGTTCAATAGCCAGATCACGTTCTTGAAGAAGTCGATGAGCGTCTTCGAGAAATGAGGGAGATCAACGATGATGAGCAGTCTGGTCAAAGCGACGATGAGGAGGAGGAGGGATGATCACATATAATGACGATTTACTAGATGACATTGAGTAATTTAGATTTAGTACACTGAATAACCTTATGCGCTCATTTACACATAAAAACAAATCAGAACGCAATAATTCGTTGTTTACTTTATCTTACTTACAATTACCTTTTTTTTTTTGCACATCCCACGTTTAACTGCTACGTTTATTTTATATTTTGGTAAAATGAAGTTACCCTTGGATGCCAGTGTATGTGGGGGTGACACGGTACCTTTTTTGATATTTGTAATCACTAACCCTGACTCAACTCAAATAGACACCAGAGCCCAGCCCTCACACGGCAGCTTTCTGTTTCTCTAAAACGGATTTCACTTCATGGTCATGCCATCTCGGATGTCCATAAGCCATGGCAGTCTGGAGTTGTCGGCCTTAATCATGTAATCAATGCAATAGTTGATGATGACTTTAAGATAAATGATTATTCAATAGTAATTGCCAATCGGTCTTTCAGAATAAATAGTTCAGTGAATAGCTGCTATGTATTTCTTAATATTTGCTTTAAAAAATCTCAAACTTCTTATGGTAACATACATATATTTTTTCTTAAATTTGACGTAACTACTGAAAACGTTTTGCCAATATTCAAAATAAGAGCAATATATAATAATAACAATAACAACAACAACAATAATAATAACAATAATAATAATAAAATAATAATATATAATAATAATAATAATAATAATAATAATAATAATACTAATAATAATAATAAATAATAATGATGAATGATGCTGAGGATATAATAATAAGACTATCATAATAATAATAATATAATAATACTAATAATATGATGAATGATGATGATGATAATATAATAATAATAATAATAATAATAATAAATAATAATAATAATAATAATAAGAATATAATAATAATATAATAATATAATATCTAATAATAATCATAATAATCATAATCATAATAATAATAATCCTCCTAACAATAATAATAATAATACTCATAATAATCCTACTAATCATAATAATAATAATCAGCATTCCTAACATCTAATCTAATCCTCCTACATCCTACTCCTTCCCCCAACGTTTCAAAATTATATGGATAAATAGGATTTCCCTTCTCTATTGGAATATCCAATCTTTCTAATAGCTTCTTGCTCTCAAAGTAATCATCCGACGTTAACCCGATTTTGTCACTCAACTCCGATCGAATGTAATAAAATGCAGCAATTATTTACTGGCAGAACCAGATGGACAGCCTTTATTATTGTGTGGTTTGAATTCATCCTTGCTATCCGCCGCCTGCCGGATGTCGTAACAAAGATATTCACCAGCATGGAATCATGGGAAATATGAAAACTTCAGAGAATCTTAGAATGATAAATGGCGGAACAAAGGACTACGACGCGCTGTTATCCGGTCAACCGAAATTCAAAACGCGGTGATAAAGACGAGATGTACTTACTGTCTGCAACTGACTGAAGAAAAATGCCAGTCCACTCACAGGATGACGTAATCCTACTTTCAGTTGTGGCCGGATGTTGCTCGGAAAACAACGGAAGTCGGGGATTTCCGCTAGAGAATCGCGTGCAACAACTTTGTCGCGTCATCTTCGGATGAATTCATCGTGACTGACGCATTTCGTTCCCAAATAGAGAGATCAAGAAACAGTCCTTTGCATGTTATCTATACAGTGCGCCACACGAACGCACTTATCGGCCTTCAACCCTTTAATGTTAATGAAATGGAGAAAAAAAATCCGATAAATAGCGAATTACAGCAAACAAACTGTTAAATATGACGTTGTTTTCGCTTTCAGAGTTTTGCAAAATTATGGACATAACAACTTATTTTATGAATATTAAATGTAGTCAATTGCGAGGGCACGTTGTTGCCATATTCATCCGATATTATTTCTTTCTGCTAACTTAAATAATTGTCAGATCGTACTATGCTTTTGTACAAATGTTAAAAGACCAATAACTGATGGCTGTTCTTTCATTGTTTGGTATATGAAATTGGCACCTGAAAACGAGACTGCACAAAAGAATCGAAGCTATTCATTATTGTTCTTCAGACGGCCGGTTACTCGCTCCCAGCGGAAAAGTGCGGAGAGAGTCGGCAGGGGAGGCAACGTGCAAACAGCCGTCCATGGAATAAATTCAGTTTCCGCAGCTGAAAACTTTAAGGAGCAGAGAAAATCCGCAGGACGCGAAGATTGGTCGGTGGTTCGGAAACCTGGAGACAATCCCTTTCTTGACAGGTAGCCAATTAACTGCTTTGCACCTTTTGTCTGGAGCAGCCAGCAGGCTCAGCATCTACTGCCGAAAAACCGTCACGATCGGTTGGATATGTCCCTGCTTAGACGCGGTAACGAGGGAGAGCGACGTGACAGGGTTAACCAACGTGACACTGCGGCTTGAAGCAGTGTGGTTGTCTTCTGTGGTTAGCTGCTTCGCTCTTTGGTGACTGTAGGGCAGAAGAAACGCCGGAGAGAGGCTAACAGCGATTACGTTGGCCCTACAGCTAAGTATTGCGGTGGAGATGCGAAAGTATGTCTGTTTTTGTTAGTGACAGAGGTAAGGAAATGATATAATTAATGAAAATGAAAATATCTTGCAACGCCGTGAGTTTCCGTAATTTAATAGGTGAAAGGTTCGAACTATAATGATTTAAAGAACATTGCAAAGTTCAGCGGACGAATCTTGCCGGGGAAAAAGGGTGGGAAAGACCTTGGATTGGCCCTCATCTGAACCCTATTGGACTTGTGTGAGTCGGTTAAGGAAAACGGTCCAACCAAACGTGTACCAGTTATGGAAATAGAAGGGAGGCTTGAAGTGATAGCAGGACCAAAAGTAGTGCCCTGATACTTGGTTCGACTGATTTTTCATAATTATTTTTTTGTAGAATGAATGCAGTTTCGCCAACAACAAAGAGTCGAAAAGGCATACAGCAGTGTTGTCGTACGGTGCAACAGTTTTAACTCACCTCCAAACTGTACACAGAAGAGTTAAAAACTTAAGATGGAATTTGCAGAGAACTGTCGTCATCCATCCATAATTTCCGTAATCGAAGACATTTAACTTAGAGCCTATTATTTATTGAAATATTTCCGCAATATCAACGTGATGGCAAGAACTCGGAACACACCAAAAATGGATGATGATGAAGATGTGTTGACTGACCGAAATATTTTTGTTTCGTAAATGAAAAAAAACAAACAAACAACAACAACAACAAACAATATTTTAACAATAACTAGCCTGTAGCATTTACTTTCAAAAGGATTTTCGGGAAGTTTAAACTTTCGGAAGATTTAAGTATCTATGAGCATAAACGAACAAATTAGGCGCGTGGCCGTCTGGTTGTACGTCATAGTTGTGCAAGACGCCCTGTTTGGAATTTTAACGTCAGGGGGGTTTAATTCTACTCACATTTCAAAAGGACCCAGAAAGACGGGGGGATGGACGACCGTAAATACCCCGATTTGAGAGTTTTTAAACGAACTGCGATCGGTGACCTCAGCAGTGGAAACGAGTTGTAATTAGGGGCGACGTGTGGCGGCAGAGACCGCGTGCGTTTCTTTGACCTTTTAGTCGGGTGCTTTTCGGATGAAGGCGTCCTGACCAGCAGCATTGCTGCTGAGCATCTCCACGGATTCTAAAAGCCGACTGACTACTCTCTTGTTCGCAACTTGCCGCTGTTTCTCCCCCACCCACCCCTGTCATTTAAGGAACTTCCGCCTGCCGAGCTATTTTCAATCCGCTGCCGTCCAGCTACTCGGTGCTTTCACCGCCAAACAATGGACGCGCGCGGAAATCCCAGGAGAATAAGCAAGCCACGCGCAGCGCCCTCCTCCGGGTGAAGTCTCTGCAACTTCCTGTCTGCCCCGCTAGAATAAAGCCACGAAGTGTCCGCCACCATTTAATTCCGACAGCACGCGCTTATAATTGCTTCTTCTAGCGCCCCAGCCGTTATTTCTGCCACGTTTCACGGTTTTGGCTGAGGTTCGCTAACAGCCCGTCTTCCGAAGTCTTTCAGTGCCCTCTGTTCGAGTCCTGTCCCAGGGACCTTCTTCTTCCTCGTCTCTGTTCCTAAAGCACTTGCGATATTTCTATAGATTACCGCGAATCTACGTCGAAATTTTCCAGCTCCCATACCTTGGGTGTCTGTGTGAGAGAGATGACGTCAGTACAGAGAGAGAGATGACGTCAGTACAGAGAGAGAGAGATGACGTCAGTACAGAGAAAGAGAGAGAGAGATGACGTCAGTGCAGAGAAAGAGAGAGAGAGTGATGACGTCAGTGCAGAGAACAGAGAGAGAGAGAGATGACGTCAGTACAGAGAGAGATGATGACGTTAGTACAGAGAGATAACAGAGAGAGAGAAATGAGGTCAGTACAGAGAAAGAGAGAGAGAGATGACGTCAGTACAGAGAAAGAGAGAGCGATGACCTCAGTACAGAGAGAACTGAGAGAGAGATGAGGTCAGTACAGAGAAAGAGAGAGAGAGAGATGACGTCAGTACAGAGAGAACAGAGAGAGATGACGTCAGTACAGAGAAAGAGAGAGCGATGACGTCAGTACAGAGAGAACTGAGAGAGAGATGAGGTCAGTACAGAGAAAGAGAAAGTGAGATGACGTCAGTATAGAGAGAGAACAGATAAAGAGATGAGGTCAGTGCAGAGAAAGAGAGAACAGAGAGAGAGAGAGATGACGTCAGTACAGAGAAAGAGAGAGAGAGAGTATTTCATCTATTGCAACGTATTTTGATTTCACTGGCGTCATTAATAAAATTAAAATCAAAATTCTCAAGCTAATTTTGTTTGTTCTCTTAAGTTTTGTACAGGCCAACAGTCACTGCTGAGAACCATTGTAGTTTTCTTTTTTTTTTCAGGTGAAAAATGATAAATATTGTTAATAAAAGAAATGCAGGTGTAAAATTTTCCAAAAAGATTCCAGATAAGCTAACTGATTGGGGATGGGTGGCTATCCAAAAGATGGATCGTAGCTTGGCTGGATATCCCTTATTTATCCTACATCTAACTCGCTTTGCATTTTGTCACAAAGCTTCAGAGGCGGAACCATCTGTTACTACGCGGGCCTGCAGAACGACAGACGTGGGAATACACGCAGTATCCACCTGAAAGTGACTTAGGGTAGTCAATGATTGTAGATTTACCGAAATAACAGCGCATCCAGTCAACATCATCATAAAGGAGAGATGTGAAAACATATGGTATAAAGTTGCCGTGTAGAGAGCCAGATGTAACTAGAGATATCGTTACGAAAGTCTGGAATTTACTCAAGCGCCACAGATTTTGGATTAACCCTCCCTCGAACGAGTCGCGATGTTTCGGTCTGCCAAGGCAGCAAGATTTACAGAGATTCTTAAGCAGATAGAAAGTCAATGTCGCTTTAAGGGCCATCCGCACCCCCGATTTCATCCTTTGTCTGCGCTGTTGCTGGTTTTGCTATCGTTCCTTTGCAAGCGGACAGAACCTTCTGAAATCGCGCTCCACGATTGGGAATTCGTAAACTGTGCAGGCCCGTGAAAATAATGCAAGTTTCTTCTAATGCTCTACAGATCTATCACAAAGCATACAGGTGCGAGAGATGGCGGGATCTTTGGTCGCAGGAAGAGCAGAAATCGAGTGCCTCACGGATGTTCGTTGGACGCTCTCTACCGTTTCGGAACTCAGCCCATGCGATGGAAAATTTCTATCTGTAATTACGTTACTTCCGACTGATTTCGCAGTGAAAACGGTGCAAGATGGATTCGTATCCTGGTAGAGTTATCTCCAGACGTGGTATGAATGGGTGCCGGTCTACCACTGGTCAACATTCCAACCGTGACAGCCTTTGCCCCGCTTGAGATACACCTTTCGGCTTGGAGCAGAAACAGACGGGAGGGCTGCTCCAAAATCCCATTTCTCGCATTTGATGCGTGACGTTTGTTGAGACGGAAGCCTCTCGCCTACTATTCTAAAATCGGTCTATTCCTGCACCGCTGTTCACCGCTGCCAGTGAGCTCCCATCCCCACCCTCCATCCAGCATTCTTCTCCTCTGTCCAGAGTTTTTCCGATTCAAAATATTTCTTTCCCCGACCGCGTAGATCCGGAGCCAACACATCTTTGATTTTCCATCTAGTGTCGCAGTTTTCTCTGTCGAAAGCTCCACCGAAAATATCCTTATCCAACCCAAACAGCATCATTTCTCTTTCCTGTCCTAGTAGCAGCCAAGACTCGTCACTAATGTAACTATTTCTGGCAGTTAAAAGCTCATGTGATGAAAGTACGTGATATATATATATATATATCGCACCTGGTGTTTGATTAGAAACCTCCTGACAAAGAAGTCGAGTATACGCACAAATTCATACCAAGGACCCTAAGCCTCACTTTTGGGCTCACAAGCAAAATACTTTCCATTTCATGCATAAACCAATTTATTTGTATATTCCAGTCACTTTTTAGGAAAGCACGGGGTTGTTAGAAAACCATTACGCGATAATGAATTCGTTTGTCAAATCGAAATATTCTTCTTTTTCCTTTCCCCATCGGGGAGTCCGCGTGTACGAACACCAGCCCCTACCAGAAATTACTTCCACACACAAGTAAGGTAAAAAAAATTAAAAAAAACAGAAAGAAAAGAAATATTAACAGTTAAAAGAACGGGCGGGGAATTCCCCAGAAATCCAATGCAGCGTTTCCCGTATTTGTTCCTAACTAAAACTGGTAGCTTAGTCCTTGGATGTTATTTCGTGCTGATTAATTATCCTTAAGTCCGAGCGCTCCAATAATGGGACAGTGCGATATGATACGCATGCTGCTTTCTGCAGTAACTGTTTGAGAAAGCATCGCTGTCGCCACTGAAGAGGGGGCGAAGAGAGGGAGAGAGAGAGAGAGAGAGAGAGAGAGAGAGAGAGAGAGAGAGAGAGATGACGTCATTACAGAATTACAGAGAGACGACGTCAGTAGAGAGAGTTGGAGAGAGAGACTGAGAGAGATGAGGGAGGAGAGAGAGAAAGAGAGAGAGAGAGAGAGAGAGAGAGAGAGGGGGGGAGGGAGAGAGATGACGTCATTACAGAATTACAGAGAAACGACGTCAGTAGAGAGTTGGAGAGAGAGACTGAGAGAGATGGAGGAGGGAGGGAGAGAGAGAGAGAGAGAGAGAGATGGAGGGAGAGACTGAGAGAGAGAGAGAGAGGGTGGTGGTTTAAAGCTGGCTGCGATGTCCTACGCCTGGAGATGTGATGCTGAGAACTCCGGGGCGGGCGAGACACGCGGGTTACCAGAAATGATCGCCAGTGTAGCTTTAAATGAACAGAGCGTCACGTGTATCTGCCGACGTCTCCGCCGCCTCTCAGATTCGAAAGAAAGAAATTAGAAGACAAAACGTTTGGTTGCGAATACGAATAGTTTTAAAGAGCAAGCAAAGTAAACAACGCAGTCACCATTTTTGTATCAAGGCGCGAACGCTGCTGTGACGTCACTAGTGTCCCCCCGCCTTCTTCATTCTGCACCGTAATAAACATCCGCTGCATTAAATGACTCCCTGACATGATTCCTTTAATTGCATTGTTTTGTGGTAGAATCGTTACTTTATTTAACCCACTGTTTTCTTTTCTTTTTTTTTTTCTAAATAGAGGTCACAGCCGTCACAACCGTGACGCATCACTGAACGCTACGCACAACTATGACGCACGTAAATCTCCACGCGGTTTCCCCCGACAAGAAAGCTATGATTTCCCCTTTTTCTTCCATAAGGTTGAATTGTATCAGAAGTCCACATTCAGTGAACTTAACGATGTAGGTAAGTTATTGCAGCAGACTTTATGGCTTCTTTTTGTTGTTGTTGTTGTTGTTAAGAAGTTAAGCCTGATTATTAGCAGATTTATGCTTTCCTTTCACCAGGTTGCAAAGTGCATTTTATAACGTTTGTTATGTTGACAGGAATACATTCGAGAAATAAAAGGTAGGAATAGAAACAAAGCAAGAACAGTAGTTATATTGTGCTCTCGGCTTTGCCGTTCGTCCTCAAAGTGGAATTATGTATAATATACAGATGTGTTATTGGAGGGGGAGGGACTATGAAAGAAAAGAATCGAAAATAGATTTTTTTTATTTCTAATCTCTATTAGCACCTGTGTCAAAATCTGACTTCATTGCTAATGAAGTATTTGGCAGAGTTTACCGGCGAGCCCAACGCGGAATGGGTCTCGACAAAAACAAGACACACCGGAAGAGCGCATACGAGCAATTTACTGCGGTCCTTTTGCGTTTGTTTATCGCAAACTTATGGATTTGCGGAATTAACGCATGGAATTGCCATAAAACGTGTGAACGGCCCCCCTGCTCTGATATATCATAACAAAAGAATTACCAGGGAATAATGTCACGGCACGGTGAAAGAATTTATCGCCTGGCCTGTTTGTAAGTAGCGACGTTTATGCACTTGTTTTTGGTCTCGCTATCGATCTCGTACTTCGCCGTGGCCAGGATGGGAGGAGGAGGAGGAGAGTCCGAGCCACCTATCCGATCGAAGTATTGCGAAATAAAAATTAATACACTTCCAGAAAATCTAAGCAGAGTTTATTATTATTATTATTATTATTATTATTATTATTATTATTATTATTATTATTATTTGTTTGATCTCGCGGCTGCCGACAACAGCGGAAGTTCGTGGTACTTCGGTGAGAAGAACGAGATGAGTTACGAGACTTCCCGTTTGCGCCTGCGCATTTAGCTAAAAGGTTTCGACTGCGGCAGAGTTCAGCCTATAGAAAGTAGTTAGGAAAAATAAAAAAGAAGAACCGGTCAAAGGAGAGAAAAATTACTCCGCGCCCGCAACGTCACAGGATCTGAGACTATTCGGCCGCGCCGCCGAGTTAACCGAAGACCTGATCACAACGGACTCTATACGGATGTGGTTTTTAGATGACCCCCCCCCACCATTTTTTTTTAAAAAAAAAACAAACTTTCACGCAGTAATCAGAAAACAAACAAACAAAACCAACGCAAGACGGGTTATTTGTGGAAGCGGCGAACCGGGAAGTATTAAATAAACAAGTCCAAAAAAAACAAACAAACAGAAAGACGAGATACCGTTTCCAGCGATTTTAAGAGGACGTGCGAGGCTGGCTAACCGAACATGCGCCGATATGGGCAGTGGCGCTATGAATGATCGACTGCCAGACCAGCGAGATTAGCTAGCCACCTATTCGCCAGTTGCATGAACCCTGAGCACACAGCCAAACACTGTCAAGCAATAAAGTGGAAAAGTTTTGCTTAACATAAAACACTCCTTCATGTTTCGTCAGGTTACTGCGGATAGGTTATGAATCACGGTTTTACGCCATTAAACACGATACTATCATAAAAGAAAGTCCTCTCTCTCTCACTCTCTCTCTCTCTGTATTGACGTCCCCTCTCTCTCTCTCTGTATTGACGTCCCCTCTCTCTCTCTCTCACTCACTCTCCCCTCTCTCTCCCTCTCTCTCTCTCTCTCTCTCTCTGTATTGACGTCCCCTCTCTCTCTCTCTCACTCTCTCTCTCTGTATTGACGTCCCCTCTCTCTCTCTCTCTCTCTCTCTCTCTCTCTCGCACTCTCTCTCTCTCTCTCTCTCTCTCTCTCTCTCTCGCTCTCTCTGTATTGACGTCCCTCTCTCTCTCTCTCATATATATATATATATATATATAGCCACTGCTGGAAGTAACTTTGAAAATTTTAATTTCCTTTTTAAAAAAAATATTAAATTTTTATCTCAGTTATTTGAAGAAAATTTTGCCTGGCTGTAATTTCACATTGCGGCTATACAACAAAATCGAATAAAGGCGAATGATTTCTTATTACGTCTGATCCTTGTTAACCTTTCATTTTTTCTAATATTTATTAATATTGAAACCATCTTTTTAAACCCCTAAATTATTTATCTATTGTCTGTTTATTTATTATTTTTTTGCAATTAAAGTTTTGCGCCTGTCACGCGAGAATTCAATCCTGCAGAGAAAGCAAACGGCTGATATTGAAGAGGATTAAATTCTTTATTAAAATTGATGGTAATTTTTAGTAAATTGATGTTCTGTTTTAACAAATCGTTCTTTTCTTCGTTATGGCTTTGTATAAATCTTTCTTCTTTTTTTTAACGTTAAACAACTGAAATAAATGTTTACCTTGAAATACAGCTGGTTCTATGTGCAGAAGATGAGTACAATTAAAAAACACCTGTATTCTCTGAGTTACGCATGCGCGCTGGAAAGGTGATAACCGAAGACGATTCTTCTCACTTTGTATTAATGATTTTGCAATTTTCATCGATGGATCTTACTGACGCCCTTCTTGCGAAACGAGGCAAAATCTCACCGTACTTTCTATCCTTTAGGCTTTAATCTATATGCTGAAAATGGATGCTTAACAACATAGACGGAGCCTGTAGACACGAACCCGGAAGTATACAGGCGCCATATCATTTTCGAATCGTACCATGCGCATATTTTAGTCAGGTTTCTATTAGCTGAACATGGGGTGCAACTGAGCAGTAAATTGGTCGCGTTAAAAGTTTTGGAATTGAAAACGATAGTTCATGTGTATATAAAATAGGCGAGAGTCCGATCTGGTGTGAGGAAATCGAGCGGCCTGTAGAATAATCACATGATCAGAATTCAGCCAATCGATTTCTCTGTTTCTCCGAATTGAGCTGGAGCGAGTTGAAATAAGGTGACACAAGAGGGACAACTATTGTTCGTAGCACCAGAAAAGAGACGGATGGGTGGAAGTTAGAATAATTACCGAACTGGTTAATGACGAAAATTCAAGGCAGCTCCAAAAACTACTGGTTCATCTTTCCGTTTTGTGGCTTAACTGATGGTTACGGATTCTGAATATGAACTTAACGGGGCAGCAAAGCTGGGGGGGGGCTACTCACGGGAAGAAAACGTGGAATTTTTGACAGGATGGCTAGACTATTGGTGGAGTCAGCGCCAAACCCAGCTTCAGCAACACATTGTAAAGGTAACTCACCTTTACAGAGGTATGTTTTATGTCGTGTGCTTCGTTTTACAGAAGAAGTCTTCCTGAGAAAGTCTGCCACACCTGTTTAATTAAACTTCAAGGTAGGCGAATTATTTCCATGATAAACAACATAAAAATCCAACAATAAACAGAAAATATAAGAACTTTGACAACTGAGAGAGAAGCGTTCGTCAAAGCGAGTCGTTGGCGTGAAATTTGTATTGCTTTTCCCAAATGAAGCATTCGTTAAATCAGGATCCGTTAACACAAAATAACTAGTATAATCATACATAATAAGCATTAGTCACACCATGAAAAAATGCTTTAGTTCCACGGTAGAACACACTGGCAAACGTGAAGCCAGTAATGTTTGGCATTAAAGTATACCAAGGTCGTGGCTGTAGAATGCTGTTGATGGCAGGGAGCTGCGCCGGACCGCGTTAGATTATGAACGTGTTTCACCGAAGCCTTTAACAATGAAAAGTGTAAGAGGATCGTACTGTTATTTTAAGCTAAAACTATTGAATATTAATTCGAGGAAACTTCATTTCTAAATTATACAAAATATATGTAAATTTTAAGGTTACACGTGTGGATGCGTCATGATATCTCTGTAATAATTAATTGCATGTGATAGCAGTGTTGAGGACTGTTCTTTGAGACCAAGAACGCATAATATTGCGCAGGATTGCTATATGACACTCAGGAACGTTTAAATAACGTGCAAGATTGCTATATGACACTCATGAGCGTTTAAATAACGTGAAGGATTGCTATATGACACTCATGAGCGTTTAAATAAAGTGAAGGATTGCTGTATGACACTCATGAGCGTTTAAATAACGTGCAGGATTGCTATATGACACTCATCAGCGTTTAAATAACGTGCAGGATTGCTATATGACACTCATGAGCGTTTAAATAACGTGCAGGATTGATATATGACACTCATCAGCGTTTAAATAACGTGAAGGATTGCTATATGACACTCAGAACGTTTAAATAACGTGCAGGATTGCTATATGACACTCAGAACGTTTAAATAACGTGCAAGATTGCTATATGACACTCAGAACGTTTAAATAACGTGCAAGATTGCTATATGACACTCAGACGTTTAAATAACGTGCAGGATTGATATATGACACTCAGAACGTTTAAATAACGTGCAGGATTGCTATATGACACTCATGAGCGTTTAAATAACGTGCAGGATTGCTATATGACACTCATCAGCGTTTAAATAACGTGCAGGATTGCTATATGACACTCATCAGCGTTTAAATAACGTGCAGGATTGCTATATGACACTCATCAGCGTTTAAATAACGTGCAGGATTACTATATGACACTCATGAGCGTTTAAATAACGTGCAGGATTGCTATATGACACTCAGAACGTTTAAATAACGTGCAGGATTGCTATATGACACTCATGAGCTTTTAAATAACGTGAAGGATTGCTATATGACACTCAGAACGTTTAAATAACGTGCAGGATTGCTATATGACACTCATGAGCGTTTAAATAACGTGCAGGATTGCTATAATCAACCATGTATGCAAATAATGTTACTTTTTGTTGTTGTTTTAAAGTTTTAACGCTACGACTTTGCCAAACTGATTCCGGTTCTGTGGCAATATGTCAGATTATTATGAAATATATTATTGAAAAGAAAAACATCTCTGTGAAGGAACACAAAGTGATATAACTCATTGCACTTCCAGAACAAGCAAAAACTGAACAAAAAGACACAACAACAAGAACAACAAAAAAGAAGAAAAGAATAAAAAATTATTACAGCCATATTCCGTGTACGTGTGTCGGTAGGTGATCAATGCAATCTGCTTATGGCGACGCGATGAATATAAAACCGAAAGCCGATCGGAGCCGCTCACGGTCAGAAAAACTCTTCTTATTAGTTGATAACAGTCAATAGCAATTTGTCAGCGTTTGGCGTTAATTACTGGCAGCGAAACGGTCGTGGAATGAGCAATTCGGTGGCTGACACTAATCGGTGTAATCAAGAGAAATAGATAGCAGGAAAAACGTTCTCCATCACCGCGGTGCACCTGACAACTTTGATCCCGGTGTTCTTGAGTCCCCCCCCCTATCCTGCCGTCCAATATTTCACATGTCCGCCGGAGCCCTGGCGCGAGAGAATTCTTTCCGCTCGACGCCTGCGTCATGCCTGCAGTTTGTCGATGCGATTATATATATATATAATTTTTTTTTTAATCACCAAGATTAGAGTCGAAACATTCCGCTCACCTGAGCGCACAAGCCAAAATTTTATCCTCTCCCCTTCAATACATTACTTATCTTTAACGCATTAAACCCCGTAAACACAGGTTTCGGTAGTTGTACCTTTTGATGGATTTCGGTGACGTGGCAAGGATGTTGTTTCCTGCCAATAAACTCCCCCCCGACTTTGTTTCGGTCGTTCTTATCTTCCGCCTCCGTGCGAACGACATGCAAGCAAAGCCCAGATCCGTTAATGGGTTAATCTCCGCCCCTGATACCGAACGCCTAGGTGTTGTATAAATCAGCCTACAGTCAATATTCTCGAGGTTCATTCTCTTTTAAACATCGAGCAGCAAAAGAATTACGTTCTGTCTAAACATTATATATATATATTCTCCTAATAATTTCCCTATGTCAACGGCCAGCAAGTTTAACTCATTATGTATATAGAGCATTTGCTAGTAATTTCTGTGAAATGATCGTGAAAATTATTAATCAATTTTCTGTAGTTATCTTTAAAAAAAACAGAAAGATTAATATATACTTACTTCTTTTCCATTAAATTTATGTAATCTAAATATATTGTTGAAGTTGTCATTTAGTTATTGGAATATTTTTTGCTCGTTGAAATGCTTTTCAGTATCTTAAGAGGCCATATCCCTTAAAAATTTTAGGAGTTGCTTCCCTTCCATAAAATTTATGTAAGTTAAATAGCCTGTTCAAAATACGATTTAGTTACGGGGAATATTTCTTACATAACAAAATGGCTGAAGTATCAAAGAGGATCAATGCGTTTTCCACGTTCTCTCGGATAAGTAGGTAAAACTTAATGTGATCGATTTTTGAAAAGCTATTAAAGAAATACTGAAAACAGGTTTTTTTTAAAAAAAGCGATCCTTCCACCCACAAAGTAGTTTTTGCTTAATGAAATATTAAAATCTGCATGTCTGACTTAGAATCTCTAGTCACTGAATTTATTCAGTATGATGGCATATTATTCAGTCTCAGTGAAAGACTGCAGGATTTAAAGGACTAAATAATGTACTTAATTAGCACATTGAATATTTGGCACCCAGGGGAAAATTTCTAAAGGTTGTACTTTTCTCGTTAGTAAACTTGGGAGATAATCTAGTTTCAGAGCAGGCTTGCACGATATGAGGAGGTAAGTAAGTAGTATTTGCAAGCACTATTTACTTAGCACTGTGTGTGGGGAGAGAGAGAGAGAGAGAGAGAGAGAGAGACAGAATGCCATGCTTCATTCGTCTTTAACGAATGATATGTAAAATATCCCAAAAGATTGCAGTATACTCGTTACTCAACCAAAGATGTGTAGGTGCATCTTTTCATTTGGATTGTTTCCATGGTAACCCTGCAAGATCGTTAAAATTGTGGAGGAAAAAAATACAAACCTTGAGGCAGTTTTTTTTTTTTTTTTAAACTTGTATTTATCAGAAGTGATTTTTTTTAATTTGGAGTTAACCCTTCTTGAACCCAGTGACACCATATTTTGGAAAACAGCCCTATTGAATCTGCTTGGTGCCCCCACTGGTCAGTCAGTCTACTGCCACTGCCAAGGAAAGTGTCTGGGTTCGATTCACGGCTCGGGTTGACGTACCTACCCTGCCATGATTTCTTCTCGCCAGCCGGGAATTCCTCTTCCAAGCCCCTCTGGTTCCTTTTCATGAGGATTTCTATGTGGCACAGGAGGGCAACCACAGAACACTTTACGTTCTTTTCAAAAAAAATTTTTAATCCATAGAGAAAAAGAAAATGCTTTTATAAGAACAAATTTTATAATAAATTATTGCCTCGTTCTTGCAGTTCTTTCAGCCCCCCACCCCTAAGTCTCCTAGTTTATTCACCGATTCCGATATATTTCAGCCTTTTATAACCCCGATCGCCTGGAGAAAGGAACAAACTCAAAACTAGAAAAATTAAAGCTGACAACCGACCAAACAAACAAAAGAGAAGACCCCTAAAACAGAAGGACTAAACATTATTTTATTTTAAGATGCTTAAAGCATAAATAAATTATAGGTCCCGTATTCAAATGGATTTTTAAAAAAATCCGTATTCCATGAGAGAATGCTTTTAATTCCAAACTCTGGAAGAGACAATACCCACGACACTTTATTGCCATAAATAGTGAAAGCTGTCTGGTATAACTGCCCGAGTGCCGGCGGTATCAGCGAAAACCTTATCTATCGATCTGATGAAAACGGGGCAATAAAATAGTTTTAAAGCAAAATTTAAGAAAGAAAACGAACGAAACAAAATTTTAAAAAAATTATATCAAATTTTAAACACGGATTGAAACGGTTAGAGTTAATCACCACTAGAAATATGGGCCGTTTGATAGAATCAGATCGATGCTCATAATACGATACGGTACGTAAGCATTTACTCAGTTCAGGGAACCCATTGTTATTTTAAGCACGATTTAAAACCATTCTGCTATAAAGAATAAAGCGGAATATTGAACACAATGATAACATAACAAGTTACAGTTACGCTATATATTTCAAAACTATCGGGAGGAAAGCTTTTATTGTGAGTAGTAATCGACGAAGATGATCGGAATGAGATCAAAACGACAGCATAGAAGGCAAAGGCTTAAATGTTTTATTGTGCACTAGTTTTCCATATTCTGGTTCCATCTGACTTACCATATAACTTTTCATTATCACTTACACGCTTGACTTCCAGACAGGAACTAATTTACTATGAATTTTGATAGAAAAATGAATAAATATAGTTAAATCGCAACGTCAAGCCATATGCTAAAACTTTCAGAAGTTTGTGCCTCGACAACTTGTTATCAGTATTGGTCAGTACGGTATACAAATCTACAACTCATTTATATTCTTAAATTTCAGTAAAATTCGGAAATGCTGTTTTAATTGTGTTATCAGCATTTAAGTTTTAAAATTACAATCTCTTGAAGTGACATTGCTAACGGATGAGCGGTCATGATAACGGAAAGGCATATTGGAACTCCCCCCCCCAAAAAAAACAGGGGATTTCTGGTGCTCATCCTGCTACTGTCGGAACACTTCGTTGTCACGGATGTTTCCTGTCTACAGATTTGTTTGGTTAACGCTGTCTCTGTAGACTTTCCTGTCTCAGCGCGTGCGGAAAACACATTGCTATTGGCGACAAGATTTTCGCCGTTGCATTACTCGAGCATTCATACCAAATCTTTCTGTTATTAATACTCAGACGATTATTAATGTGTATAACTTAATCCAAGCCTAAGTAAGGATGAGCAGCTGGGGAAAAGAAAGAAAATTGCAGGCGAGGGAGTGGTTTGTTGTTGCAATTACTACGTTAAAAGTTAAATCAATAGTCAAAGATAACGTAGAGTCAGGGCTTCAGTTGCAAGTTCTGCTGCGAATTCTCGGCCGTAAGTATACAAGACAACGTAAGGCAGACAAAAGGAAATAATAAAATCGATCCCACATCGACTTCGCTAGGGTCGGCATCGTGTACGTGTGTGTTTTTCTAAAACCTGAAACCGATATCTGCGCTGTTAGAGAATATCCTTTGTACCCAATTAACGTTAGGAATTTGCCGTAGCCATGATAGACACAACCAAGAGTTTTGGTATTTAAAAGCTTTTCGGAATCGAAACATGTGCTCGCAGTCATAATTAATATGTCTCCGTAAGTACAGTAGTCATCTGTAGGAAATATTTACTTCTGAAATCAGTCTGTGTAAGAGCTTCCGGGTAGTTATGACTTTTAAACACTAAATGAGATACCGGCCTACTCACGGATGTTACCCGGGGCGGCAGTATTAGGTCGATTTTCTTGGAACAGAACGGTATAAGACGTTGTGAATGGCGCCATTTTGCAACAAATTCAGTAGACATAATGCACTCTGCAGTCCAACATGGCGCAGCTGTACCACAGATCGGAAGCTTACCCGTCCATTACTCTTTGGTTATTTGAAAAGACGATACGGTGATGAACAGTTTTCGAATTTAACCTATTGAGAATGAATGGTGGAGAGACACAAATAACATATACAACTACATACAATACATGTGGCTTGTTGCTGAAGGAGCAATCAGGGGGGGGGAAAGACAAATGTACCTTTAAATGGTAGTTTGTT
>JACATO010001383.1:0-367500 GCA_018389105.1 Nautilus pompilius | reverse complement strand
AGCTTCTTCTTTTTTTTCACGCGCTGCCGATGTATTCCTGATAATTACAGCAGACAGGGCTGATAAACAACTGTGGATCAATGTATTTCTCGCGCTGTAGGCGTGGAAGGTAATAGGAGGGGATTTTTTGGAAAAAATTATTGGATACGTACACCGGTGACCATAATTGTGCGCTATCCAGTAAAACAGTTCAGGGATCATAAGCGACGAGGAAGTGCGCGACAGAAAGAAACGAGTTATTAAACCTGAGTGGCTTTTATAAGTTACGTGCTTATTTCATGGAATCGTCGAGGAAACGAATACAGATTGTGATACAAAGTCATCGCGGACGTGTTTTCTGTTCCACCAGTTGTTTGTTTCCTTGTTCTGTCTGTAGCGAAACCAGAGTGAATACGACCGAGGAGACGGATTCCGTGGTTACCTGAAATAGAGTCAGTTAATACAGTGAAACAGAAGTTTGGGGTCACATTAGAATAAGGATCTGCCATCGGACGATCTTACCGACTTGGATTTTTTTTAAAAATGGTCTGGAGCCCGGTCGGTCTGCACCAGACCGTTTTCGGCCATTATCCAAACCTAATGGCAGAAAACGCCCTTGTATAGACCGACCGGGCTCCAGACCACTGCGAAAATCGATTCACCAGAGAAGTACTCAACAAAGGAGAACTCAAAGCATCTCAGTCAAAGCAGTTATCAGCGACGTCTCGGCCTGGGGATGAGATGAAGACTCTGCCAAATAGAAGGATTTCGGAAGCTGTGTCGCTGAAGACGGTGACTGTGTAGAAGTTCGCAGGTTCATTTCATCTGCTGCGTCACACAAGACTGCTAAACATGCTTACGTAATGCAGTTACCTTTCGTCTGATGTAGTTGAACAGTTGCTAAAAGCTGAAAGCTTTCGGAGACTTTATAACACATGCGAGTCTATCGTAATAACTGTTGGTGGAGAATTCGCGTTTCCATGACCGCAGGTTGCATAAAGTAAGTACTGCGGTCGGTATTATGAGGGTTAATGTTGTTAGAAAGTTCCGGTTTTCCTGACCACGCCAAGAAGTCTTTGATTTCCAGCAGCGACTTAGAAACGTTATTCATTTACGACTGAGTCAGCTATAACCTTAAACTCGGATCGAACCCACAACTTTATTTAGAAATCTTCAAGGATTTCAGATTATGCAATTCTTATTTCAGCAAAGGTTTTATTTCATGAAAGATCCCAGAGAGAGAATATGGTGTCCTGGTTGGAGCGGGTCTATGCCGAGTGCTGCGAATTTGACCAGCAGAGAGGGGAGAAAAACCTATAAATCACTTATTTCTTGGCCTTGGCACCTTTATCAGGCAATAATCTCTCGCCACCACCCCTCTCTCCTCTGTCTGTACTGACGTCATCTCTCTCCCTGTTCTCTCTCTGTACTGACGTCATCTCTCTCTCTCCCTGTTCTCTCTCTGTACTGACGTCATCTCTCTCTCTCCCTGTTCTCTCTGTGTACTGACGTCATCTCTCTCCCCCTGTTATCTCTCTGTACTGACGTCATCTCTCTCTCTCTCCCTGTTCTCCCTCTGTACTGACGTCATCTCTCTCTCTCTCTCTCCCAGTTCTCTCTCTGTACTGACGTCATCTCTCTCCCCCTGTTATCTCTCTGTACTGACGTCATCTCTCTCTCTCTCCAGAAAAACTCCAAAACGTGAAGATACTGTGAATACGAAAGTAACTCGTTATTTTTTTAATAGGCATTCGGTAATAAGTGGCAATAAGTCATTAATACTTATTACATTAAAACTGGATCTTAAATAATAGCGAAATATTGATTGAATAAAAGAAATAAGAGAAATCCGGTCTTGGAAACAGATTATATCATCTGTTGTTGTTCTTTTTGTTAATTAGTGGACACGTGATGAAAAAGATGACGAAATAATACAAGATCACATAATTATAGATAAACTTCTTTTTGTTCTTATAAAGCTCGATATCAAATTCTAGTAACAAAAATGGACTGGATACGATAACCAGCGCACAGTTATCGATAATGAAAAATTCGTCAGTAATCGTTTCTTTATTGAAAACCTCCGGAGCTTTGAAGTGGGGACTGGAATTCTCCGATTTTTCAGTACCTGGAGAACTGAACGGTGCTAAGATGCCAAAAGTGTGTAAAAACAGCATGAGGCAAAAAATGAAAATACTTCGATGAAAAATGTCGTGTGCGATAATGTGAGCTGATTATAGCGTTCTTAAGGTGCATTTTCTAAAAGTCATATGCTAATCTAAGTGCAATTAGGTGCACCAATACATTGGTCACATACAAATATGGAATGTTTCGCTGGTCATTTACAATTGTGGCAGTCAGCATATTATTATTATTATTATTATTATTATTATTATTATTATTATTATTATTATTATTACTATTATTATTATTATTATTATTATTATTATTATTATTATTATTATTATTATTATTATTATTATATTATTATTATTATTATTATTATTATTATTATTATTATTATTAAGTAAGTCATCCTATTTGTTAATAGTAAAACAGACATAGAAACTGTTTTCCAAGAAGTCTCTGCTACTATTCACTACAGTATCAATTAAAATTCTTTTTTCTAAGTTATACTTATTAAATTAATTTCACAAAATTTATGAAAACGCCAAACGGGTTTTTGCTCCTTTCTGAAGTCAATTAAAGATTAAAATGCGATATTTTCAATACTCAATTAAAGGACAGAAGGAACAAAGATACGAACTGAGATATTTTTATGTCGGCTCCTCGCGAGAAAACTTTGAAAGTTTCACAAATATTAATCGCTCGGCGAAGGAAGAAACTGAAGTCGCCAACCGAATGAAGAGGTTTAAAGGGCGAGATGCCTCCCCCTCCTCCACCCACCAGTATAAACCAAGTCTTCCGTTTTAACAGTCCCACCGTTAAATCCTATTAAACAAGGGCTCTTGTTGGAGCTCATGCCTAGGGGATTAGGCCAAGATGTGATAACAAATTAAATTTAAAAGAAAGCAAAAAAAAAAAAAATACTGAGCTTGCAATATTATGTTAGATTTTCTCTGTGGTGTAGCGCAACGGCAGAGACGCCAGCGGTCTTAATGCAATATGGTTTAGTTCAGTTTGCACATAAAAGACTGGAAGCTATTCAAGATTATGGAGAATCCCGAAGTAAAGAATTACTTATTGTTGCTTTTTAAAAAAAAAACAAAAAAAAACAGGTTGGCGCTGTTTATCGGCACATATGTACCTTTTACTGTTCATCCAGCAAGTATACTACAACAATACATCATCTAATACCAGTCTTTATAAACGGTTTAGTGTATTTATAATTAAATCCTCTAGTACTTTTATCTGTTTGTGATAGTTAGAATAAATGAACATATCGATCACTGAGAATTTTCTTAAGACTTTCTTAAGCGCAGCTATCTGTTAGATCGTTTTGGAAGCAGAGAACGACGAAAATATGTACTTTAGCCTTTGTAAAGAATGCATATTTTGCTTTGCGGCTGTACACTCTGTTTTAGTACTCTTTGTGCCTGCGAAGAGTAGTTTCGTGTATATGTGTATACTCGGGTTATCTGACCCAACTCCACTTCTCTGAGTCGTATCGCGCACTCCTCGAACAGCAAACGCAAAGGCAAACATGAAGATTTCAGAAATTGAAACATCGAACAATTCACCTTCATTTTACTAATTAATGGCGGCATAACTAGAAGATATGGTCGTACCGTTAACAAAGAAGGTAAAAAATTATTAAGAAATGTTTATATAAACTGGGCTTCAGAATACGTTTTAGTTACGGTTAATACAACGTGATACTTAGTCTTTGCTTTCGGTTTCGTCTGATAGTTACCCACTGGGAGATGTCTGGGTCGTGTATTTGTCTCAGAGATTCTGATTAAAATAATAAAAAAAAAAACAAACACCTTAGCCTTTAAAAGCAGCTAATTATAGTGATTAGCATTTCAATATTTACTACACCTGTGTTTGTGTTTTTTTTAGTATTCATTTTTGTTATGCCACAGCGAAGAGAGACCGCGGCTCATTATAGTGTTTACCTGCACTCTTCAAGACAAACCGACGGTCGGGGGGGGAGGGGTTAAAGCCAAGACGACGTGAGCTGAAAATAAATTCAACAGTTATCTCAGGGTTAGCGGATTAAAGAGTCTGAAAAGGGTGCTTGCTTGCAACGCGCCGGTGACGTCACGTCACGTTTGGGTTTCTCGTTCCCTAATGACGTCACAAGTAGAAATTTCTCTGATGCCGTCGCGCTGTAAGTATAACAAAGGTTCGTACTTGCCGTTCTCTATAGAAATTTCTACAGTACATTTTTTTAAAAATTCTTTTATCTTAAAAAATAAACTGGTTTAACTTCGAGAGTGAAAAATGTACCCAGGTACTATTTCATTTTTATGCTTGCGAGATTAAAAAAAAAAAAAAAACCGGCATTCCGATATAAGAAACAAAATTATTCATACATTCCCACCCCTCTACAAGCATTTTAAGAAATCTATTTTTTCCTTCTACTGATGCGATTCATTAATATTTTGACGAAGCAATTGTATAAGATTGTTTTCTGGAGTGCCAGCAAGTGTCATACGAGTTCGCTCGGCGCGGAAACCCATTCCTGTCCGGCTCTTAATACCTGCATTCGAGACGTTCGGGATAAAGCATCTCTACCCGGCATTTACTTCTTTAATATTTAATACTTGTAAACGCGACGCAAAGACGGCTTTTGATTTTTCTAGCAGCCGCAGGAATGAATAAATGGCGATAATTGTCATGTGAAAAAAAAAAATGGTCATTACTTACCGTTACTGACTTATTATCATGCAGGATGTTCATTTAATTATCTTAGGTGCCTCAGTAATCATCCAAACAGAAAACAGCGAGTCTTTAATGGTCTCGTTGTTAAATCTCGGAGTCCCGGGAACTGCAGGAAATCGTGCAAAAAAATCAGACGGTCAAGGAAACCGAAGCTGATAAACGAAATGACATCTGTTTTTTTCTCTTTTGAATTATATCTGGAAGTATCCCGTGGCAACAGAAGTTCGAGAGATGGAAGTAAATATTTGGCAATATGTAAGTTTTATTTATCGTTTTGGTTTCAAATACAGGTAATCAGTAAATTCCTTTCTTATATATATATTTAATAGTCACTATTTGGGTTTCTGCAGAATATGGCTCTTGTGAAATATTGATTAAAGCCAGTACCTAATGCCAGTATACATGTCGTCTTCATCTTTTTTTTTTTTTTTTTTACAAAAATTAATTAATACCAAATTTCCCTTTAGGTGTTGGAGGCTTTAAGAATTAACTCATATCAGCAAAAAAGGTAATGACTCATGATATTACAATTAGCCAACCTTAGCTTATTCTATTTCTACGAGATTTCCGCAGCCAATATGTCGGTTTCTGTTCTTTTTTTGCTATCCTTTAGATTATCGACCATCAATGTAGAACACCACGAGCGTCACCGTCTATAATCAGCGTCCAATGTATCAAGTTGTCATTTATTTGCAAACCGGGGTACAGAAAATGTCAGTTTATTATCAATATATATATATTTTTTCCCTCTGTTTAAAAGTTGAAATTGTCTGCCATGATAGTTTAGCCGTAATGATTTACATTATGGATACCGGGACAATAAACAGCGGTTAAAGTTGTTGACTTTATTAGCCCCTTTACGCCCTTTCAAAGATTTTAAATAATTTTTATTCGACCCTTTTTTTTCCGTAAGTCACCCGACCGGTTCGGCGTACCTTCTTCGAGTGAATTCTTCGCCCGCTTCCTTACCAGACGGTCCCGCGGATTTTCTCTCTGATCTGAAAACAGAAGGTTCTGGAGGAGAGTTCCTGGGTGATAACTCTCAACTGGTCTGTACCCTGACTAACTGACGCTTGAGCACCTTCACCCGCATTCGGGTAACTTGCTTAGTCACCGAGCCTGATGGCCTTCACCTTCCCCCCCCTCCAGTTGTAACCTCTAAAGTCAGGAGGCGGATTGTCGAAAATATCGTATAAATTAGTTTAATTTTTAAAAAAATGAAGATCCAGAAACGAATATCAATTTGTTATACGTGTCTTCTTCACGCCTCTTAATGTGAACTAATTAAAGCTTATATCAGCTCATCGAACGCTCAAGTTATGATCTATTTTAAAGGTGCATTTCCTACGAAATACACAAATAAACGGAAAAACCATTAATATTAGTTTAGATATTCGGCTTTTACAAAGATGAAGTGTTCTTCAAAATAATTTGCACTTCTGGGCGTAGAGACGACAGCAACATTTTTTTCCTTTCTCGGTCTTCTACAGTTAAAATGCCAAAGGCCATAATTATAAACTGGCTAAAGCGACACTGTTAAGGATGAGGAAAACAACAAATAACTTATAACGAGAATTGGAAATAAACGGAATAAATTACCTGGGGTGTTTATTGACGGTGATATTGCAAACCAGTTCAAAAGTCAAATTGATGGTCGTCTCTCTGCCCCCGGGGACTTTATGTGTAAAAAATGAAAAAGGCAAGAAAGAAGACGTAATCATTTCTTGTCTCCTTGTAGGCAGCTAAACCAAGTTGAAAAGCGGGGAGAGACGTCTTGGCAGACAACTGGAAACAGAAAGATCAGCGACTTCAAAGGAGCATATAATTCATATTTGTCTGTTTGTATTGATTATTAAAAATATTAAAAAAGCGAAAGTGTTTTAAGCATAATGGATGTGAGCCGATAATTTCCATGTCCAGTTTTAATTAAGATCTACTGATGTGTTAGTTGTTGTTGTTTCTTTCTAAACTGTCGTTCTGGAATACTTTTATTAACGGTCTGATAAACAACACAAATATCAAAGCAGCAAAAGGATTTATGGTTAGTGGTTCTTTTAACGGGTTATTTTCTTTGCGGGTCAATCGATAAATGCTTTTATAAAAGTCAATATTGCAAATAATAACCGCATATAAAATTATGGTTTTCATATTTTGAGTTTAAACCGAATAGAAAAACCGCTCTTTTAACTACTTTCAAAATAATTTTGAAGATCGCATTAGTGTTACTCGATGGCATTAACAGTTATAACGGTGTCTACGTTGTATTAATGCGCGGTGAGGTGACCCAGCGCACAGGTAAGTTTATCCGAACTCTTGTAGCATGGTTCCTTCTCTCTTCTCGAACCAGCCCGTTGGCGTGAATGGGGGGAGTTCTATTCACGGATGAGGTGGTAAGGATAAATCCGAGAATAGAGGGCTATCTGCACGCATCACCACCTGATCTGTTCACATTTATACGTCAGGGGCTGCTCGCCTCTGATTAAAGAACCTAGCTGACGACACCATGAGAGAGCTCCACGTGATCACAGTCCAAACAGCCGAGTATATAGTTGTCGTCGTTTATAGTTTATTTAATAAAGTACATTGTCCAGACTTCAGTAGAGTGGTCGTACTTCACCCAGGTCGCGTAATATATCATCTAACTATTTAGAAACTTTTAAATATATTAACTGGAACATTCAAAGGTAAATGGAGTAGACGGTGACTAATGATAAAGATGAGTCAGCTGAGGTCAACACGGGTCAAATCCTGGACTCTAATCCCCAAAACGGATTATCGCCCCGTAGTCGATTTATCTTATATCTGCAGTAGTCAGGTTACTCGAAAGGAAACTTCTGCGACCAAGTTGTGGGTCTAGATAACCCGACAACGACACACTTTCCAACTTCAGAAAATCCGTGTCCATCTTGCGGTTACCGCTCCGAGGTAATTCACTTTATCGTGAGAACCTGAAAGAAGATGAAATCACAGGAAAAAAGAAGAGGAAGAGAAGCGAACTCTGCAACATCCGGGTATTACTGTATAAATCAACAACCTTGGTTTTTCAAAAAACTAAAAATTTCGTTTTTTTATTGCGTGGGATCTTTTAAATAACCAAAGAGCAGGATTCTAGTTTTTATATATAATTGTGATAAGACAAGAATTGCAGCTTTTCATCTTGAATCTCGCTAATAAGGGGGGGAGCAGGCCCCTTTTGTTTTGCCCCGCCAGTAACGAATGAAAACTAATCCGAGTTCGTATCGTGGTTAACCCTGCTATTAACTGCAAAGTTGATTTATGTGATCCTTAACTAATCTTCAGCTTATCAATACATATTCCAAACACTTCCTTTTCTTCAGCCCAAATTCCATTGTCTTAGCATTAAACGACAGTAGGTTGTTGGTGTTGTTTTCTCTCTCTCTCGCAGCAGTTAATTCCATTTGTACATAATAAAGATAGCGATCGTGGGTTGTAAATCCAAAGACCCTGCCGCCCTAATCCATAATTTAGAAGGAAGCCTCTGTACGCCATCTTTACCGTTAAAACCTAATCTTTCTTTAATATGCCAATAAGGGCCTAATCTCAGTCCCGACATAGGCCCTCTTTTTTAAAAAAAAAAATTTTATCAGTGCAGTCTCCTAATCTCTCTCATATATAGAGAGAGCGAAGAGAGAGAGAAGAGAGAGAGTGAGAGAGAGACAGAGAGAGAGAGAGAAGAGAATGAGAGAGAAGAGAAGAGAGGAGAGTGAGAGAGAGACGACAGAGAGAGAGAAGAGCGGAGAGAGAGAGAGAGAGAGAAGAAGAGAGAAGAGAGTGAGAGAGAGAGAGATCGAGAGGAGAGTTCTCATTGGTTCTTGGGTCACCGTTTTGGAAGACATGTTTAAACTGGTGACCGTCGAACTCAAAGAACGGCAGATGTCATTGGTCCAAAATCCGACCAGACGTTTCGAATATCAATGGGTCGGCCTTTTGACGATTAACGATTCATCCCCCTTTTTCTTTTAATGATTTCGACAGAACCGTCTTCATAGAAAGCCGTTTCCATGCATTCATTGTTGCAGGTACGTATGTAGGTAGGTAGATGGTGAATGCCGAAGCCTCCGTTGACATCCTGAGAAAGGAAGTGTTTGACGAAATCCGGAACCTTGGTTAGAAAGGAAACTCGACTTGCGTGACACCGGAAAAAAGCTGTGGCTAGCGGGCACACTCTGAAAGCAAAGCTGCCGGAAGTAACAGGAAATGAAGGTTCTCGCTTCTCGCTGACATCGGATCGTTTCGTGACACCCACAAACCCTGACAACCTTTTTACGAGGAGATTGGATGAGTTTGTCTCACGTAAAGCTATGGAGCTAAAGACTGTTTCTCTACTAGGCACACGTAGTTCTATCCTATTACAATCCTCTCGAAGTCTCAATTACATATGTGGGCATGCTCACATTTTCCACGCCAAGTTAAAGCTCTTGGAAGCGGATATAATTTTGCATCGTTTTCGTAAACTAAAAAGAATCTCATTAAAAAAACCAACAAACAACAACAACAACAACAACAACAACAAAAGGAAAAAAAAATCTACTTCCGTGCGGGCGCGGAAGCTCAAGATTCGGAAAGTATAAAGTCACGTTTTCCCAAAATATAGGGGGAAAAAACCCCGGAAAGAAGACAGAAGAGTTTCAGAACCGTGATAACTGGAGGCAGATAATTGTAAGCCTTTTAAAGACAAAAGAAAAGAGAAACAATGAACAGACAGGCACAGGGCAAATCTGTGCAATTTGATAATACAACTGTACCCAAAAATGTCTTTACTTTATTTCACTTGTGCCTCTGCCTTGTATGGGTTTATTTAATATTTTTCCGTAAATCTTATGAATAACTTCTAATACCTCTCTCTCTCTCTCTCTCTCTCTGTTTTCCGTTTAAAACCTTAATATGACGTAATATATGTGTAATAAACTGAAGCAGATGAATTGTTACTTCCAAGATATCGTGCCTTCAGAAGGTTCTACTGCTGATGATGACACAGCCATTTCGAAGTAGATGCCCTACAGTTCCGACTAGAATTCCCCTCGGGTCAGCCTGGCCTAGAGACGTATCTATTTCCATGCTCACCACTGCGCAGACAAATAAAATCGATAAATCAATCGATAAATTAATAAAACAAAAAAAAAAATTCATTTCAACCCGCTATTTTTCCCGGCATTACTTGACGCGCATTCGCCCCATGTAGCTTATTTTACCTGATGAGGATAAACCTTCGGAAGAAGAAGAGAGAGACAGCAGCCTCCTTTTGTGAGGTTCAGCACATAAACGAACGACGTTAGAATGGCAGGTGCTAAAGGTTTATAGAAGAATTATATCGAAATTAGAAACCTGTCTCGTCATCAGCATCATCACTATTAGAATACCCTGGTCTCAAAAAATGAGCCGATTTCGTGGGTTCATTAAACAAACCAGCCCAATTCTGTTGTTGGTAACACTTCGCGCAGAATTCTATAAGAATTACTTTGAGATGTAAGGAATTGGGAAGTTGCAGCCACACACACACACACACCACACACACACACACACACAAGTTAGATATAATAATTCACTTTTAACTCATTCTGAGACGGAATGAAATAAACACGTAACAACGCATGGTATAGTTCGATTAAGATGAATTTCAAGGATATTTATCTACAAATTTTTCTTCAAAATATAAATTATTATTATTATTTAGCACAATTTTTAACAGTCCAGATAAAATTCTATAGAAAATTTTATATTTACTGTTTATTCCTTTATTCCAGCATCTTAATCCGTAAAAAGCTTTGAATAAAAAGAAATTCTAAACAGGACAATCTGTGTAGACAAGATCATTAACTTGGCTCTGTGGGATCGCAATCCATTTCTGACAGAATTTTTCTAAGAGGATCTAAGAGGGGAACATTTTCGCAGAGATGATCGAAGATAGACCGCGCGTGCTCAATAGGTCTCATTTATCGGTGATTGGCTATAAGTCGATTCTTTAATCTTCGCGTTGCAACAACAACAACAACAACAACAACCCTGCCACAGAGAGGCAAAACGTCATCTCGGGTGTGTTGAAAATGAAGCTATAATTCCGTCGTAGACCACCAGCTGTGGCTGTCCAGCGGCCTAAGTCATCCTAACCCTTCGCACCATGACAGACTGGCCTCCATGTTTTTGACGTGGCTGGGACGTGTTGAAAAGTAAATTACCGAGCCACAAAAGGCAGGAGATGAGGGCAGCATCCGCTCGTCGCTCATTGCAATCGACAACTCACATTGCGGGAGATGGGGGAAGAAGCCAACGTTGGGGAGATACTGCCGAATGGTTCCCCATGGTGCATCGAATTCGTTAGAGATTATCGGAATTCGGTTTCCACCCGTTTCTTTACAGAACGGAATTGCTCCCTGATTATTGCCGAAAAGTGCAAACTTGGACTCATCTATAAGGAGCATTTTCTTCCAGGTTTGGTCATCCCACTGTTTCGCTGCTCCTGCCCATCTCAGCCTCGCCACTTGGTTGCCCCTCTCCTCAGCAAAGGTTTCCAGCAGCCACATCCACTGAGATCGTTTTACACTAATGTGTACTTTACTGTTCATGGAAAAATCTTGTCTCCTGCACCTGCAGCTAAACCATTCACGTGGTTCTTACTAGTTCGTCGTCTCGTAGAGAGTTTGGGCTTCCTTCTTTGACAGGGTCCATTGTCATCAGTATCAGTTTCGCGCATCCTTCTAAGAGTCATTCACGCAGCTCCTCTTGAAATAAGAAAGTCGGGCTGCAATCTTTCGCAAGACTGCCATTTTTATACTCTCGTCATGTGATATTTTCTTCTCATCAGCCATAGTACCCACTACATATTCACCACACCACAAAGATATCATCGTTTATACTCTCAGTCTTCCTGGGCTGTGGTAGTCTTCGATTACATGCATAACAAATAATCGCTGTAACATTTATTCTGGGAATTTTGATTGCTACTGTACATTTCAGCCGGGTCGTATTTCCCAATACGTTGTCTTTTCAGCACAATGTACCAAGCTGTGTGCTTACATAAAACGATCTATCGAGTGATTTTGCTTTATTCCGCTGATTAATTTAATTTTTGGGTGATAAGAAGGATTTAACGACTTATCGCCAGCCGTCCAGTACCCAAGCAAGCCGACGAAAACGTGAGTTCCACCTAAGTTTCCCCCGTTTTCTACAGTAGACAGACGCTGGTTTTTTTTTTTTTTCTTCTTCTCGAGGAAAAAACGTCCGAAAGCAACGGAGATCTCGGCTTTCCCTCTTCAGCATCCATTCTATTAATAATTAAAGAAAGATGGAGGCTGAGAGGGCAATCGATGTGCCGGTAAAAATCTAGCAGAGAAACGCAAAAGCACGTTCGGAAGATTCTCTAAATAATTAACACGGGACTATTATGTCGGGGCGCTAATTGCATTTGTTTAACGCACCGCTACCTATGGGCCGCAGTCCGATGATAAATCCATTTTTTTCCTCGTTAACGCATCGCTCTCCTCGGACCCTGGAACACGGAGACCCCCCCTCCACAAAAGGATTTTCCAGTGTCCGCCAGCGACAAACCCCGAAAGAGAAATGCGACGAAAGAGCTCTCGTACGAAGCAGAGCAGAGAGAGCTCGAGGGCAGAGACGAGAGAGAGAGAAAGCGAGAAAGCTAGCGAGCAAGAGAGCTAAGAGAGAGAGAGAGCGCGAGTCTCAGGCGGAAGAGAGAGAGAGAGAGAAAGGCGAGAAACGAGCGAGAGAGCGAGAGAGAAGCGAGAAAGAGAGGAAGAGAGAGGAGCGGAGAAAAAGAGATAAGGAGAGAAAGAGAGAAAGGAGAGAAAAGGAGCGAGAGAGAAAGAGAGCGGTAGAGAGCGCCGAGAGCGAGAGAGATGAGTACGAGATGGAGGGAGAGAGAGAAAGAGAAAAGAAGCAGAGGAGAGAACGGGAAAGAGAGAGAGAGAGAGAGAGAGAGAGAGAGAGAAGAGATGAGCGAGAAAGAGAGAGAGCGAGAGCCAAAAGGAGAGGAGCGAGAGAGAACGAGAGACCAGAGAGAGAGAGAGAGCGCATAGATAGATAGAGAGAGCGAGACATAGAGCTCTCTATGCTAGCGCCAATCTCGCCCTCTCTTCCAGCTCTCACCTCTCTCCAATCGAGATACCTATCTCTCTATCGCTCTCTCTCTCTCGAGAGCGCATCTAGATCCTCTATCCCGCTAGAAAGCTCTCCACTCTACCATCTCAATCCTCTCTCCACCTCTCTATCTCTAGCTCTCTCCCCTCTCTCTAGCTCTCTCTCTAGCTATCTCTCTCTTCTCTATAACAGATCTCTCTCTCTCTCTCCCTCTCTCATCTCTAATCTCTTCTCTCTCTCTCTCCCTCTCTCCATCTCTCTCTCTCTCTCTCTCTCCTCTCTCTCTCTCTTCTCTCTCTCTCTCTCTCTCTCTCCTCTCTCATCTCTCTCTCCTCGCTTCTCTCTCTATCTCTCTCTCTCCTCTCCCTCTCTCTCTCTCTCTCTCTCTCTCTCTCTCTCTCTCTCTCTCTCTCTCTCATTCTCTCTCTCTCTCTCGACCGATATCAGCAACGGCACTTTTCCGATGCTATTCATCTTTCCCCGAATGAATGGCGTCATTGGCGCGGTGGAGAAAACTTTCGCTTTAAAACCGGACGTGGGCACAAAGAGTTTATTATTATTATTTTCTCTCTTTAGGTGAAAACAATCAGGCGTTTGTCGAAACACCTGCTCTTCTCTTAGCCTCGTTGTGAAACGTCTCAGACTCGCGAAATCCAATCTCGCGAAGATTTTCGGTTTTACCAATAAAAAGAAGAAACAGAGAGAGAAAAAATGAAATGTAAATTTCTATTCATGATTCTAACCATTTGTAACGAGCATTGATATATTTTTTTTTTCATCTCCAAATAACAGCGTTACGAGTGATGTTATTAAAGTTATAATGTAGTCAGAACAAAATCGATTTGCATCAATGTATCTGTAAAACAGAAAGTCTGAAGTAAATTGTAGAAATGGCATTGAAGAAGATCCAAAAGCGCATTCTAATTTACCATTAATTGCATGCACTTAAAAAAAATAATTTTAAATTATTCTTTTTACAAAGATAATTTCTGTAAACAACTAATTATTTTTGCCTACTGCTATTTCGTTTAATTATATGTCAGATTGCATACGATAAAAGATAAGCAGATAGAATAACTACTGCTATTGAATATTTTTTTTTAAAAAAAAGAAAAGAAAAAAGAACAATACACAAAAGTGGTTGTGTTAATTAACTTAATTTCTTGCACAATAATTAAGGAAAAAAATCTCTAAAGACATCGGTCGTGAATTAGGAGATTTTTAAAGAGAGGAAACCATTTTTCAGACTCGCATTTAAAAAACAAAACAAAAAACACACCAAAGAATGCCTCAGGCTCAGTAAATTTTCATTTAATATTATCTTTTGAATTCTAGTTATTTTTTTGTTTGTTTGTTTCTTAATAAACTATTTAATTTGAAACATTCCAGTGATTTCTGTCCAGGTCTTCAGTTCTTGAAGGAACGGGGCACCACGTGATCGAGAATCTCGCGAGAACTGTTTCCGCATTAGATGTGGAGGCTGCAGTCCGCTAATCCAGTCTCCGAAGCTTACGTATATAAGAAGCAAGAACTAATTTCCAAAATAATAACCAACTTTAGTTCGCATGTCGATAACGGCAATCGTCCAGTAGGACAGTCATGCGTAAATAATTAAGAGCGGTCATCTCAGCATGGAAACTGTCAGAGGATTGCCCACTGCCATTCCCCGTTGGAATCTTGATTCAGATGCCATAAAATCTTAACAGTATGCCATTATTTCTCTTTTTTTTTGTATCCGACTTCTAATCAGCCTTTGCATATGTTTCTCACTTTCTCGGTACCAGTCTGCATCAGGTTCTCCCTTTACTCTTAATTGACTGCAATCCCCTTCCGTTCTACGGCAGGGACGATATACACCGACGCACTGGTAGTGTGGTGTGGTTCTCGCGCATGCAAAGGGTGCGTGGGAGCGACTAAGCCCTCATCAAGCCGATGACAGGATCAAAAAGAGAGAAAGTACACATTACTACGCAGTATTGTACAACGATAGTCTTTCGTACTGTAAAGTCCGCTCGTGCGTGTCCTACTGCAAATTAACGTAACTTTAAATGCTTGTAGGATAAAAATCAACACGAACGTCTTCCTGGAATTCAGATGGAACGCGTTGTTATTTCAGTGTTTCGGAGGGCTTACTTCTGTAGAGGCTATTTGACGGAGACTCTGTAACAGCATCATTTACTGTTAGATCGCAGCAGTGCAAGGATATCGTGGAATAGTTTTGAGGGACAGGCCAGGGAGTGCAAGTCGTTATTTCGACAGTCTCTAGATACGGAGCCGTCACGCGAGTAACTTTCTCTCATTCGTCTGCTCCCCCGTGAATAGATGAATTCTTCGTGAAAACTTTTACTGCAGAACTACTGCCATTTTTTCTTCGTATTTCGCATTTTACTTTGACAGTATAGTAAGGCGACATTTTAAAGTGTAAACTGCTTATTTGTATAAGTCCTTAGACATCTATAAGATTTCTATTTACCTGTAGATACGATATCTTTTGCACGTATCTTCTGGCTACTTTCCTTTTGGTAGAGGACAATCCAAACTTGCATCAACATATATTATCAGGATTAGTAGTAGTATGCGATGAACTGGATCAGTTTACAAAGAACATACGAAAACTTATGAGTGCAGTGTAGGCTTCCAGTCTCACGAGATAGGAATAAATCAATCACTTCCTCCCTCTTTTCTGTTCATGGCGTTGAAGCGATTAAAAATAGTATAGTTTTATTACTATTATTATCTCCCCTTGAGTATTAATTACAAGCCTTTGTGCAAAATGTGGCTATGAGAGGCCTAAAAGTTTCTGTCACGAAGAGGAGAATTTGATGGTGTTCATTCTGACATTCTGAACGTGTGCCATTACCGAAACTATATAATTGACCTTTGGCACGGATCGTGGACCCAAATCTTGTTCCTGCGGTTGAATGAGCGTTCTCGAATCTTCTAGTCGGCGAAGTAGACATTTCAGCGCATAAACCCATCTGAAAAATGTTTGCTATGATTTTGAACGACATCGAGGGGTGAAAAATTCCAGACCCTTTAATGCCCTCTATTTCGCTGGCTGCGACAGGGCAGCATCGCGCTTCAGTGACCGACCCCGGCCTAGGCCGATGGGAGTCGGCCAGGTTTCGGCCTTCATTGTCGTAAACAACTTAATTATAGTCTGACGTCACCGCGGCCATTCTTAGGGAGGAGCGCGTGAAAATAGCCCACCTAAACGTAAGAGACAGGACACGCGAACCCTCGTGTTGAGGAACTGACAAGGAACACGGACAACGATTGTCGAAGCGTCAAAGACAATCTATAATAGAAGTTATTAATACACTTGTTTGTCCAATCACTAGATGCCGTCTGCCCGTTGTGTTAAAGTGGATTCTGCTATTGATTGAAGAGCCTTCACGCTAGACATACTAATTACATGATTTATTATTTGGCACTCGGCTTTGGCCAAACGTCGGCATGTTCCGTATGAGATCGTAATTTCCGGTGTCGATTAACAGCTCTCGCCGGCCTGCAGAAGTCCACTTCAAGCCAGGACAAATAAAACAAGATATAAATATATGGTTTATCTATTTTTATGTGTATACACAATTCTAATTGGGTAAAAATTAAAAATAACGGTTTTATAAAACTCTGAATAAGACAAAAGGAGGGAAGTGAATTTTGGCTCGATTTCCTTTACTCGCGGTCTATCAAACCGACTGATAGTGGGCCTTTGTTACCAGTGAGGCCTCCTGATGCTCTAACGCCTTAGCTAATCTGTCGCTGTGAATTGATTTCCCGTCTAATATCCGTCAGACGGCTACACTGCACAGGCTAGTTCACACAAACAAACAAACAAACAAACAGACCACAAACCCGTTTCAATCCGAGTAAATATCCGAAACCACGAACAGATCTACGACAACTCCATGTCTTTTTTTTTACGGTGATTCCAGATCAGAAGTTAAAGACTGGGAGACATCAGAATTTTCCCCTAGAAAAAAACTTTTGATTTGTCAGTCGTTGAAGATTCTTCTGTCTGGAGGGGAAAACCCCTCGACCCCCGGGTATCTTAAACAAACGTAGAAGAGAAACCAGACGACATGTTCGTTACTCAGCCTAAGATGTCCACGCGCAGGCCAATCGAAGTGAAGGAACTCTCCCGGGGGGAGGCAGCTTTCTCCTTAACTCTCCATCACAGTTGAAGGAACTCTCGTTTTTTAAATGGAGCAGGATACTCGCTCGGCCACAGTGACGCGAGACATATCCTCACCTGCTTTAAATTTTGCAGTCATTTCCTCTGTTTTTTTGAAATTTTTCTAATAACAGACTTGGATGTGTTCAACGAGAACTTGCAGATTAATGCAGGTGACACTTTTTCCAAACACGACGCGCTATGACAACACCGATTCTCGGTCGTTTGAACGAAAAATAAACGAGTTATGAGAGTCGGTAAATGGCAGAACACCTTAACTTACCATAATGGTGGAAAATGTACCAGAAAATGCAACAATGAATGAGTGTTTCCTACAGTAATGTTTAGTGTGTTATTTTTCTTGTTTTTGCAATTCCCCGAAAGACCCTTCGTCTAAAGGAAGACGAAGCGTGAATTTACTGTCCTCATGCCAATCTTCGAACTTTAATCTTGAAAGGTAAACAAAAGGTATATCGAGGCAGATGCGGTGGGGGTTGTCACCTGGCCGTGGAAGATCGGGGAGTTGTGAAACTCGCTCACCTTTATGTCATTTCGGAGCGTCGTAAATTTAAGTTCGCGGTTTAATGAAAGAAGTCACATCTCGGTGCTACGCTTAAGGAACTAAATTCCAGACATTCAGAGTAAATCTTTAGTTCTTGATAATCGGGAATGACGTAAACCATTTTGGATGATTGATGCTTGCAGGATCTGATTCCGGTTTACGGTAAATCGTAGGGTAAGGAGTTCTCTAAACGCACCAGTACGACTGCCGGAAATCAGAGCTTTAAAATTTGAAATAAACACGAGTTACCTTTCCCGTCGACACGTGATCACACATGCAACCACTAGAAGACCAGTCCGCATGCGCTATTCCAGTTTATCAACTTATTATTAATCCATGTAAAAAATAAAAACCATTCGCTTCGACCGGAATTTGTACAACTATTCCATACAGCTGTAGCGTACAGTTCTACATTAAATTATCGTGTTTCGAAAGTTGGTTGTTTTCCCTTTTCGTTAACACTTATGTTTGAATAATTAAAACTATTAAGGCACAAAAGATCCGAAACATGTTATAGCATCTTTATAACCGGCACACGGCCTCGTCGTGTCTCGAACGGATTGCCCCGTATGGATTGATCCCTGTAGGCTGCAGCTCCAGGGCTACTGTGTATAACCAGTGCCAGATTCTCCAGACCTCGTTCTTCTTATGTAATTATGTAGCCGGGGGAAAGGGGTGGTCGGTGCTTTCCCTCAAATCACGTAGAATAAGTCTGCTAATGAAACCCCAGCTCGGGGGCTAATGGTCCCGCAGTCGCGAAGCCTGGCATTTAATGAATAAACACGAACCCGTTAGGTTCTTTCTTTTATAAATAACATTACGCATCGTTAAGAAAATTGTGTTACGTACTTTTGGAGGAATTCCTGCGAAGTGCCGGCTTTCTTCCTGAATACGTCCATTATCTGCGAAACAGTGGCTCGCTCGCTCCTGCTTTCGCGTGTGCACGGGGAAAGGCCTGCGACACTTTCACGGATGAGCACCTTGTTTATCCATTTATCTATTTTTTTTTCTTTAAAAGAAAATAAAAGCAACAGCAGATGAGAAAAACAATCATCCGTTATCAGAAACGAAACATAAAAGCATCCATCGGGTAATTAGAACGTGGAAGGTGGCGGTAAAACAATGGCGACGAGAGACTCTCCAATTCCCGAATGGTCTGCAGTTTCTGCCGACCCCCTTTTTAAATGATAAAAAATAAAAGAAAGAATGATTCTTATTTAATATATAGATATAAAAAAAATAAACGTTTTGGTTTCAGACTTAATTAAAAACAGTGAAATCGGTAGTAATCAGCTTTTTCCCCCACCATCTGAATTATTAGCGGTGATGGAACCAAAATGAACCTAGGCTTCAAGAGATTTCCCCACCGCCGCTACACACCCCAGCTCACACCACTTACTCACTCCAGAGTCAGAAAAACCTGGTATGAACACTGCCCGCGAAAGAAGGGCTTAACCCTGATGATGGATGACGCGGTACGATCTCAGAAACGTTGGTACATTACTTCAAATACCGCAAAACAAAGCGACCAAACCTCTTTCCGCATAAGAAAAGAATTTTTTTTAAAAAAATATAATAACGACACGTAACATATTAAAAACTATCCAAACATCCTGATTGTATATAACAGTCATAAATACCTTTAACTATATTATTCAGGAATGGTTGTTGCATTTTTTAACATTGAAAATCACAGAGAAATATGTCCTTTTTGTATTGATGCAGAAGAAAGGGGTGATGTGATTTTATAAACTAATAATTTTTAAACGTTTAATTTTCAAAGATCATTCTGTTAATTAAGAACAAAGTAATGAAAAATGTCAGATGTTACATCAAGGTACACAAAGTTAATAGTGAAAGTAATGAAAAATGTCAGATGTTACATCAAGGTACACAAAGTTAATAGTGAAAGTAATGAAAAATGTCGGATGTTACATCAAGGTACACAAAGTTAATAGTGACGTCATACAGATGATGGGCAACGCACGACTCACTGCATCTCATGCTAATTTTCCAGCCACCGGTGAGGTGTTTTCCCCGCCTGCGATTATCATCTGAAGGTCAAGAGAATGCTGCCTAAAGAAGCATTAATTCCACGATGACCGTTTGTCTGTATAAATCCGCTTTCTCGGTTTGAGATGCTGTAGGTGTGTGGAATATTTCTCGTCAGTTTATTAAATAAAGCGAGGACTCAACGCGGCCTGACGTTAGGAAGAAAGAGAAAACAAAAGCGGTTACAGGTAATAAAATCGTGAATTAAAGGGATGAATTTCTGCAATTGCGCTTAACTGTGATGGTGCAACTGAATTTTTTTTTAAAAAAAAGATCGAATAAGTACAGTATTTATCTTCCTTGGAGGCTCGCGTGAGCTATGCTGGTTTCCCGCCTCTCCTCTTAATAACTAAACTACAAAAATGCCAGCAACTAATGTGAAGGAAGTGTAATTCCCATCAGCTGTCTCCCGTAACAAGAACTGTGGTGGGGGGTGCTGTCACAGCAGCCTGTATCGTCTTTTGGAAATGGCGCCGAGGTGTGGTGCGTGCTCTCCTTCCGGGGAATATGACGTCATTTCCACCGCAGAGAGCACACGGGGAGAGGGGGAAAATGGCTGCCGCTCGAGTTAAATTAGCCCAATTAACAAAGTCGGACTTTGAAAAAATAAATTTGTTTTTTTTTTTTTTTCTATCCAGGCTGCGGTTTATCCGTTCTGTCACCGGGAAATATAAGCGAGCCGGGGTTGCTCTCCTATCGGGTGCGTAGAGCCTAAGTCGTAAAGAGTGCTTCGTTCTCACGAGACCCTGGCAGATAAGGCGCGAGTTAGAGAATACGCCCCCACCCAGGACCCCACATCCGTATGCGCTTCCCCTGTTTCCGTAAAATTCCGACCGGACCGAGATACCCAGCAGACGATGGTCATCGCCATCCTTTTCTTCTCTTTAAAATTGCTTTTTTTGGGGGTGTGGAATTGGGGTGGGAGGCATGCCTTTCCGCCCCGGTATTCCATGGGTTAAGTGAAAACAGAAACACTGTGAGTACGGGGCTCGTCCTCGTCTGTTGCGTGATAGCACAGAAGGTAGCCTTTTACACAAAACACGAAACTTACGATGCTCTTGCAGGCGAGTAATTTTACTACGCTAGCGCCATCTGTCTCCGAGCAGACAACGATCCGCCCCGCGTTCAAACACGCTACCGTAACCGTCGCAGTATCCACGGCCCCGCCTTCCCCCAGAACGCCATTACGATCAGCCCGGGCGACTCGCCGCCAGACGTCTCCCGCGACGGTAACCCTGCTGCTGCAGGCAGTGCGAGAGAGAGAGATGACGTCAGTACAGAGAGAGAGAGAGATGACGTCAGTATATATATAGAGAGAGATGGGGAGAGAGAGAGAGAGAGATATGACGTCAGTATATATATAGAGAGAGATGGGGAGAGAGAGAGGAGAGAGAGAGAGAGAGAGAGATATGACGTCAGTACATATAGAGATAGAGATGGAGAGAGAGATGGAGAGAGAGCATACCTGATTCAGAGGCTGGTCGGGTCGGACCGGAGCTACAGTGCGTCTGGCTTCTGCGCGCGGGGGCCGAAGAGTAGAACTTCATCAGGGGTTGAGTTTGTCAAATTAGGGTCCGGAATACGGCCCAGAACCGATCTTATGCAAATTTAATTTGAAGCTTTTCTTGGGCAAATTGCGCCCGAAAATGGTTTCCACGCCAATTAATTGACTCTCGTCCAGAAAGACGAGTTTGTTGAAGCAGATGCGAATATAAATACGGTTTTCAATTTTACGTCGAGTAAACGCCTGTGTGGAGGAGCCGGACCAAAGTTCTGAATGAACGCGAGACAAGCGAGAGCGAAGTCAGGTAGCAAGAGAAGCGACGGGACGAGGCTCGGTCCCCACCCGACAGGCCAGGGGCGGATCCCGAGGGAGGTGCGCCACGGTCAGACCGTTAGAAGCTGGTATCCGATTTACTGAGAACGAAACAAAGTTGGGAGAAACAGGGGGAGAGATAACGAAGTACCAGGAAAGGAGAAGGAAGGAAGATCTTACACTAATTCCTGGCGATTCTGCGAAGATGGAGCTGAAACGGCCGTGTAAAAAGGCGAGGAGCCGTAATTAAAACGCCCCATCTGTTATCCGAGGTGCAGACCGCGCCTCAATAAATTTGCCTAAAATTAAGATAAACGAGCGGAAAATATGTTGTGAATTCTTATTCCTAACTGAACTTGAAAATAAATCCAAAACCTCTTCACGGCACCAGATAATAAAAAAAAGGGAGACGAAAGAAGAAAAATTCCTATTTTGGACGCTGCACGCGCCTTTTACGGTATAAATTTCTAATGCGTTCGGCCGCCGCCAGAGGGCCAGGATGGTGGGGGGGGACCTAGAAAGTTTTAGCACATCGGCAAAACAAGAAGAAGAACAGCAGCAGCAGCAGCAGCAGCGTGAAAACATCGTTCTGAGATAGTTCCGACGACCCGACCGAAACTATTCTTGCGCACAAACAAACAAACAAACAAAAAAAACGACGATTGCGCCACCTGGCGGCGGTGTAATTTAACCAAAACTGGACTTCGCTTCTCGACGAAACAGGACAAAAGGGGCAGATTCGCATCAAGACTTGAAATTGCGTAAGCGCGATTCCATTAAAAAAGAGGGAGAGAAAAATTACTTTCCCCTAACTTAATGACTGCACATTTTGGCCAGACTTGTAACACGTGAGATCAAAGACTTTATTTTAAAAAAAAAAAAAACATCAATAGAGTTGTCTCCGTCCCTTTTCTTTTCGGTTGTTTGGCCCCCTAGAAAATTGCAAATCTCGTTTCGAAGTTAAGTCGATAAGTGGGAGTCAGTCTGTCTGTAGCCCACATATACTGGCGCTGACAGATGAGGATGGACTCGTACTAGCACACGTTAAAGGTGTGGTGTCCAAAGTTGCGTTCTGAAAGATTCCTCCTTTTGTACTTTATATACCACATTGTGATGTAAACTGTACAAATTTAGCGAGCAGCAAGATTTAAAATTGACCATGACATTTGGTATACAGAGATAGTTTTGTACGATACTTGGACATATTATCCGAAGCTTTGAGGTGACGTCAGAATGGCTATGGATGGTCACCGCTTACATCCTCTGGGTCTGCGAGTATGGCAGCCAGTGGCTTGTACTACAACAGTGCATTTACATTTCATGCTCTTCACTAGATTTCTGAAGAGTTCCGTAATGATCACGTGATCTCTGTCCAGTGAGAGTGTAGAGAGCTTATCCCAGACAAAGGTTTTATGATGTATAGGTTGTGGGAAAACATGGAAGACACTGGATATTTTTTTCCTCCTAAAGACGATTTACAGTTTTAATTTCACGACGGACCCTCCTTCTGTTTAAGTCCCCGAAAGCGAACCGATCACTGACACTTGATAACAACAGGTATCCTCATCCGGGTAGCGCTGATAGGTAAACAGTCTCTCTCAAAAAATAATCAGTTTACTTTCCCGATCACGTGATGCAACGCTCTAGATCAGAGAGAGGGCAGCCTTCACCCAGAGCGGTCCCTCTCGTTTCCACAAACACGTGGAACGGACCATCAACAAAGTGAAGGTTCATTGTACTCTCTCGTCCGAGAACAGAAACCTGGCTCTAGTTTGCCAAAGTCCAGCGCAAATAGATCTTATTTGGGCTCCTGGATCTCTCCTACGGTGAGTTGGCGTTAGCGGTGTGTGAAATATTGGGAGTGCAGAGTGCAGGGTTAGGCCAGCGCAGTTGATCGGTCTTGCGGACATATGCCACGACTCTTCCTGCACGAACCGTATTGAGATAATGCAGTTACTCCGATCCCGATAGGTGATGTACCAGTCGTCCCGATGGCCAGATCCTTCGTTAATCCAGCCGGTCAAAGACAGTTAAGAACACTGTGCTACACCGATCGCAGCATCTGCTTTTGTCCGTTCACTTCCGGTTATTAGCCTGTCCAGGTGTCGCTGCTTGTCGGTGGGTCGTCTTCGAAACTCCCACTCCCCGTGTGAACATTCATGACAGGTTTCATACCCACTGTGACCATTGTGATGTCATTTTGGAATCGCCTATCAGCGGCGTAGCTTTTACGAGCGCACTACACTCGGTACAAAGAGCTATCCCACGCAGCACTTGAAGCAGTATGCTTGCCACATAACCGAAGACCTGAGTTGACAGAATTGAAAAATCAAACACCATGAGACGATAGTAAATAGTCACACAAGCGATCCCAAACATAATATCCCTATATTGTTGTTGTTTCTTTTAATTCAATGTATATATGTACATGCTTATTAACCTATCTTTTCCCTGTGTACTATTTTTCCGCCATAGTTTCTGGTTTGTGGTTTTTATTTAAGCAATAGAATTAAATAAGTGCCAGTAATATTAGTAGTTAAAAAAGTGTTCTAGTTAACTCAACGACGGAATTAATTGATTAGAGACCAGTAAGACCTTGGCTGGCGATTTAAACAGGACACATCCGGGGACCTTGAAGTGACGTCACTATGTACAGCGCCGGTTCAAAATGTTTTATCCCAAAAATGTTGATAAAAGTAAAATAAATAAAAAACAAAAATAATGGATTCAGTACATTATTATTATTATTATATTATTATTATTATTATTATTATTATTATTATTATTATTATTATTATTATTATTATTATTATTATTATTATATATTATTATTATTATATTATTATCACCATTATTATTATTATTATTATTATTATTATCACCATTATTATTATTATTATTATTATTATTATTATTATTATTATTATTATTATTATTATTATTATTATTATTATTATTTTGGTTTTGGTGTGAACAGAATGTTTACGAAGTTTAGGCTAATGGATTTAACCTCGTTAAGTTAACCAGGAAAATGGTATAATTGGTGATCCGTTTTAAAATCACAATAAAAGGGGGCGGGAGGGTTAGGGTTAATCAGGATTTACAAATCGCATTTCCATGCTGTATAAAATAACCCCTCGACCTTCTCTAACCGGTCCTCGATGCGAGAGTCACGTAGGACCGGAATTACCATTAAGAACACCTCTGGAGAAGAGGGAACTGCACTCTCCTGTTAGTGAACAGACTGCGACTCTGAGGAGATTTGGTAGCGTCGCACTCCTCCGGCCGTCGGTTATTTTAGGTGATATTTATCCATGCCGTTATCGGACATTCCGCGGTGGCCGGCTGGTGGCGCGAACAGGTGCGACATAATTTCCCACCCAATCGCCATCATTCAGCCGACGCACATCAGCAAAATGTATACCTACGCGCGGGTTTTCCGGTACTTTTCATAGAACGGAGGGAAAAAAAAAAACAAAAGATTTAGCCGTCGAATCTGCTTGGTTTTGTATTAATTTCTTTTTCTAATTTAGCGTCTGAAGAAGTCAGCGCCTACGGATATCTGTCTGTGTTGTCTTTTAAAAGAATCTTTGACCAATCTTTTTCTAAATAAACGATGCAAATATGTACACATTTTTGTTGTTGTCTGTAGCCATAATGGCGAGAGTAAGCAGTTACCCATAATTCTCTTCAAAAAGTAGGGCGAGTTATCTCCCCTCCCTCCCTCCACCCTCTCGTCAGAATAGCATTGTGCGGTCTGATTTCAAAAGTCACTAAGTTTTTAGTTCGGACCGTCAGCTTGTTATTGTTATTAACGACAGGACAGACATCCAGTAGCGGTGTTGGATTTTTCTGACCAGTCGCCAAGACCAAGAGTTCTGGGGTAACACAGCGGAGATCTCTCCCACGGTTCGCAAACAACGTCGCTATGCCAGAGTCACGTGGCGTCGCCGCGAGCCACGTTTGCCGCCTTTCTCCCCACCTCCGTACCAAACACGCGAAAAGCTGTAGCTACTCTACCCTTCTTTGACACGGACAACCGAAGGCGAACGGCCGCGAATGGTGTAGGCGGAGAGAAGGATGATTTCCTGTTTTCCGCCGAGATCGTCTTCCGCGCCGCTTGGTGGTTTACGCCGATGGCGCGGTAGGTGCGCACCAAAAATCGGCTCCGTGAAAATGCGTTATTTGATTTCCCTTAATTACAGCAGAAGGAGCGGTGTTTGTCTTCCGGGAAGGCAGGAATCGGATGACAAAGAGCGTCGGGGGGGGCCCTGATCTAAAACGTGATTTGGAAAGGTCAAATAATTTTAGTCGAATTAGGCGGGGGGGTGGGCTTTTCTTTCCTTTTCCCCCTTACTGTCGAGGAAACTTTTGGTGAAATTAGAGACTCTTAAAGAAGGGAAAAGGCGGGGAGGGGGAGATAACCGAAAGGGTTTTCTACTGCAAACAAAAACCACACCAATAAAGAACACGTTGTAATTTATTTAAACTTTATTCTCGCTTCGCTGAAACATTTTGTAAAGATACAGAAATTATTCTGAAATAAGAAAGCTGTTTTACAACAACAACAACAACAACAACAACAACAACAACAACAACAACAACAAAATAGAAAACATCACAGTGAATGAAAGACAGTTGGTGCAACGCGGAGCTCTCCCGTCTCTCTGTAATGACGTCATATATCTCTCTGTAATGATTCTCTCTCTCCACCTCTCTCAGTAATGATGTCATATCTCTCTCCATCTCTCTCTGTAATAACATCATATATCTCTCTGTAATGATTTTCTCTCTCCACCTCTCCCAGTAATTATGTCATATCTCTCTCCATCTCTCTCTGTAATGACATCATATATCTCTCTGTAATGATTCTCTCTCTCCACCTCTCTCAGTAATGATGTCATATCTCTCTCCATCTCTCTATGTAATGACGTCATATATTTCTCTGTAATGATTCTCTCTCTCTTCACTTCTCTCAGTAATGATGTCATATCTCTCTCTCTCTCTCTCTCTCTCTCTTACTGTTACTTAGAGAAGTGCTTAGCCAAACTCCGCCGGATGATAGCTGGCTTCGGCATTTACTAAGGCTGGAAGCGACAGTTAATCTAAGAAAGTAGCAAGAAATTTGCTTCCAAAAAAAAGAAGAAAGCCGATGGAGGCATTAAGAGAGATAAAATGGAAAAAGAAAAAAATATAACGATTTAAAAGATAAAGGTAAAATAAACAAGAAAAAATGGCTAATAAAAGACGAAAACTGAGGACAGATACAGATGTAATACTACACATAAGAATAAATTGGTCCTTTCTTTTCAAATTTCAAAGCCAGGTAAGCGGCTCGCGAATGTGTTGTAGAATAGGCCTGGTGAAGCGAATTTAAAGGGCAAACGACTGAGAAGTACATGAAAGAACACGTAACACATTGAAAAGGGCCAAAATCAAATTAACGTAGAATAAACATGGAAAGGCACCAAGAAAGCAGACTCCCCCAGCTCCACCCCACGTGACAGAGATAGAGCCCTTTAAAATTAATTGTCAGGGTTTCTGTGCTTCTGATGAGCGGGAAGAAACGTTTCTCGTTAGGATAAGAACAGCCTTTTATGGCGTATCATCTGATCGCAGACGAGACAGAGAGGTTTTCCCGTGCAAGTTCGTTCCTGGTCGTCCGCGTGCGTTACACATCGCGGCTGGTCCGTTTTGAGAACGGTTAGTCGGATTAGCAGCACGTTATCGAACTTACAGTGAGATCGAAAAAGCGGCAGAGCGGCGTGGAGGAGGGATCTTGTGGGAAAACAGCCGCTTGCTAGAAGTCTACAAGGCGTCACCCCACCGCTCCTGGGAATTGCTCACGTCGGACAGTCCGGGCCGGCCGCTGACCGCTAGATCTATCACCGAGCGCCAGGATTCCCACGAGAGACGGGGAATAGAAGAGAAATGAAGATGTACAGACAATGCGTTTTGTTTTTCTTGGAAGATGCTTCATTCCCCTCCTGCCCCTTAGAGGATGTCGAGAGCTAACGTCGGCTTTCCCGGGACGCATCTCGGAAAGGAGACGTAGGAGGGCGGCTTCTTCACCGGATCTCTGACTTAGACACGGTATCCGGGTACCAGAGCTGTTTCGGTCTCCCAAACACTGGGCGAAAACATCAAAACACACACACACACATTAGTCCATTTTTGAAAACGTCCGTTTCCGGATTCTTACTTCGTGTCAGGTCCTGGTTTTTCAATCGAGCCAATATCTTTTCTTTCCTGTCAGCGAGAGCGGTTCTTCCTGCTGGCAATAATGCCAAGACTTTGAGGGATAGATGCGAAGAAATTAATAGAAACTTTTATGTCCGGGACACCGTGTATATCGATCTCGAAGTCCGCGGCTGAGCCGAGCCGTTGTGACACGACAGTGCGCCCTCCCGCCGAGACGCAGTTAAACGAGTCAGACGCCGGCTATTAATATTCCTGGCGGGTCGGATGTTAACCGCCAAGGTGTCACCGGGACGGAACTTTTTCACGCGCACTCGCTGGTCAGCCTCTAGTCACCCCCCGTCCGAAATTTGATTAAACCCACTTCTGTGCCAGTCATTCGCAACGCGGAGCACCTTGTCTGTGGAAGCACGGCGCGGGGCGAGATCTCCATTCTTGTCGACCGACCGGTTGTTGATGAGCCAGAATAATAGCAAACAAACCGCTTCAAAAGGTCAGCGGTTATAAATAAGCACCGATTTTCTGCCTTGTCGTATTCTGAAAGTGAGAGCCGAGCGAGGAACCGGGAAGTCCGTCTTCGCAGAAATACGTGAATTAAATTTTAGAATAAACTAATTCGTCTATTCGAAATTAAGCACGATTCCTTTTTGTTCTGCCAAAATAGTTAATCTGCAACAAGAGAACTAATAGCTCCACTCTTGATACTTACAAGTGAAGGGTTTATCGACGAAAAGAAAAGGGATGGGGGGATCAAGACGCGGAAGAGGAATTCATAACGTGTTTGCTTTGTTTTTTAATACGTCAAGAACTGTTCAGAGACTACGTGGTGTCACATGCCGGTACCCACTCGACAAAATACGATAACCGTTCTGGTGTCTAGCGTTAATTCGTTCTTTAGAAACGTACGACGCCAGATGCAAAGGGCTTGCGATAGAAGCATCTTTGTTTGCAGCTAGAGTCGTTTCTCGTGCTTCTTGCGACGCCAGTTTGAGCAACGATTTTCTCTTGTTAAAAATGATACGCGAATTTCGCCTTGAAAGAGTCGGGAAAGTAGAAGGAACTCGTAGTACACGTCGTTGAATTCATTGAGAACCGAGTTGCTTTTGTGATTAGCTGGCTGATTCATGTCTCGCCTAGACTGGGAACAAGATTTAAAGACCTATTGGTTACCGAACCGTGTATTGCTAATGTAAAGCACTAAATGTACGATTGTAATTGCAAAGCTTTCTCTAAGTTTTGTTGCCAAATCTCAACAGAAATAGTAATACTAGCACCAAAAATATTTGCCGTGGACTTCAGTGGTTGGTCGTCCAGAGAACCAAGATAAGTACTAGTACTCATCTAGAAGTTTACGTTGAAATCCATGTTTCTATTCAGCCAGGTTTGGCTCTTTAATTGCGTTGTGCAATTATTCCTACCTTTTGACGTCTGCACAATGGATTTTTTTCGAAAATATGTCTGCTTCGCGTATTTTTCGGACTAATCCTCTAATATGAACAGATGGTTATTGATGATGTTATTTATGGGAACTAGAGAGTTGTTTCCGGAATTTTACCCTCATCTTACCAAAGATGTTTCAATGTTTTCCCCTGACGCCATTATCCGGGATTAGTACCATGAAGGATAACGCAATATTGTTAATTCGAAGTGGATGTTTTGTTTCCATTTGCGTATCTATGTTTGCACACGTGGCTTGACTTTGTTAGCTTGATAGCGAATAATTTCAAGAGATAAACATAAAATGAAAAGCATAATTTTATAGAGTAAAATCTTTTAAAGGTTGCTGTAATTTTTAAATGGCACACTCAATTAAACTTCATGGTATATTTTGATTTTATTTCTTTGTTTTACTGGTATTAACTTAATATATATTCAACGGAAACAGGACTGAAATTTTGCGTAGGCAACCGTTGGTCCAGTCGTAGACCGACTTCTGCGGTTAAGAGGTCGGGTTCGGACCCCGATCACGATCGACTCGGTTACCCTGGCACGAATTGTTCTCGCTCTGCTTTCCTGTCCGGCTGCGTGGATTTTACTGCAAACACTCTGGTTTTCTTCCACATCTGAAAATAAAGAGCTCACGTAGCGTTTCCGGTTGGAGATTCCGCGCGTAACTCTTGAACGATCTACACATTAACCACCGCTACAAGAGCCCCTAACCATACTTAGGCAACTACTCGTTTTGTCATCAAGGCTAATAACCTTCCAGATCGTTGCTGTAAGATTGACTTCCTTAGACCTCGTCAGCCCGAGCAGTGCTCGCTAATGAGAGAGGAATATTTTGTTTATGGGCAGGGAAGATTAACAGCTCTTCTGCCCCTTTGATAGATACGGGCAAGCGAATGAATAAATTAGGGAAAGTTTATCTTTACCTTATTGTAGCGACCGTTAGATGGATCTTTTAAAAAAATGACTTGGAAAGAATGAAAGTAATAAAGTTAGCAGAGTCGACAACAATAGATGGTGCATACATTTTTCAGTGGAACCCGGGTCCTTTCCTGAACTAAATATATCTCCTTGATTTTTAACCGGGATAAAGGAATAAGAGCAGCAATTTTTTGGAAATTTAGGACGAATCGATCACTGCCGATGCCTTTCGGCGCGTGGGACAATGAATTAAGCCGAGAAACCGCTTAAGTAATTTGGTTTGGAATAAATCGCCCTGCCGTATCCGCTCAGGTAGGGGAGTGGAGCAGCCCTTCTTTTGTGTGTTTTTTTTTTTTAAAAAAAACAGATTAAGGCTAAACCCACCTTTACCCTTTCACCCCTGAAGAGGAAACAACGGGGCCGAGTTGCTAAGCGGTCTCGCTCCTGATTGACCACCTGGTTTGCTCGAGATGAAGCAGCGGTGGGGACTGAAAACCAACAGCGAGCCCTCGTCGCTGTAAAGAGGAAAGACATCGGCTGCGAACGAGATCCGGGAGTCGCGGGTGAAGAGCGGGACCGAGAGTGATGACGGCGGGAGGGAGAGAACCGTGGCACGGACTCTTCTTAAAACCGCGCTGTCTCCGGCCGCATCTCTCTCGAATATTATTGCATCTTCTCGTTCTTTCTAAAGAGCAGAAAACTCCACCTTTTCTTTGAGGCGGTTATCTTTTATTGCCATCACTGTTTGAAAAGAGAACAACAACCCCCCCCCCCCCACACACACACAAAAGATAATTACTGGAACAACAGGGGCAAACTTCGTACCACCTCTCCCGGTATTTCTCCGTGAAAAAGTCGCGCTCGCACTGAGCTCTCGGCAATAAACACTAATTATATTCCTATCGCGAATTTTTTTACCTTTTGCAATTAGCTTCTTTCTCTTTTTAAAAAGAGTCTAATTACTACGCGGCTTCAAAAAAAAAAAAATGAAGAGAGAAGGGATACTTGTCGTCACGTGACACCGGCAGCGAAGAGAGCCCTTCATCTTGTGCTGAAGATTCACGACGAATATAATCATCACGGTTTTAAATCGTGTACGCCAATCTGACGGATTCGGGTAGGGGGGGGGGAGTTCGTGGATAGCCTTGAGATGTAGCTTATCGGCCGAGTTTACTAGGGCGACTACCGACGACAGGCTGAACGGCGAGCCGGGAAGACAAGATGGGTTCCTGTGAGAATCTCCGACGGGGAAGCAGAAGAAGCGGGGCTTTAGAACGGCACCCATAACGATTAGAAATAACGACAACCGGGTTACCACCAACACCGGCAATAAGGCTATGATCGCTCTGTAAATTAGACGAAATCTACTGTACAGAAGCACGAGAGAGAACGCGTATCTGTGACTTAACGTGGAATATTTTTTTTTCCTGCCTTCGTAGAAAAGAGTTACCACCCCTTGACAGTACCACCAGGTGAAGACATCGCTGGTCATGGCGGATACCGCTTAGGTGTCGACTTTGTGGTGACGGGAATAAAGAAATCAGTAAATGGATGTCACAGCGCAACTGGTATATTCGAATATCGTTGGACGTGATGGTATGATGTCGAAGTGTTTTATTATTATTATTTATTATTATTATTATTATTATTATTATTATTATTATTATTATTATTATTATTATATTATTATTATATTTCAAATGCCACAAACCTGTTGCTGTGGGATAAAAAAAACGTTGTCAATGTAATGCAACGGGTAAAACAACATGTCCGCTTTAAATAGCAATTTAACTTAATTATTACTGGAAAATACTTTCTTCTACAGGTTGTTTTGTAAACTACATAATACATCACACGAGCAATTACTTTTTAAATATAGCGTTCAAAGCCGTCGCACAGTTATTTCTGCGGTGGCCGGCAGAAATCTTGAAGACATCATTCAAGACGGGCTGAATTATCGTCGGTTATTTGCTTATACCGCAGACTAGGGAGCATCTGCCGTTTCTGCTTCGTCGCTCACACGAGGTCTGAAGTGTCAGGCCTGGAAAAGACCTCCATCCATCCTCCTTCTCTTTGGCTTTGTCTGCTTTTTATGGAAGGCGGGAGAAACCGGAGTACACCGGAAAAACCGTCTCTCCTCTCCCCTCCCCCCAAGGCTAGCACAGACTAAAGTAAGAAATATGTATGCTATCAACACGAGACATTTTGTTTGTTCGACTATTTTTGCTTTTAACGTCGCGATCGAATTTCTTCGCAATAGTGCGAAAAATCCCTTTATGTCGTACGTCCCCTTTTGATTGGGGTGAGTGTGCACAAGAGTGATGTTTCGCTTATTGGCTGCACACTAGCCACATTAAACATGAACCTCGTCGAATCTGCTGGCCGAACTCGGCACATAAAGCATCCATTCCTCTACCAAAGGCAACGCGCCCCCTGGTTTTAGTTTCCTAAACTAAGAGGAGAAGAACGCGGTGCAGAGGTTAGCCGCACGTATACCGCAAAAAGTCCCATTTAGAATGTTTCATTGTTTTAGATTCGAGAGGCAGAAGTAAACCCAGGCGGCTGGCTGGTGAAGGGGAGCGAGGAAAAACGATGAGAGAATGGTACACCAAACCGAACAGATCTCGACCGGGTTCCATACTTGGATCCTGGATCTTAACAGTCTAGCAAGCTAAATACCGGATCATCGCGCCACTATTAAACCCTGACTAACAATGGAATATCACGATTTATCAGTACATGTACTAATATACAAATTAACATATGAATATTGGAATACATACAGAACAAAAAGGGCTAAAATGAGCTGATCCTGGACGTTTTGATCAACGAGACCCTTTCTTAAATTCAAATATTTTCTTTCAAGCTTTATGAGTTATTTTACAAGTGAGCGCGTAATTATGACCAACAGCGTATCTATGTTCGCTGATGTCTACTGCTCAACAAAGTAAAGAGGTGACGCAAAACGTTTCCGACGGATCTAAAATGGTAGAAACAAGAACAATATTTTAAAAAAATAAAACTGTTAGCAGCAGCAACAATAAGAACAAAGTTTACGACAGCTAAACTTTCATTTATATGGTTAAACAACAAAATAGTGGGCCCCGCGAGACAAACGAAGGGAGTTCGTTATCTGAAGCAAAACACGATAAACTTGGGGTTCTCCTTATTTTGATTCATCATGAGTGTTGTATGTAGTTTCCAGGAAAGCCCGGAGTATGGAAACATATTTAGTTAGTCTTCAGCTGGTATATTAACAGTTTCTTAGTGTCAACATTGTTGGTCTACTGTTATATCACGAGGCTGCCGCGGTTGAGGACCTGAGTTCAAATTCCAGCAGGTAAGAACCGGCTCCTTTGGGCCTAGCCTGGTTTCTCTGCCAGGCGATTCTGTAGGTTGACTCCCGGCACTAAAAATAAAGAATTTATAGTAGGGTTTCCCGGGTACTTACGGTAGAGGTTCTTGGGGGGCATGCCTTGCACCTTCATTCTGCTCAAGAGCCTCCAGCCGCTTCTAGGCACCAGGGCAGACCCCTGTAGCTCACTCACTTCCAGGAGATAGGACAGAGATCCGGAAAGCAGACACAACCATTATTGCTAGTGCTCGTCTTGAACACCATTTTGTTGATATCTTATTACATATATTTAAACATTAGAACCTCAAAAATGTGACACATAGAAAATGTATGCTATAAACGAAGCAGCGCCCTAAGTAGAGTAGAGTATCGACTAGCATCGTGAGCCCTCACCTCCTCCTGTCCATTCGTCTGGCCAGCAACCATTTTTTAATCCATCACCTAAATTCTTACAAACTCCGGCGCTGATAAATAAAGAGAAGTGTGCTAATTAAACGCTACCAACCCTATCGATAATAATACCGAGCACTGAGGTAATCGCCAATACACTTAACCCTGCTGTCAGTGCTGAAAACAAGCGCCGTCATGACTGCTAAGACCAATCACTGGTCTAAAATTCCTATAGCTACCGATAACAACCATTGCACACACACACACACACGCACCATCTTTATCACTACCAACACCAGTCACTTCCCGTGACACTGCCATGACTACCGGTGTACACTTAACAATCTCATCACTACCATCGGTACCCGCTACAGTCACCCGCCACCCGTCATCGATCTCAAACAACGCAAGTTATAAATACCGTTGAGAATGTACACCCTGCCGTCCCGCCCGAGAGAAGCACACGTTTACCCACCCTTTCCCCCCCCCAGGTATTGTCCCACCCTCGGGCGGTTTTACCTCTTTCTCCCACTCCCCCCGCCAAACCTCGTTCAACCATCGGTCGGGATTATTGCCATCGTCTTCAGATTTGCGTCCAACGACTTCTCTCGAGGTGTAGATAAAACACAGTTCTGCATAACTAACCGGACAGAGACCGGCGAACAGCTTCCGCGCGATTGTGGTGCGGCGCGCGGATGCGTTCTCCGCCGCACAATGGCTCGCAAGTTTAGGTGACGTGTAATTAAGAACGGATGGGGTTTTATCCTCGAATTTCGGTGAACTGGTGAAGAAGGCTTCACTTTAAGCATCGGCTGGTCTGTGCTTCCACAATATGACGGAATAGCGGTCGGTACTTAGAGATGATTACTAGCACAAAGCAAAACAATTTACAGAATATAAATCAATAACTGCACAATGACTCCATTCACGGCGAAGACGAAGAGCCGGATATCGCGGACTGGTTTTTACTGTCGGTGGGGAGGCTCTCTGGCAGCGAGACTTTACTCTGTTTCCGAAATTGTCAATAACATCGCGAGTACCTTACAGTGTTGTGTTTGTGTAGTTTGTGAATGTGTATGTTTGTGTAATGTGTTTGTGTGTGTAGTTTGTGTAGTGTATTTTTGTGTGTGTAGTTTGTGTGTATGCGTGTATGTGTGTGTATGTTTGTGTGTATGTTTGTGTACTTATTTGTCTATGTGTGTAGTTTGTGTTTTTGTGTAGGTGTGAATGTGTATGTTTGTGTGTGTAATTTGTGTAGTGTGTTTGTGGTTAGTGTGTATGCGTGTATGTGTGTAGTTTGTGAATGTGTGTAGTGTGTTTGTGTGTGTAGTTTGTGTAATGTGTTTGTGTGTGTAGTTTGTGAATGTGTATGTTTTTGTGTATGCGTGTATGTGTGTATTTGTGTGTATGTTTGTGTACTTGTTTGTCTATGTGTGTAGTTTGTGTTTTTGTGTAGGTGTGAATGTGTATGTTTGTGTGTGTAATTTGTGTAGTGTGTTTGTGGTTTGTGTGTATGTGTGTAGTTTGTGAATGTGTGTAGTGTGTTTGTATGTGTGTAGTTTGTGAATGTGTATGTTTGTGTGTGTAATTTGTGTAGTGTGTAGTTTGTGAATGTGTATGTTTGTGTGTGCATGTCTGTGTAGTTTGTGTGTGTATGTTTGTGTGTATGTTTGTGTAGTGTGTTTGTGGTTTGTGTGTATGTGTGTGTATGTTTGTGTATAATTTGTGTAGTGTGTTTGTGTGTGTAGTTTGTGTGTATGCGTGTATGTGTGTAGTTTGTGAATGTGTGTAGTGTGTTTGTGTGTGTAGTTTGTGCGTATGTTTGTGTGTGTGTAGTTTGTGAATGTGTATGTTTGTGTGTGTAATTTGTGTAGTGTGTTTGTGGTTTGTGTGTATGTGTGTAGTTTGTGAATGTGTGTAGTGTGTTTGTATGTGTGTAGTTTGTGAATGTGTATGTTTGTGTGTGTAATTTGTGTAGTGTGTAGTTTGTGAATGTGTATGTTTGTGTGTGCATGTCTGTGTAGTTTGTGTGTGTATGTGTTTGTGTACTTGTTTGTCTATGTGTGTAGTTTGTGATTTTGTGTATGTTTGTGTATAATTTGTGTAGTGTGTTTGTGTGTGTAGTTTGTGTGTATGCGTGTATGTGTGTAGTTTGTGAATGTGTGTAGTGTGTTTGTGTGTGTAGTTTGTGCGTATGTTTGTGTGTGTGTAGTTTGTGAATGTGTATGTTTGTGTAGTGTGTTTGTGTGTGTAGTTTGTGTTTGTGTGTATGCGTGTATGTGTGTAGTTTGTGAATGTGTATGTTTGTGTGTGCATGTCTGTGTAGTTTGTGTGTGTATGTGTTTGTGTGTACGTACGTATGTATGTGTGTAGTTTGTGTATATATCTGTTTGTGTGTGTGTGTGTGTGTGTGTGCATAAAATTCGTAAATAATATTTCAATATTTTAAAAAATGAACAGTTTACAAAGTACTTATTTGCTTTGAAAACACTGGATCTAGGTAGAGAGCGAAAGTTAATTTTAAAAAGATAATTATACAGTTTACCTCTGGTAATTAACCATTCTTGCGGTAGAGAGATCCGATCACGGCCTCTCCTTGATGAGCCCGATGGGAGACATCACGTACGAAAGCTCTCCCACTTTCATAAGTTGCTTTGGTGATGAAGTAAAGGTGGCGTTTTGTTAAATAACAATAATATACAGTATATTTGAGATTTGCGAGTAGTATAGCATCAACATTACAAACGGCTTTTAGATCAGTGTTCTCGTGCAAATACTCGCCACAAGCCGACGTCAGTCAGAAGGTAGTTTCGGTCTTCATAATTCCCACGCATACTGAACAACCGAGTTTCACGAAGGTCGATACAAAGTGACAGCTAAAAACTGAAACATTGTCGAACGCAATCTGCTCTCGGACGGACATACGACAAAAGGAATGCACAACTAAGAGAATCGCCCCCTAACAGCCATAACAAAATAATTTACTTTAAACGTGTTATATCTTTTTTTTTATCTGGATGCAAAAAAAGAAGAAGCGATGAATAAATTATATTCCATCATCGTATCTGTGTTCTAACCTCTATCCACGCTAAGCGAAACAACGGTTACATTGTGGTGTTCCGTGCCAAAATGACATCCACTTCATCGTTAAATCTCTCCTCGGTATTGGTCAGGTGCTCGAGATGGTAGTTTTAGGAATTGGCCAAGTAGTATGCAATACACGTCATGCTCCCTTAATGTGCATAGGGTAATGACTTGCATAAGTTGTTTTACTGCTATCACCTCCCCTAATAATAAGTGGTACTGTCTTATTTTACTTCCATTCCAATTCCACTCGCATGTCGTATTAACTTTCTTAGAACAATACCGCATCGATGAGTTTAATTTAACTCATCATTGTTTTATGTCTGGTTTCTAAACAAATTTTCTAAAGGTTTCCAGCTTATTTATAGTCGACAAAAGTTATTGCTTTTATATACAAATGGACAGATATCACGCACCAATAAATTTGTTCATTAATTCTGTAAAATTACGCCAAGTCAGCCCCACCCTTTGGTTTAAAATATCGTACAGTTTTTGGATGCATTCGTGCGTACGGTGTATCGTAGGTGGAGCGTGAAAAGGGCCTGCACAACCATAATAATATCCCACAAAAAGTTCGTTTTTACGGACGGCTCTTAAACGATCTTGGACAGCAACGTCTATAAGTTCAATGCAATCGTGATGCCAACTAGGTCGGATGCAAGATGTTACCAAGAACAGTATGGGCAAACTCAGTCGTTACTCATTTAAAAGGCCGAGCCGAGCCAGAAGACTCGCTAAAGCATCAGCAGCTCAGAGCGATAAAAAGGACATTTCCGTGCAATATCTGTCGGAAACTGGCCAAGCATTTCGGAATGTTGCCGACTTTCCAGAATTCACATCCAGAGATCCTCGAGAAAGAGATGGAATATATGCTGGTCTTGAGCGAGTGGAAGCAGCAATCTACCCGTTTGACTCCAGAAGTAGATGGATGAAATTTACATGATGGTTCCAGTGGTCTACACATGGGAGTTCTCTTCGCGTGGGTATTATTAATAGACGTAAGCAAAACATCAAAATGAGAAGCTTTACTTGTGACTGTCTTCCGATCCGATAGCTAATGTGTTCGTGGTGGTACTGTGCCCGTGTCACGACCGGTTTTCGCATACGAAGGATTAGCTGACGGGAAAGTCTGGTGCAGTAGTTAATCGCTTCCACCCGTATATTCATTAAATCGCAGAAAATAATTTTCGAAAAGGGGAATGTTAACGTGTATACTATAGTTCTTGTTGCTTCAGATAAGTGAAGAGCCGCGAGGGTAAACACTTAGAAAATTCGCCGTAACGAGATAAAGGGAACAACATAATATCGGCGAGGAAAATTATGCATTTATTTAAAAATGAATTGGCATCTTTAAAACTTCAGAGCTTAACGTAACAGACTTTCATTTATCAGTGAGACAGGCTATAAAATACAGAATACGAAATAAGTATCGTTTATATTTTGTTCCTTTTGTCGAGCAGTTTACAGAATCGCTTTAGATATCTGGTTCACTTCTCATGAATCACACCCATTCAGTAAGCAAACAGGCTGGAAGCTATCGATGGCTGTACTCCCAGCCAGTAAAGAAAGCCGAATATTGGAAATATTTCTTAAGTAGCTGGCGCATCGACCGGGTTCGGATAGTTCCCAGTTAAAAATCACCGTATGACGACAGAATTCCACTGATAGATAGATCCCCGGACCTCCTGTTAGTTAGACTTTCTTTTTCTTTTTTGCGGTGTTCATATTTAGAACTTTCTGCTTTTGGAATAAAAAAAAAATATATATATATATTAAGCAGAAATAACAGCCATGGAAAGAAAGAGGGGATTTTTTGTTGGCAGGTATTACCTGGAAGCCTGGCACGGGTCCGGGTTCTGTCATTTGGAAGCCAGTTGGATAACGGACGCTTATCAGTCTCCAGGTGGCTCCCATCGAGCGGAAATCAGATTAGTTTTTCTCCATCCAGACATCAGCGAGACCGAACGTAACGAAATTGATAAAAGGAACTGGAAGATTTATAGCAGAAAGCAGCGGAAAAGTATAAATAGAAAAAAATATATATATATACAAAAGAAGAGGAAAAACGGGGAGGGAGGGGTGGAGTTTATTGAATACTAATAGCCATCCTAAAGGATGAGCAAGCCTGACTCGGACAGCTTGAGAATGAGTGCAAGCGAGCACCTGCTCTCTGACAGGGGGCGCAGCGGCACAGGCAAGCGCCACCTGACGGCCGGTGCAATGACAGGAACGAGAAGACTGTGGTTCGGACACCACTGAAAACAGGTAAACAGCGGCAAGTGTGAGTGGCAGTGCCGACGACGACAGCATCTCTGGGCCGCGGAGCGGTACCGAAATAACGGCAGAAGCAACACGGACGGTCCGACAGCTCTCTCGAGAACAAACCAGTTAGGGGGCTGACGTTTTTGTTTTTTTTTTTTTTTTAAAGGATAAAGTCGCTTTTATTAGCATACATCGCCCCCGCTGCGGTTCTTGCTGTTGTTTTTGAGGCTTGGACAAGGTCCAATCTTCTTAATGGGCGTCTATTTCGTTTCAATCCTTCGGCCCCAATTTGTCATTTTATACCAGAGAATTTGACTCCATTTTACTGCCAAGGAGGCGAACCGGTCTCCTCCGCCGTCCGCTCCCGGTGATCGATACCGATATTCAGCCTAATCAAGTCATTAAGCGCATTAGGGAGAGGAAGGAGTGTGGAATGGGATATAAAACTAAAAAAAAAAAAACAACAACAGAAAACCACGCGCGCGCGCGGGTGGGAGGAACAGAGAGGGGAAGAGGAGGGGGGTGCGCTTAGACCTTGTTTCTAACAAAGTGAATCAATAAAAGCAATTCAAACCATCAGATCACAAAGGCCGAGCTCGCTCATAATAAAAGACAAAGACCTGCATTAGTTTTGACTCGGATTATTTTTTTTCAATTAGTTATTCCGTGTTTTATTGAAAAGCTTAAGTGAAAAGTCCTAATGCTTATGAATAGACCTGCTTCGTGTATACGCAGAATGATAAGGGGACAGGAAGTGCTTTGTTGGGAAAATGGGAGGCCGTTGATTTTGCTTCAGGCCGCTGGGTCCAATCTCATTAATGGTTGTGCGGTCCGGCGCCTCTTGACTTAAAGCTGAACCCCCACTCGAAATTAAAACGCACCTTGTTCTTTTAGAGATAATTCCAGTTGCATATCTACCTGTTGCTGCCCGAGTTCTTTATTTGTACATTTCTTACGAGGCCGCTTTCTGAAAATATCTGCAGTATGAATATTCAAAGCCGACGGTCTCATAGATCGAGCTGTGTCTTTTCTAAACAATTTTATATTTAATGTTGAGTTACGATAATTTTGTGCTGAAAAAATATGTAAATCGCTTAGGGCGGGGACAAGTTCTTTTTTTAAAACTTAAAGTCACCGCGCGCATGCGTTGTGGAGCGGATATCCTGAAAAACGGTTAAAAATTAACATTCTCATGTTATAACTATTCCAATGACAGAAGCGCACAAAGGCCGAATAATCAGCTCCAATGAGGAATCTGTTTAGGAATCACCTATCTATTATTTTACCACTTTAATTCCAGGAATTTTACACAAAGTGCTATAGAATTTGACCACATTCATAGTTTCAGGCTGACGCGGTGTGATTCTCTTCAATGGGTATTTTCTTTTCCATTACTAATGAGAAGAAATTCTTACAAGTTAAGTATTTACGTCATAAAAAACCGGTAGTAGTAGAAGTAGTAATAGTATTATTAGTAGTAGTAGTACATCTGGTACTCAACAGTTTCCTTTCGGTAGCGGATTTAATGGCTCATGACGTCATATCCAGTAAAAGACTCCTCCATATCGGGGTCTGGAAAAACGGTCTGATTGCTTCTTGATACATTACTAGCAATGCAGTGACGGGTAAACCGGAAAGAAAAAGTTTCCAAGTTACCATTTACGATAATAAAGTCAGAATTCTAAAACCAGGTGTTTTCAGCAGTTGGCCAGGGCGATAGTTTTCGCGATCTATAAAGTTGGCCTCACGGCTTTCAGATACTGGTGGGAAGGCGTCCAACAGAGGAAAGTGAAATTAGCCATGTGCACAATAGTGATTTTTCAAAATTCAGATGATTTGAACTAATTTTTGGTTAATAAATTTAAAAAGAAAAAAAACTAAAATAATGAAAACTTCGCTTAAAAAATCTATTCTCGAAGTCATTAATATTAATTTGAAAGTGTGATTAAAAGTTTTAAAAAAATTAATCATTTGCGCGACATGTACATTAAATATATCGCAGCGGGTATGTGAACATTACATAATACTACAATTTCTTTTAATATCATATGTATTAATTGAATCTGTTTTCCACGATACTCCCTTCAGCTATCTCTCTTTATTTATTTCTTGCTGTCAAAGTATTTTTTTTTCTTTTTTCCCCTTAAGGACAAATTTGAATTTCATTTTTATTGATAAACAAAAGTCGGGTGTTTAAAGTTCCGTTAAAATAAATGGTTTATTTTATTCTCCCTTCCCTCCACACCCGATTTTTCTCTTTATTTCTTCGATCTTGGTTTGCTAGCTTCAGTCTTTCTATTGAATATTACTTGGTGCATAGCCATGTTTGAGTTTCCTCTTCCTAGAGAGATCGATGGTTAGTACATTCTTTACTAGAAATCCGACTTTGTTACATGTCTATAATTACAATTTGTATCTAAGAAAAAAAGGAGATCGGGGAATGTTTCGATAAAATTTAGAAATTTAAAATTTCTCTGTCAAAAAAAGATGAAACTGCATATATATATATTTTTTTTAAGCTTAAAAATAATGTTGATTCAGTTGAAATTTGCGCAAAAAGAGAAGAATACTAAAATACCAACAGCCAACTATAAATTCTGTATCTATGGTGCTTGTTGCTGATGTTTTCCTATTCGCCATAATTGGCTTGATCTTTACAAGAATTGTAAAGTGCAAAAGAATCAATCCGGAAAAAAGTTCCGAGAGCCGGACTGTAGCTGTACTCGGCCCTTTGTTTGTCTGCGGCTGTTTTAAAGTCCGCTGCGGACTTCACTTAAGCTGGCCAGAGATTTTATAATCATCATTTGAAAATCAGTCGGATTTTTGCGTCATCCGGGTGAAATCCGTACCCTAAAGGACTGGAATTACGCGTAATTTTGTTTGGTAAGTCGCTTTAAAAAAAAAGAAAAAAACAGAAAAGTCAAGAATATCTTTCACCACCTCTCTCCCCTACCTGGTAAAACTACGAACACCACGTGACATCTGTTAGAGGTGGGAATTTGATCGATAAAAGCAGCCGGATGTGCCGACTGTAGAGAAACAAAGATCCTTAAGATCATTGGTTCGAACAATTGACTTTTCCTTTTTAAAGATTGTTTCATGAAAATTACTTTTTACTTTCGTAAAATCTGACGCATACCGGTGTCTATATATTGAAACCCGACAGAAGTAAAGTATATATAAGTATTATTGTGTAAACTAATCAATAAACAAACCTCTTAGATACCAATTATTCTTTCTCGAACGTCGTACTTAGAATGAACCGAGCCATCATCAGAAGGAACCTTACCGACATGTTGGGCAATGCAAAACTGAATTCTACGCTTCCGATTTCGGAAGTGCTCGGCTGGGATGGTTGGGCTGTCGCGCATGGATTCTTGTGACGGTTTCCCTGCTCTCAGCCCAGAATGCCAGCGGCAGTAGCAGTGGTGTGAGTTTGACAATCAAACAACAACGATATTGATAAGAAATAAGCAGCATGAAAAATAAACAGCGGATGTAATGAAGTTCCTGTGTGATTAAATACACGTTAACTGAAGTTTAAGGGCAATAACCTATCAGTGCAACAGATATATTTGCTCCACAACAGTCAGTTTGGGTTTTCATTCGAAAGTCAATGACTGTCTTAAACATGAAACGTTAGAAAAATATTTTAAAATCATATAAAGGATTAATAATAAGCTACATATTATAAGTAAAACTATATCTATAATTCTTTCATTAGATTTTGAAAATGTGAAACCTCATATTCTTCAGTTTGTGTTCCACCAAAGAGGCTTTCATCTTAAGAATACCTTACTCAGATCCCCACTGAAGAGTATCCACATTTAAACTTCCCATCTACAAATGTACGTTAGTCATCACTAAAAAAATATGTTGAAATTTTAGAATTTATGCCAACTACGATGTAAATTCTTCATTGATGAATCATGAATAAATATTTGAATATGTAGCGATAACTTCCCAGAACTACACTGGCAGATATTTTTGAAGTCATACATGTTCAGTAAATTTTTTAAAAATGTTCACAGAATTTTAATTATTTTATTATTGTTTCTGATTCTGTTTCGATGCTAAAATTGCTCAAAACAAATCAACAAATAATATAAGGAATATCCTCCTATTTATATTTCCAAGGTTACCGCCTTTTTTTCTTTCTTTCTTTTTTCGTTTATTCTAAAGACAAAGTAAAAACAATGGTGTCGTTAAAACTCTCGCGAACACAATACATCAGACCGTCTAGCACAACCCCGACGCGCATATACCATTAAACAGCACTACGCACAACTATGACGCACAGTCGAACTCCACCCGGAACCAAGTACGACTAATCAGACTTCATGTATCACAACGCACAACTAAGACGCACAGTCGAACTCCACCCAGAACCAAGTACGACTAATCAGACTTCATGTATCACAACGCACAACTATGACGCACAGTCGAACTCCACCCGGAACCAAGTACGACTAATCAGACTTCATGTATCACAACGCACAACTATGACGCCAAAAATCTCCATACAGCATTGTGCACAACCCTGACTCACAAGCAGCCTCCGTACAGCTTGACGCACAACCGAATTGCATTCAGTACAATGCACAATCATGACGCAAAGGCAAACTCCATCACCTCTCTGCACAGCTATAATACAACAAATGGTTATACAGCCCTATGCACACCTTTATGACGCACACAAAGATGGCTGCAGCTTTCTTGAAAAGAGAGTTATGGCGCCGGCCCTAAGTGACAGAGGTAAATTATCAAAAGATTGCGTTCAATTAGATTAAAACCGTATATTTAAGAAAAAATGGTAATAATCTGTTTCTTCCACACTTTACTACTCGCATGTGCTTTTCATTTAAGCTGTTTTCCGCTTTAGGATGCCAGTTAATAGAGTGCCCATGTGTGGAGCTGAGGGGTCGCCTAAAGCTACCAGTCCGGTGCAGAGACCTTTCTCTTGGTCTTTATTGTTCTCTCGTTAGCCGTCTCCCTCACGTCCCTTTTCTTTAAAGAAAGGAATACTCAATTCTTGGTTTCCTTTTTCTTGAAAACTAAATATGTCATTTAAAGTGGAAATGCCATTGTTATAGACCTAATTAATTAATCTTGTGCTTTTCGTTCTCTCCGCTAGCCTCGGTTTAACCCGTTGTCCCCACTTGAAACACTGTCGGAACAACGTGCGTCGGATCGAACCCTGTCAATCCGACGCGCCTCGGAGATCGGCAGCGGGCGTCGGCCGAGAGAACATTAGCGAAACCGTTTACCGGCACCAAAATCGCTAGTGAGACGTTCGCCGGTAAGAGGAATACGGACGGGTGTTTACTTCGTCTTTAAGCAGCCCCCCCTCCCTTCCTCCGGACCCATTAATGCGCTAATAGCTCGGTCGGGCAGCTCCTCCGAGATTCGTCAGCTCTCATTTACGACGGAAAAAAAAAAAAGCAAACTTTTTCTTGTTTTTACACCATTAATCGGAATTGGTGGCGATCTGGCACCGCAGACACTGGTTGCCGACTGCATTAGGGACGTGTTTAGCGAAAGGTTTTTTTCGTGGACAGGAATAATCCTCGTACCCTGATGATGGGTCTTCGCTCCATCTCCCCTCCACTCTCTCTCTCTCTCTCTCTGTCAAAGACCATTACCACAGCTTCTCGCGTCTGCCTTGGGGCAAAGCGTCGGCGTACACCGACACAGGAAAGCCGATTCCCTCGAAACCACTTCTATCATCTCAAGGCGAAATTCAGGGTTTTGTTTAAATTTAAATTATGGGTGGTTTCCAGTGGGGTTTGGGGAACCAAATTAGGTGCCAAGCTAAAGGCTCCTTTGTGCTGGTGCAGGTTTTGGCGTGGGTTCTTCCCTGGAGACTCTGTTTCCTTCCGTTGAAAATAAAAACACAAACGAGGGAGTTGTAGCCGTTCTTTCGCGACTGAAGACGGTACAATTCGGTGGTTAGCTTCTTGCTTGCCAAGGTTGAGGTCGCGAGTTCGTACCCCAGTCAGAAACGGTTCCACTTGGCACCACCCCTAACCCTTAATCTTTCGTCGCCAGCCGGCCGTGTCAGTTTTCTTTTGCATCTAAAAATACAAAAGTACTAGAAAGGCCTTTTGTTTTCTGCGCTGATGGTCCGCATTCCAACCAGGGCTGAGTTCCACTGGAAGAATTTCTGACCTTTATATCTTTCTAATTTTGCATTAGAAATGGAGGGAGGGAAGCGGCGGCTGACTGATGATACACTTTTCACTGTGAAGATCCTGCGTTCACTCAGCTTAATAAATGTGCGTCTGAACCCCCCCTTTTTTTTCCATTACATTTTCTTGTGGTTATATCAGCGAACTGACGTATAGATCCAAACATCAGATAATGCATTAGCCGAACTTTCTAAAAAGGGTATTTAAAGAATTCACGCGTGGCACAGACGTAGCTTCCAACCTTGTGTTCCTCACTATAAATCCGCGTTTACAAAGTCCGTTTCCTACTTTGATTTTATCACACTAAGACGTGTTCGATTTATAGGCAACTTTCAATTATGAAAGCGAATACGATTTAATAGATTACATTAGGTTAATTCCGCAGGTTTGCAGCAAAAGCTTTAGAGCACTGCATGAAGGGAGACGAATGCATACACTTGGAGTTTACATAAAGGCCGTCCAAGATTCGCCAGAGAAACGAATTCCGTCTTCGACGGTGGACATCCATTGAAATTCCCATAAATATTTAGGCCTGTTTGTAATTTAGATCAAATGGCTCATATCAGGAGATTTATAGTAATATAATTATGTCATAGTTCTGGGCAACATTCCGAGATCGATAAAACTCATCAGGATTGTACCACACAGAAGTGGGCACCGGTCTCTAATAGCGGGAACGAAATAGAGAAGCGAGTAGAAACTTCACGTGAGACTTCCGGCGGTAGATCTCTGGTAAAACCTCCAAACCGCTGGCAGGCTGGAATATCCGCGAAGACAGTTCGAACAAAGGTTCTACTCTACCTATTCAAAAGTCTCCGAGAAAACGGCTGCTTTTAAATACTTTTAATTCATTCATATCTGCTATAATCTATAAGATATTTTTTATTTTAAAAAAAAAACCATATACTTGCTTGTTAGATTTCAAAATGTCATTTATTTCAATTTTGTTCATTTTTCCATCAAGTAGTGACAACTACAGAGCGCTACCATTTGGATACATTAACGTACTATTATTATGCAAATTAAGCAGGTCTAATCTAACTTAATCAAACAAAATTAGAACATTCTAGGGTGGTATAAAACTTTTGGCCGCAGCTGTGCATTGCCGGGTGAGCAAACTACCTGCTGAGACTATTCTGAACTATCTGCATTATTATGTAACCTATTTAAAGTCTCAGAATCGATACCTTTATCAACTTGTATCCATACTTTTAGGCAGCTGAGCAATTTCTTTAAAGTTTAATTTGATTAGACGAATATAAAGCTTCAGCATTTTGCTGTTCTTTTTCTAAATATAGTTTTAAATCGTGTAATTTTCTTACTTCTTTTTTTTTGTTTCTGTTGTTGTTGTTATTGTTGTCACGTATGTGTTAGCACTTCTGGTAAAACTAATCTTCTCTCTGTGTAACTCCAAAGGAATGTCTTATCGGGCTTGGGCTTTAGCTTACCAGGAGCATGTACCACCAGAAATTGTTCTCGTCGTTGTTGTTTTTATTCTATTGTTCTCGTTGTTTTCATACTGTAATTTAAATTACTCTCTTATTGCATTTTCTCTCTATTTTTTTTTTGTTACGCTTGGGAAATGCTGATCTTACCAAAAGATTATTGGAAAGTAAATTGAAATCCCGTAATAGAATTGTCTGCGAGAGATTTTATTATTTCCGGTGGAAAGAATAAAAAAGCAGGCTTTTTTTTTTGTTGTTGTTGTTTTATTTTATTTTTAATGATATCTCGGTATAATTTTAACAGTCAATTTGATTTATTCGGATTTTCTTAAATTATTTTTTTGTATTTTGAGATTAATTTTAACGTCGAGACGGACTTAAAGCAAAGATAAAATTACTCACCACCCATAAAGTTGATTATCTCCCGTAATATCTCAGACCAGCAGCAAAGAGCGATGCTTTGAATGCGTTTATTATTAATAACAGATATACGTATGAATCATTTTGTTTTATGACAGAAAGATAATTTAAATTTAAAACGACAAATTGAAATTAAAATATTCGGTGCCCCCGCTGTGGTCTTATACGCGGTTCGCTGGTGCCAAAAGTTGACTGTTGCAGAAGCAGAGACGACGACAATAATAAATATGCAAATGACATTAAATCTTCGACCGGAAAGTTGTTTTATATCACCAATTTAATAAAAGGCATTAAATGCGATATATCCGTTTTTTTCTTGTCGAATCTTGCCTCGACTTTGGAACTCTAAAGGGTTCTCGCGCAGAGAGCCCTAGGAGCGGGTGGAGTACTGATCGTGGTGACCGAGCAAACAGTTACGGTTAGGGGACTCATGGGCGGCTGCCCGCAGTGAAAACCACGTGCACCCGGAGAACTCTATTAGAGCTCTTCGTTTCTTGGATGTGAGGGGAAACCGGAGTACTCGGGGTAAACTGACGCGTACGGCTGGTGAAGACGAGTGGGAAACCAGCACGCCAGCCCGAACCGAGCTGGTCCTCATGGTGCTGCCCACTTGACTACCGCCCCGTCGTACAAATGCAGCATAAAACGAACAAAGGAATGGGCAAGATTCTGCTAAAAATCCATCCCCCCCCCTTTCAGGTCGTCGGCATAAAAAAAATTAACGTGGAAATCTGATTAATAGAAAAATATTTTTGGAAAACAACTCGAATTGAGAAATTAGCGCTTGCGGACCTCCCACCTCGTCTGTTCACGGTGTCTCATTATAGCTCTTATCATTGGGAAACTTCAACTGTAGCTCACAAGTTAAATTAATCTTTAAGAACAGCGCGCGGAAACGTGACGTCGTTCGTCGGTACCGCCATCTGTAGCGGAAGTCCGAAAGCGAACTGACAGCGCCCTCTGGGTAAACCACTTCCGGGTTTCTTTTCGCTGCGTCCAAGTTGACAAAATTCAGCAAAATTCATGAAAACTTTAAAAAAAAAAAAAAAAACTTTGTTAGCGATTTTCGTGAATATTATACTTCTAAATATCCATTCAGCGTTTAATTTTAACATTTTTGTTATTTTATTCATCATTTGTCCTTTTTTCTTCACATTCTTAGAATTAGAATTTCAATTATTTTTTCTGAAATTCTTCACACATTTTCTCTCTTATTATTTGTTTGAATTTCTGGGGTTTGTTTGTTTGTTGTTGTTTTTTTTTTATTTTTTTTTCAATTTCCCCTTACAATTTATTTCACGGAGTTTTCTTTGTCTCCCCCTTTTCTCCGGTTGTGACTTTGCTAATTTTCTTCATCTCTCTTTGATCACTTGCGAGAATTCTCTCCGTATCTTTCGCACCGTCTCGCACTCTTCTTCTCTCTCTGTATTCTCCTCACACTGTTTCCCTAATCTCCCTGGAACCAAAAACTATTAAGCAAAACTAAAGTTACTTTTATCGAATGAGTGTTCTAAAATAATAAGGAAAGTAACAACGCAATTTTTCCTTCTTTTTAGTTCTTTGCGTAGAATTGTCAAAATATACAAGAGTGCTTTTGAGGAGATTTCCACCAAAGTGCACTGACACAGCGTATTGTGCTATCAGCGATATGTTCCCACTGACTTCAAGAAGATCGATAATTCTTTAGAAGTCTTTCGGAACTGTTAAAGCGGAAAAGTTTCGTCGGGTTCCATCTGCTGTTGGACACCGGAGAACAGAGCAGTTATATTGGAAGACATTAAAAGCTACTGACGTGGATAAATCAGTAAAAGACCTTCTAATACTTCACTGCTCGTTCGAACCAAAAATGCATCAACAAGTTCTTTCCCTATTTTTCTTTCTAGTTGTTTTCCTTTTTTTTTTGGCACAATCCTACAGGGTCAAATAACTTCCTTTTCTCAATTCGATAAGGGTCCGGCAGAAGAATTTACGAGGTTTTTGTGGTCGCGGGCGTGTGTATCTGTGTGTGTATCTGTGTGTGTGTGTATCTGGTGTGTGTATCTCTGTGTGTGTATCTGTGTGTGTGTGTGTTGTGTGTGTGTGTTGTGTGTGTGTGTGGTGTGTGTGTGTGTGTGGTGTGTGTATCTGTGTGGTGTGTGTGTGTGTATCTCTGTGGTGTGTGTGTGTGTGTATCTCTGTGTGTGTGTCTGTGTGGTGTGTGTGTATCTCTCTCTGTGTGTGTGGTGTGTGTGTGTATCTCTGTGTGTGTGGTGGTGTGTGTGTGTGCGTGTATCTCTGTGTGTGTGTGTATCTGTGTGGTGGTGTGTGTGTGTATCTCTCTCTGTGTGTGTGTGGGTGTGTGTGTGCGTGTATCTCTGTGGTGTGTGTGTATCTGTGTGTGTGTGTGTATCTCTGTGTGTGTGTGTGTGTGTGTAGCTCTGTGTGTGTATGTGTATCTGTGTGTGTGTATCTCTGTGTGTGTGTGTGTATCTCTGTGTGTGTATCTGTGTGGTGTGTGTGTGTGCCCACTCGCCTGAATTTAGTGTCTGATTTCCTTTAAAACACAGCATGCAATAAAAGAAAACAAAAATGGTTCAAAAGACATAATTGGTTAATGATATTCATTTTTGAATGCCAAAATTTTCTTAAAAGTAACATAGATAAATAAATAAATACGCAAATTACGCTTTGAAGCTTCAAGTCAATTATACTTTCTGGATGTGAGTAGATTAGAAAGTTCCGTATGGAAAGTTTAAATGCTATCGAAATCATTTAGTTAGATCTGCATTTATTCCACGTTCTATAACGCTGTATTTTGAAAGTACTTGTACATTCTGCTGTATTACAAGTACACGGACGGTTGTCAGTCAGTCAGTCAGGCCGATTGCGTGGTCCACACCGGAGACTTGAACACAGGGAGAGCCGTGTCCGGGTTACTGATGGTTCGCTCATCTGCATTAAATCTATTTTTAGAAAAGACGTCAAATAAATAACCACCACAAAAGACCTGAGTGGCAGCCACATCAGCAAATGTTTCCTAACTGGAAAAACTCCGAAACATCTGACTTAACCTCTGCCAACAAACCCTGTATTCCTTCCAAATGTGTCAGCGCGAGACGACTACATTCCAAAATAAAATGGAAAAATACAATGATCATATTAACTGCAGGTGAGGGGAAGAGGGACATAATCTCAGATGTGTGGCATTCTATTGATTTACATTATCGACACTTTACACTAATTCATTAAAAACATTATTCGGACGACAGTAAACCTAATGGAAGTGATTGAAAGAAGGAAAAAAGGAGAGAGAGAGAGAGAGAGAGAGAGAGAGAGAGAGAGAGATGAGGAGAGAGAAAGAGAGATGAGAGAGAGAGGAGAGATGAGATGATGATGATGATGAGGAGAGAGATAGAGAGAGAGGAGATGAGGAGAGAGAGAGAGAGATGAGAGAGAGAGAGAGATGATGATTGATGATGATTATGAGGAGAGAGATAGAGAGAGAGAGATGAGGAGAGAGAAAGAGAGATGAGAGAGCGAGAGCAGAGAGAGCGAGAGAGAGAGAGATAGAGAGAGAGAGAGATTGGAAGAAGAGAGAGTTAGGAGAGAGAGGATGATGATGATGATGATGCGCTCTATAGAGAGATCTATCCGCTGACGAGAGAGAAAGAGATATGAGAGAAGATAGAAGAGAGAGCAGAGAGATGAGATGATGATGAATGATGAGATGATGCAGAGAGAATAGAGAGAGAGAGGATGAGGATCGAGAGAGAGATGAAAGAGAGAGGAGAGAGAGAGAGAAGAGAGAATAGAGAGAGAGAGAGAGAGAGAGAGCGAGAGGAGAAGAGACTGGGTCAAGAAGAGAGAGCTATAGATGTGGGGTATATATATCTGCGTGCTAAAAAAAAAAATCTTTGTTCCGAAAGCAGAATGCTTTCACGGATAAGGAAAATTTTCAAATTATATGGAATTTGAAATTTATTATAAATATTAGACAACTTTCTGTTTTTCATGATTTTGGAATTTACCTCTAAACATCATCAATCTGTTTGGAAGATACAGACAAAAAAGCACCCGGTGCACTGCTATACTGACTTTAAGTATTAGTGCTTATTATTAGTTTTGCCTTTTTTCAGGCACAACGGTCAAGTTCTCTCTCTTGCAGAAATAAACAAGCAAACCTACAACAAGAAATTAACAGAAACAGCAGTTTCTAAGCATGTATTAATAATAATAATAATAATAATAATAATAATAATAATAATATATAATAATAATAATAATAATAATAATAATAATAATAATAATAATAATAATTGAAACATTTTTGCTGTTTTATGGTCCAGATCAATAGCATGACGGTTTTGCTTGTACGTGCCGTTTTCCTGAAGTGTGTTTTTTCAGGATTCCCCGTTTTTTTTTCCTTTTATTTGTGTGTACACATGCGTAGCTTGTATGAAGTTCTTTGTAATTGCAATATAGAAATTTCAGAGATTATTCTTTCTTAGTTTTTGGCCGACTATTCAAATATGTGCCATCTGAAGACTCGCAAACCTGTAATGACTCAGCGGGGCACTTAGTCTCCACGTAATCGCTGTTGCATTAAGACGTGAAATACTTCAAGAATGGAAGCTAAAATCCTAAAATATATCGTGCAGCTTTTAATCGTTGTAAATTATATTTAATTTTGATGTCTTACACGATAGTGGGATGACGACTATATGTATAAAAATATACTTTTGAGCATTTAAAGATAAATATATGGAAACTATGCGAAGAATTAGATAAGACACAGCGGTGAGATGTCCACGTGTACCTCTGTTAAAAGTTCAAGATAGTTTAATAGATGCAAACAAGTGGTACGACTTCTTGGAGGCTGTCCTGCTGCTGGTTGGTTGTATGTATAGCCAGCCGATCGGTCCTCGGGCAAAAAAAAAAAAAAAAAAAATTTAACTGTAACGAACCGATACCAGACAGTAACCTGTCAGTTCCAAGGCACTGTTGGCCATCCAGACTCTCGGGAGGACCGCTAACGTAGCGAAAATGACGTCTTTGCTCCAGACAGCCGGGTACTTTATTTTCACTCGGCGGCCGAGCTATGACAGGTCCTGTCGTCTCGCGGCTCGTCAAATCGAATTAAGCGGACTTACAAGGGGTAAAGGAAAAAGAGAGTTGTGAATGAGCAGTACCATACGAGCACTTGCTTCGAATGCTAAAACAAGAGATTTAGAGCTCGTCGGTGCCCGTGTATTATGAGAGGGTTTAAAGAAAAATCAATTTGTGTCCTCAGACACAATCGCCAAATTCCGTAAGCGACAGATTTGGGTAAATCTTCTCTCCGAGCTCGATGTGGCGACTTCGTCGTTTGTTTTAGTAGAGATGTTCCACAGTTTTCCACTTCCATATTCGCACGGTTGGCTTCTTGGTTTCCAAATTCTATACACGCAAAGCGCAACTTAAACTGGAAAATAATCACCGGTATATATATATACAGCCTTGGTGATAGAAGGGGCCGAAATTAATGACCACACGCATTTTGCACTTTTCTGAATCCATAATATGAAAGATGCGTTTAAAATTTCACAAGGCAACGTTTATAAATATTAATGAAACGTTTAACAAAGCCACTGTCTTTTCCTTCCAACCGGACAACAACAAAAAAGAAATTATACGTGGCCAAAATTTAAGAAAATAATATTATTTTTAGTCTTTGTTATGATGGAGATTTAGCATATCTGCTAAAATAACCGAAGAAAACAGTTTATTATTGTGGATGACCAATGATAAAATTTACAAGAAAAGCGTCGTTGGGCTGCTATCTCAGTTAATTCTGCCTCCAGCATTTGAACACTTCGTTCTTCGAATAAAGCGCGTTAAGGTTTGTTTAGAACCACTTTTCGCAGCAGACAGGGTCCATGCCAGAGTGCTCGTCGGGAACGAGCAGGTGCGTTTCCCCACGCCTCGCTTATCTATGATCTTGAGAACTTTCTTATCGATTGTGGCATCGGGTTTGGCGAAGTTCGGACCAGTCGACCAGTTTCACAGGCCGCTCCCAGTCCCAGAGCGCCCGTGGAACAGTGGCGGGTGTGTATTCCAAGCCTCCTGGCGGCCGTTCCACTGCGAGGCTACCGTTTGTTCCGTAACGGATGAATTTGGCACTCGGTTATAGCGCATCTGGAACACGAGGCGGTGCGAGACCGGCGCGATACGGAGATAAATCGAGACCGCATCAGTCTTGGACTTTTGAAATTTAAATCGGAGCATCAGCTGAATTTTAACGAAAGATAAACTGAGGACGGCCGGAGCCAGCAGCAGGTGCGCGAGGTCGTAGATTTCTCCCGTATTATCCATGGCGCACACGGAGTAGCTCGGCTGATTATCAGCGATGAATGAAACTGATACAGTTCGCTGCTGCAGCATCGATCTACGACAGTTTCCTTACGAGTTGCTTCAAATGCATTTTAAGAAGAGAGAGAGGGAGGGAGAGAGGTGGAGAGAGAGAGAGATGGAGAGATGGAGAGAGAGATCTTTAAAATAGACTATGTATTACAGGAATTATTATCAGACGCTCTCCTGATTAATTTTCTACCCCCCTCCAAATTTGGCCTAAGAATCAATTAAGTAACTAAGAATGAAAACAGTTGCTATAGTAACAACAACAAAGGCAGTTAACATTTCCAAAGATGGATGATTTCTGCTGCTGTTTTTCTTTTTTAATATCTATATAAATAAGTAGCATGAAACAGTTTAGAACCAGACAAACAATAAATAAATACGAACAAAGGAAATAAAGAAGGGAAAACAGTAAGCGAATAGTTAATCAGCAAAGAAAAATACAAAGCGAATAAATGGAATACAAAAAGAAGGCCTCTAATTTCAGAACAATCGTAACTTATTTCACCTATCTCAGGTGTATTCAGTCAGGCGGTGGGAAAAAAATGTTTATAGGTAAAATGTAGGCCCTTGTGTGGCAATTACCTAACAGCGGCAGCCGTAAAGAAGTTTGCTATTTCTCTCCGTGAGTTAACAGACGGAGACTTTTAATAAGTAACTCGGCTGGAGTGGACGCTGACGTTTATGTCGATGGAGAAGTGTTATCACTTCTGTAACGACAAGTTTGTTTGAATTCTTACACTTGGCATCTACCGCTCGTAGAACCCACCGGTTATAACGATCTATAGAGCGACTGTTTACGCTCCGCTGGAAATCGATCTATTTTTATTTCTTTACGATGCTCTCTCTCTCTCTCTCTCTCTCTCTCTCTCTCTCTCTCTCTCTCTCTCTCTTCTCTCTCTCTCTCTCCATCTCTCTCCATCTCTCTCTCTCTCTCTCTCTCTCTCTCTATATGTACTGACGTCATATCTCTTTCTCTGTACTGACGTCATATCTCTCTTTCTGTACTGACGTCATCACTCTCTCTCTGTACTGACGTCATCTCTCTCTATGTACTGACGTCATATATCTCTGTACTGACGTCATCTCTCTCTCTCTCTCTCTCTCTCCTCTCTCTCTCTCCTCTCTCTCTCTCTCTCTCTCTCTCTCTCTCCAGCGTGCAGTTTGGCCAATCTGTGTTACAAAATCTGATTGGCATTTACTCCTTAATTCATACCTATTTGGTACAAGATTTTATTTTGAAATAGTTCGGTTGTTTTAGATGTTACCGCTCAGTTTTAATGTCGCTCTGATGTAATTAGGGATTCATGGGCCTTATCAGCTTTTTAAACCCCTTTTGAGCTGCAGCTCGTCCATTTGTATACGTTGTAACTAATTGCTTTGAACAGAGTTTTTGGTCTAAATCTCATTCTTCCAGTCAAATGAATTCTTAGTAGATTCTTATTGACTGGGAATGTGGGCGAAAAATTAGCTTTTAGCCACTGACCAATTCCCCCCGCCCCTCATCCCGTATGGGTCGAGTCCGAGTGTATTTGGTTCTGAGTGTCAGGCGGTGTTTACAGGCTTTAGTTGCTAACAATGACAGTGCCTGATATGTAAAAAAACAAAACAAATATTTTTTAACAGTGGAGATCTCGCAGACCCCTTAATGGTTCCCTGCCGCCATTTAGACCCCGAACCACACTAGACGAACGCCAGTCTATTTTCTTGTATAACTTCAATAATCCACCCCAGCTTTATCTACCAGCTAACATTATTTTCTAATAACAATAATAATAATAATAATATAATAATAATAATAAATAATAATAATAATACTAATAATAATAATAATAATAATATTGATGATGATGATGATGATGATGATAATAATAATAATAATAATAATAATATTAATAATAATAATAATAATATTAATATTGATGATGATGATGATGATGATAATAATAATAATAATAATAATAATATTAATATTGATGATGATGATGATGATGATGATGATGATAATAATAATAATAATAATAATAATCATAATAATAATATTAATAATAATAATATTGATGATGATGATGATGATGATGATAATAATAAATAATAATAATAATATAATAATAATAATATTGATGATGATGATGATAATAATAATAATAATAATAATAATATAATAATAATAATCATAATAATTCCTTAACTTTGCGTCACGATAAGTTTGTTTTTTTTTCACTTTTATCCGATTAGAAATATTTGAGAGTTTCTTCTATTACTGTTGTATTAATTAACCCTTTGATTAAATTCAAACTTCAGCTGGTGGAAAAGAGTAAGCGTTTGCATCCTCCTTTAAAAGAAAGAGAGAGAAAATAAGAGTTGAATGTAAAATGGATGTTCCTGAGGGTCTCCGGCATAAAAGAAAATGTTGGCAATAATTATGAAATACAACAGAAAAAAAATAAATAGAAGAAAACCAACGATTTATGTGACGGCAACGGAAGCCATGGCGAACGGCAGGACGTAGGGGTCTTTGGATGGCCGCATCAGTGCTGTTGAGCGAAAAATTACACGTCATTCGAAGATCTGTACCGAAATGGACACGAGAGGCGCCCTTTCGCCACTCCTCAATAGACGGCACGTGATTAATGTCACCTGAAGGGTTCAAACTAAAAAGGAGGCCTAAACCAATCGGAAGAAATGTGGGACCAACACAGTCGACATCCCGACACCGAGAAGCAGCGCACCGAGCCGTCCTCAAGCAGGTCCGCCGCCCGGACCCCAGCAAGATCGCCACTGGACCGGAACCCGAAAACTCCGAGTCGTCCTCTAAGTAAGTGTATCTGTATTGTGAGCTGGTAGTGTGGCCGTGACCACGTACAAGTCTTGTTGTTTAGTTGGCCAATAAACTGCTGAATTTGTACGACTGGTTCTTTCTGGTCAGCGCACCTAGCTCCACTCGGACTCGTAACATTAATGACGTTAGTGCCAATTTAAAAACCAGTGAGAGTGCACGCCATTTTTTCCGGTAAGAATTTTATAATATTTTCTTAAGGTTCTAATAACATCTCCCACAAGTTCTAGATATAATTCCATTTTGCACACGATAGAGGGCGGGCTTTTTTTGTGTGTGTAGTTTTTCAAATGAAAATGTCTTATTTACGTTTCATGGAAGAATTATTCAAAGACTAGGAGACCCAAATGGACACAGGGATTTTCGCTTGCGCCGAGAAAATACACGAAACTTCTGGTCTCTTTCTTCGCAACTGTAGAGATTACAGTCTCAGAGAGACAGACAGACAGATAGACAGACCGGCTGTGGAGTCGTCTGGGTCAGAGACAAACTGCTTATCCTCAACTCAGGCCAGAAACCTAAATTGTTCGTTTAAGCTTTTCCAACACCATACTTGGTCGTAAAGCGGTTTAGTGCCGTCATACAGCCACCAAACTAAGCCACGTCACAGACCGATCGCTACCGATAGGGGTGGTCGAAGACTGTTCGTCAAACACAGAACCAGAAATCAATAAATGAGCACAGAGCCATCGAGCTCAAGAGAGGCGCTAGCATCAGAATTCGATCTTTATGTTGCAGTGCTGTACACCGATTAATCTCGCGTGCATACAAAATGCAAAATTTTTGCTGTAATGAAACAGTTTGATTTTCTAATTTGGTCAATGTATCGACGAGTTCCCTGTATGTTAGGCAGTTACTCAGCATGCGTTGTTTCGGAGTGTGATGGAAGGATACCCGTGTTGTTTCTGTGTCTCTTCTGAGACGGAGATCATAACCCATCATAATTACGCATTACTCACATCACCCAGCGGCGTCAAGAGAAGGGGGGGGGCAAAGGGGACAAAATTACCCTGGGCCCGGGGAGTTTTGAAATGCTTAGTTTTTACGGTGTTACGCGAGGAAGGATTGCTAATTGTTTATCGGCCGGGGAAGCTGTCGGGAGGAGTGGGCTATTGTGAATATATTCACACAAGGGAGGTTATCGCGTTTGACCCGGGTTCTTCACCAGGGTGGCCATGACACAGACCCACCGAAAACATATAAATAATAGGAGAGTTCTCACTTCGCGGGGGTAAAAGGATAGAAGCTATCCAGCGTCAATCCCCACTTCGCCGGACCGGGAACCACGTGGCCAGCACGGGACTCTGACTTCAGGCCCACCACGAGGGGAACCAAACTCCTCCTCATCCACGGGGCCCAGCTCATTGACTTGTCCCGGGGCCCCTGCTCGCTCCCGGCGGCTCTGACATCACCAGTAGATTATTCATAATATCCATCATCGCCAGCTATCACTAATACACCTCCAAACCACCGCATCAGTCCTCATACTACGTATTTCTATTACTTGCCTTTCTATACAATTGTTTATTTTAACGTTCTCGATCAATTCCCCTCTGTACTTCTAAAAATTTTCCCATTTAGAACCTTTTTTCCCAGTAGGCCCCGAGTTTCTGAAATACGGCTCCGCCGAGCTGAGAGGACGGTCTGGGAATGTCCGACCCCACTGTGTTCAGTGCCTGCGACTCCTCGCAAACGAATCCATGAAGTAAAGCAAACCGAAGCCTCTTTTGAGTTCGGTTCTTCCGAATTTCTTCGAAAAGCAACTGAGTTACTGGAAGAATAAAGAAGAACAAGTAAAGCGAAGTCTGATCGATGCTCCCTCGAGTTCAGCTTTCTCTCTGGAAAGAGCTTCCTCGGCGTCCATTGAAGTGGTGTGGGACATTGCCGGGTGCGGAAGCCTCAACATCGAGGAGAAGCCGGTGAAGCCAGCGGCAATGGCGATGGTGGAAACTGTTGTCGAGCATATGTTCTCATGTCAGATGATATTTTGGATCAACTAATTGTGGCACTGAAGGAAGCAGGGAAATTTTCGTTGCAGACGGATGAATCTGTGGACATCGCAAATGACCCTCAACTCATCGTTTTTGTCAGGTACAAAAGAATCAGACAACATCCTGGAGGAATTTCGCTTCTGCAACGCCCTGTCAGCCACCATCACTGTAGAAGACATTTTTAATATGGCGTACGATTTTGTCAAGAAACGTGATCTCGACTAGTTGAATTGTTTGGAGGTGTGCACTGGCAGAGCTCCATCTATGATGGGAAGTCGTGCCAGATTTGTCACTCGTGTTAAGACAGAAAACCCTGACGTCACAATAATCCACTGTTTTACATCAGGAAAACCTGGCCTCTTGACGTTTTCAACCAGAACTACACGTGGTTTTGTCAAGGCCAGGGCTTTGAACTCGCGTGTTTTCCATAAAATGTGTGAAGAGATGGGATCACATCACCGGGACTTCTTGTTCCACTCTAGTGTCCATTGGTTCTCTTGAGGGAAGATTCTCGGACGGGTGACTCAACTTAAAGCTGAAATTGGGATTTTTCTCTGGGAGAAGCAGCGCCCTGACCGACCGCCTCAAAGACGCTGCCTGGCTGGCGAAGCTGGATTATTTGGGCGACATCTTCAGGCGCCTAAATGAACTGAATTTAGGCGCGCAGCGCCGAAATCAAACCGCGGTGGATATTGGTGAAAAATTTCTTCGTTCAAAAATAAAAAAAATCTTGCAGTTTGGAGAGAAAAAAACGGCTGCCTTTCCAGAACTCAGCGGTGCTCCGGTAGAAGATTCGTCAGAAATATCACTCGGTGACATCCAAATTGTTTTCGGGAGTCATCCATATTCAAAATTTCGGGCCCAGTTCGACCCAGGAAGCTGAAAAGGGGGGTCTTCTACCTTTCCCGACGATCTACCTCTGTGAACAAGGATTTCCAGATCTTGTGACGATCAAGACTAAAGCAAAGAACCGCGTGGATGCCAATCATGACTTGCACCGTGGTCTGTCCATCAACATAAAACCAGAACTCGAAGAGCTCACCCGAAAAATACAGCAGCCCCATGGTAGCCACTGAAGTGTTTTTTTTTTTCATTTTGTCTGATTAAAACGTTATTTAAATTACTTCAATGAACCTAATTTAATAAATGCTATATATATCAAAATAATCGGCAATTGAAACTATACTTACCAACTCTCTGGATCACCAGGATGGGAAAAGATAGTATTTAGGGGCGTGATCAAAAAGGTTTGGGAAACACTGGTGTAAAATATAAGGGGTTCATTAAATGCGGCACGGAAGAAAGCTGGCGGAATTTTTCGAAACGAATATTTCACAGGTGAATAAACACGTCTGATATTCTTGAGGGTCTCTCTTTCTCTAAAGCAACATTTTTTTAAATCAAACTTTTAGATTTATTATAAACATCTAAGAACAAAATTAGTTAACGTTTCTGTTGTATTTTAACACGAAAAAAGTATGCTAAACTTTCAGTAAGTTTCGCTTATACTCAGTAATCATAGAATGTGATTGATCAGTTTGTTTTTCGTACTGTGGGTAAGACAGGGCACCGACTGGGAAATAACTACTTTGCCAGCTTATTGAAAAGCTTTCTTCCTTTACACGCGCCATTTTATAATAAGAAGAAATGGAAAAGAAACAGAGCTGAGACTGTGAAGAAAATTCAGGATCGTGGACCGCCAAAAACAAAGCTAGGAGAGACAGTAAAATCAGTTTAAGGTCGTCAATGGCGACGACGAGAGACAATCTACTAAAGGCGGAAGGAAGTGGTGTGATACCATAACGAGATTTCCCCCAGTAGTCAATAAAGCGAAAGCAGAGGAAGGGTTAAAGGACTGGTCGACTTAGCTAAACGTATCAGGGGCCAATTTACTCAAAACTTCCACAAGGCCTACGGATGGGATTATGGCGCTAAAGGATTCGGGGAAAATGGAGAGGAGTGAGGCCCTGCGTCTATCCTATTTGAAGGATAGACGTACGAAAACAAAAAACAAAGAGAGAGAGAGACAGAGAGATGAAGAGAGAGAGAATGAGAGAGAGAGAGAGAGAGAGAGAGAGATGAGAGAGAGAGATGGAGAGAGAAGAGAGAGAGAGAGAGAGAGAGAGAGAGAGAGAGAGAGAGAGAGAGAGAATCGAGAGGAGAGAGAGAGGAGAGATGTATAGATAGAGAGATGGAGAAGAGAGAGAGAGAGAGAGAGCTATCGAGAGAGAGGAGGAGAGAGCTAGAGAAGAGAAGAGATAAGGCTTGCTAAATTTATCTATGGGTATATTAGACTTTTCAGCAAGACATTTTTTAAACTGTAAATGTAGATTCGTCATATCCATCAGTGCCCTCTTCACATTAGGAAGCAAATCCTAATAGCATCGGTGTGCACCAGTGCGGACTTTCCAATTAGGTTTGCGAAACTTACAACAACGAGCTCGTTAGCAAATGAAATGTTCTAAATGTAATCGTTTATTTATTCCAACTATCTCGGCTGAAAGCTTCCGTATAGTCGAGCCTTACTTCGCGACTATCTTGTAAGAGCGCTCGCTAGGAAATTGTGGTGAGCAGACGAACTGCCATTCATCGTTGTTGAGGACTCTGAACTCTTTTGCCACGTCACTTCCGGCGCACAGCTGACCAAATAGCTCCGCAATAAAAGGAGGAATTTATGCTCCGATGCTCACAACGAGGCTTCCTCCTTGGTCTTTGGCAGCAGCCAAAACGTTCTACCCGATAATAAAACCGACAATTAATTTAATGGCATCCGGGTTAGCGTATTTTAGTCGGTCACGTGTATGAGAGTCAAACGAAGAAAACCGGCTTCGTTCTATCAGTGCGTCGTGAGAGCAGCAAAACGAATGAAAATGAGACTCTGGCACTTGAAAAAGCGGTCGCTGCCAGTCGTTTTTCACCATGAATCTGAATGGAATGGACACGAAACTTTGGATTTGGGTGTGAGAGGTGAGATTTCTGAAATGCGGACGGAAACAAAGCCGTCCGGATACACACGGTGGGTCACACTTATCCATTCGCTAAAGTTCTACAGCGGATTAACGCTATTTTTTAAAAAAAACAAAAAAAAAAACAGAATTACAAATGGGAAGGATTAACTGGCGGCGATCTGAAAAGAGGCTGGAAAGCGATTTGAAAACAGTAGGGGGTAGGCATCTGCCGTCACGTGAAAGCCTAGATATCTCAATGTCGTTCGTTGAAGAAAACTGAATAAATAAATAAATAAATAGATGAACAATAACTACACCTTTATTTGTTGCTTTAAATGCGAAAATGAAAGCCACGCACTACTGGTCATCTCCCGTTTCGCTTGAGTGGGTCCGACGTTGAGCCGTTCCAAGAATCTGGTAAGAACCACGTCCATTTATTTCGGAAAGACTTCCGGGAATTTCCCGAGCAGACACCTCTTTCCAATGTAAACAAATATGGGTATTTCGCCTTCCTTCTTTACTTCGTCGTGATCGCCGAAAAGTAGCCAAGGGGAAATAAAACGACCGGCGTCCATTACTGGATGGGAAGGGAGGATTTCTTTTGGAAACGTTAGGAACAGATTAATCTCGTTGAACTACGTTATCGGGTGGTTTCTCCGCTGCGGCAAATTAACGGATCTACTTTCGCTTTTACCGCGAATTAGAAGAAGGCGTCTGTGAGCGTAAGCTGGCGTAAGTTAACGGCCCGTGAGTTTTACCGAGAACGTGATCCTCCTCGCCAGCCCTTTCCTAAAAAGGGTTTTCTTTCAAGTTGTATTAGAAGGCAGATCGGGTCGGCGAGGTCTTTAAGCTGGTAGGTAAAGTCGTAAGCCGCTCTCGCCAGCGCGGCCAGAGTTACCCCGGCTGGATGTATGTAGGGGAGTACTATCTCTCTCTCTCTCTCTCTCTCTATCTATCTCCATCTCTCTCTCTCTCCTTCTCTCATCTCTCTCTCTCTCTCTCTCTCTCTGTCTCTCTCTCTATCTCCATCTCTCTCTCTATCTCCATATCTCTCTCTCTCTCTCTCTCTCTCTGTCTCTCTCTCTATCTCCATCTCTCTCTCTCTCTCTCTCTCTCTCTCTCTCTCTCTCTCTTCTCTTTCTTTTCTCTTTTTTTAATTTGAAGGTTTGACGAGAAGTCGCTACGAAAAATGGATTATGCCGTAGCGAAACGAAGCGAAGGGACAACTTAAAATAACAATAAAAAAATATATATATATCGTAGAACGGCAAGTTGTCTTACTTTTAATTTCTGCTCATACATGCAAAAGAGAATCTATACTTTAGTCTAAGAATAACGAGATATCCAAACTGCAATGTACGATTTTAAAAGGGAAAATCTTTGGAATGGTCGTCACAAACTCGCATATTTTCGTTAAATACAGTTGTCTTAAAAATGAAAAAAAAATTTCTTAATATACAGAATTATAAATAATTGTGAAAAAGTACAGTATAAACGCAAATAATGACTAATTCCAACTATAATAATACATATATTGCATTATTACAGAAAATATTAAAAAATAAAATGAATACGTGTACAATTTATTATTATTATTATGATTATTATTATTATTATTATTATTATTATTATTATTATTATTATTATTATTATATTATTATTAGGTATGTGAGGAGCCCTTGGCATTATATAAAACAATGCTCCTATACAGATTGCCAATGTGTGGCTGTGGAATTTTGTTCCTAATATCCTGTAGCAGTTTCCTCAATTCGTCCAAGGAGTTTGGTTGGTGGTTGACTTTCTGAGTCGCCATATAACCCTTTACAGCCTCAATGCTGTTCATATCGGGATTTTGTGTAGGCCAAAGCATCTTTGTGAATGCTTCATCAGCCTCTTTCTGTTCCAGATAGTTTCTCATCACTTTGGCTGTATGCTTAAGGTCATTGTCAGGTTAGAAGATGAATCCTCACCCAATGAAATGTCTTTCTGAGGAAATGATATGATGGATGAGAACCTAAGTGTACCTGACAGCAGTCGAAATATTTCCGATTTCTGATTGCTTGCATGACAACCAACCAATCACCGTGTACCACATAAACATAACTGTATTATGGAGAATTTCATTTTTATGCATGAGATGCGATCATATCACGTATTATTTTCATTTCTATACTGAGTTTTTTAAAAATGTTTCTATAATTATTTTCATTACTGTATGTATGTATGTATAAGGTGCGCTGGACTCGATTAATTATATGGACTAATAAATAATTTGTTTGAAACATAAAATATTTTATTGGTGAGTCCACACTTTTTTTGGCGCCGTGTATAGATGCAATCCACCTCATTCGCGAAACGCATATGGGTATTGCGGTGGAAGTTAAACTGCTGTATGGTATGGCTGGGGGTCTCGAATTATTCCTACCCAGGTCGTGGTCGGTTCGATTCACATTTTCTCGCTCTTCACCGGCCGATCGTGTTGGCTCTCCGCTATTCTCTCACATTCTAAAAAACAAAAAAAACAAAAAAGGTCTAGCAAGGCTTCCCCTTCCAAAGTCAAAAGTGCCGGGTCTTTCGTTGCACAGAACTGGCAACGCTTTCTAGCGGACAACCGCGACACTATGCTCCTTCGCCAGGGTTGTCGCCCTTAGACTTGAATTCTTTATCACTTGAAGAGTTTTAAATAAATATTTAAGGTTATAAAAGACTGGTCATCCTGTTATTGAATACCCGATCTACTGATAAATAAAATCTCTTCCCATTTAATAAAATTGACTTTTCTTACGCACGGCAAAAAAAAAAAAAAATTAAATTTTTTGTTCTCTTTTAAAAAAAAAAAAAAAAAGAGCTCTCCACTAGATAAGAGCGAAAAGTTACCGGTGGTGCGCTACGTACAGAGCAGCTTCCGGTATTTCCTATCTCCTTTTCAGTAAAATCAACTTACGTGCGGGCGATCTCTCGCTGTCGCTATCATCGGGATCAGTCTACATCGAGCGGAAGCATTGATGCCACTTAGCGGTAGATATACCCCCTTTTTTAGCGAGCCTTTACCTTTTTCTTTCTGTTTTTTTTTTTTTAAATTAGCGCTGAATTCTCACCAGGCCGCCGCCGGGAGCCATCTTCAAGCCAGCCCGACTGTAGTGCCCAGACCAGGGCTTTCCGAGACTAGACCTGGTAATGGCGACAGGGTGGGGGGGGAGAGAGAGATTCAGAAGAGCAGGTCGGTTCCGTAGCCCTGGTACTGCTATCAGTTAAGGTGACCGAACCGATCATCTGGCCTCCTACCTCGTCGAGTCACACCCGCTGCCGCGTTTTCATTGAATTATAAGATCAAGGAAAATAGAGCCATTACTGAAAGAAGAGATATAAATGCTTAGAGTTCCTAAAGTCTGACCACTTGATCAAAATCGTTTAAGATGTGCTTCTTAAACCATCGTGTGTAGGTTGGTTAATGTGCTACCAGCCAGTGGGGAGCCAAAAGTACCTGTACGCCTCCGCCAGGGATCAATGACGTTTATTAATCCTCTGGAGTACATTTGCACTTCACTGTCTCTTAAATCTATACTATTCGGCACAATTAAGCCATAGAAGCCACGGCAGATAGCACCTTCTTCATTAAGGTAACCCGTATCGATCCACCCCCCCCATACGTCTTCGTTACGGTTGTGTTTACTGAACATGCAGCCACCAGCCCAACGGAAATAAGCTTATTTCTTCTAAGCCGGCGTGCAAACTGCACTTCTTGCGGTATGAGCAAGGTATACATTGGTGTGGCACGCGGAGGGTTAACGACGATCGCATTCCGTACAGCGTTTAGCCGCGCGGGGCGGGGCGGGGGGGGGGAGTTGCGCAGAATTTTCGCGCGTCATGCATGGTCAAGGTAATGATGCGCCCCACGCGGTTGGTTCTGCCTGGGTGGCTGTAGCGAGGCTGGGCCGGCCGACCAATCCCCGCCTTTGCGGGTTTGACAGTTCTCCGGCTCGGACATCAAGTCGTAGACGGTCCGACTGCGCACCGGAAACTGCGCAGACGTCTTCGATGCGTGCGGAGCACGAAAACCCGGTGTAGAATCGAATTATCCCCCCTTAAAAAAAAACAAACAACACCCAATCATTTTTTTTTTTTTTTTTGTTTTTTTATATATATATAACGATTTCAATTTGCCGGAAACGCGGGGTGCGGTTACTCTCGGAGCCGAAGTGTAAGATGAGATTTAATTCATAACCTTCACGGTTCAAGAATTTGCGCACTCAGATGTTTCGGTGCATAAAACTAAAGGATATAAAACAGAACAACAAAATCTAATAAAAAAAAATAAAGAAAAATATTATTATTTCTTTTTTAATTTCAAAGAAGGGGGGAGTTATATATATATATATATGACTGGCGGGTTAGAGGCTATCAGGGATGTGCAGTTCTTCGGGGCTAATGTTACGTTAAAACTATTTTTATGTTAAAACGATAAAACAATTTTTGATTATTATCAGAAATTAATGACACGGAAAAAAGAAAAAAAAAACCATATTTTTGGTATTCAGATTTTTCGAGAAAGCCATTATTAATAAATTTAGGGATAAGTAGAGTTCTTTTCATGGCTCTGAAATATTTATGTACAAGGAAGTTATGGTTAAAATTCGATTTTGTTTTATACTTCGAAACCGAATAAGATAACCGATATTGAGGGAGATCTTGAGATATTTCTCAATAAAGATGCCGTCGCCTTTTTTTTTTTTTTTTTCGGAAACAGGGGCTTATTTATGGGCTGTCTATAAAAAAAAATAAATAATAAAATGAAAGCAAAATTACCGAGTCAAATCCTGACTGAATATTCCTGCACTAATGAGTTGAAAACTTGTAAATCGAGTCCTATCTGTTGATAGGGAGGGATTACAATTTAGACAAACGCCCACGTTTGTTAAGAAGCCGCATTCATTTCAAGTTTAATTGTCGGTAGAAGTTATGGGTGTGGGCCGTGTTTGCTGTCTATCTTCCTCGTTCTTCTGTGCCGGCTCGTTTGGCATCCGTTTCCTCGGGTTCTGCGGTTTCCTTCAACTCTCGAACAGTGGGAGGGGGGGGAGTTCCAGCAGGTTCCTTCTTTCGGAGCGGCCGAAAGTCGAACCCCGTCGGACAATTTTGTGCTGAACACTGTTTTTCGGTGTTTTCTAACCCCCTTTCCTCGTTCGGATACTGTTCCGGGTTCGAGTTAGGGTTACTAAGTTAAAAACTGTTGGCAAATGTACTCTAAAACTACAACATACACACATTCCCAACCAGATACAAAGGATAAAAGACATTTAACAAATTTTTCTATTCTTATGTTTTTGAAGGTAAGGATGTTACATCAGGGGTAAGTAGTTACAGCACCAGTAATTACTAATTAAATGTACAGATAAGGGTATTAATTTGGAATTAATGGAGCTGTAACCAGTCCCGATCTCTGCTATATACATAAATACACATGCAAATATTGTTTGTAAAACTATTTCTCTTAAACTCAGATTTTTTGTAAGAAAATTCATTTTTATTTCACCTTTAATGACTTCCATAAGAACCCAAAATACCATTTTACATGGTATTTAATTAACATTAAATATGAAAAAAAAAAACAACAGTAAATTTCATATAGATGACGTGTAAAGACGACCTTTTGTTTTTTTCATTTCCACATTTATTAAAGATTAAACAATCATAGATTTTCGTCCTTTGATCCGAGAAAAGATTAAAAAGCTAGGAACGCTTGGCCAAACTAGATAAAGCGAGAACCGAGAACGTGGTCATTTACGGTCCGCTTGTGCCAGTCATTAATTACTTTTGTGATGTTTTTCTTCTTTTCCCTCCCTCCCTTAGTTAGCTACTCTCTCTCTCTCTCTCTGTGTGTACTAACATCACCTCTCTCTCTCTCAGTGTGTGTGTACTAACATCACCTCTTCTCTCTGTGTGTGTATACTAACATCATCTCTGTGTGTGTGTGTGTGTGTGTGTACTAACATCACCTCTCTCTCTCTCGTGTGTGTGTGTGTGTGTGTACTAACATCACCTCTCTCTCTCTCTCTGTGTGTGTACTAATCACCTCTCGTCTCTCTCTGTGTGTGTACTAGCATCACACTCTCTCTCTCTCTCTCTCTCTGTGTGTGTGTGTGTGTGTGTACTAACATCACCTCTCTCTCTCTCTCTGTGTACTAACATCACCTCTCTCTCTCTCTCTCTGTGGTGTACTAGCATCACCTCTCTCTCTCTCTGTGTGTGTGTGTGTGTGTACTAACATCACCTCTCTCTCTCTCTGTCTGTGTGTGTGTGTGTATGTGTGTACTAACATCACCTCTCTCTCTCTCTCTGTGTGTGTGTGTGTACTAACATCACCTCTCTCTCTCTCTCTGTGTGTGTACTAACATCACCTCTCTCTCTCTCTCTCTCTGCAAATAGAAAGCTCATGCGAACATCTTTGTAACACGCTAGGACGCTTGAGTCCTCTGATATTCGTCCGTACCAGCTCGCTGTGAGATGCTTTGAACGAAATATTACAGATGACACGAGCCAAAAGTGCTGGAAACGGCTTTTAGCGCATAATTATAAACATTAACCAGCCGGCTTTAAGTCAGCTTGTCCTTTAAAGCTGGAAGAAGAGATAACGAGGTCTACTTGTGTTTGATAAGAGTGCAGAGTTACTCGAGTCTCACTGATGCGCAGACGTACCACGCTATTATGGCGCTTACTGAGCACAAGCCGGCAAGGGCCGTAACCACGAAGACCTCATTTATGTTTCATGTCGAGGCTACCATTGAAAATATTCCCTGGTTGGTAAAGTTTGCTCCTCTGTTCGGATGGATTAGAACGGGGTGGGTCTGTGCAATAAATCGAACTGTTCAGAAACAATGACAAAAAAGTCAAGCGGAATTCATCAGAGGTAAAGAAATGTCTCTCTGAGCAGTAGCTGCGTTGAATGACTGAGCTGACCAGTACGGCTCTCATCCGGGTACTTAGGCTCTGGCTTGGAGCGAATTCTCCCGGCTGGAGCCCGCGAGATGAAGTTATTGTGGTGTAGCAAAAACGATGCTAGGGTTAGTGGAGACTTGCAACCTCACAATAACTGCAGATGTCCGCTCTCTCAAAACGCTGTAGAAAACGACCGTTCCATTAGAGGTTTCATCCGAAGAGTGGACAAGGATGGAACACAGATGTTTTGTATGCCGTGGGCCGTGATTAGGTACAGAAGCAGTTGTTTGTCGACGCCCTGTATAAACAGGAGATGGTGCGTTGCTAAAAGGAAAGAAAAAAAGAGCGTCTTCTTGGCTCCTATCGTTCAGTCTACACGTTGATTTTGATACCCGTGCCACTGGTGGCTGGGGAACTAACTCCAGCACAAAGCAAAGACTGGATCCACGATTGGATTCTCTATGAAAGGCTGACTCGAAAACTTTTGAGGTTAACTGACTATTATTGCCGATGCTTACGACCACGCCCACTGCTGTTTCGGTTCCAGAGACACCATACTGACAGGCGGTTTAAGAATATTTTATTTTGTAAGAATATGAGGTCAATCATGTCCGTATTGTTTCTGCTCATTTCTGAAATAAAGTGCTTGAAGACCAACAAAAGTTCAGCTTTAAAGTCGGTCTGCTGCCGCTGGTAATGAACCGCTGACAGATTCATAGGAGACAAAGCCCTAATCGAAGCCGGCTTGTAATTCGGAATAGGGATTACGCGTGTCCACAGACCAAGGCTTCAAATAGAATTATTTTAAATAAAATGTCTCTTCATCCACTAACGCGTGCAGTGCAGTAATCGAATATAGCACGTGTGTTTTGAAGCTGATCACTAGATCCCATATAAAGAGATTGCATCAAATATAACGAATCTACTTATTTGTAGCAAGAATTTGCGGAAAGCGAAAACCAAAGAACACTAACGAAAGAATTATAATCAGTTCATATATAAATTATTATTATTATTAATTCTACTTTTTGTGTATGGGGTCATTTTAAAGTCAGTGCCTGTCGACTATTTTATACGATACGCACTGAATTAACTTTTATACCAAACCAACACCGAGAGATTGATGTCTCCTTTTTAAATTTAGAAGTTCATACATAAGTCAGGCATTGCTTTATATATATATTGCATATATCATTTTGTTTTTCTTTGAATCGGCAGCAACTCGACCAGAAATGATAGCCTGGTAAGAAAAGATGCCAAAATGAGTCCAAAAGTAAATATTTCCAATAGTCGAAAAAGCCAGTTTGTCTGTGTGCTGACCGCAATTTACAAAACTACGCTATCACCTCATCTCTGTTGACTGTCACACCGAATCTAACGTGCATCTTTGGTGAGTGATGTTCTGAGACATTGGCCATCACTTAGAACGTGGGGACCGTCCTGCTGACTGTTGTTACTCCGTACCATGCAGCCGATTTTGGTGTGTCATGTCCAATTTATAATTCGTTTCTGGCTGGCATTCCAAACCATGTCGAAAGAAAGTAAATACGATATAAATTCCATGGCAAGACAGTCATTTAAATTTAAAAAAAAACAAACTAGAAAAGATGATTTTTAATTCTGCATATAAATAAATAAATAAATAAACTCGCCATAAAATGCTTGCAACAAATGAGAAGTGATTAATATGGTAGGAGTTCTGCAATTGTGTTGTATTAACTTTCGTGGATCCGGTAAAACCGTGGTCAATATCAGAGAAATATTAGATAAGGGGATGATAGACTTACAGAGGAAGTTAACCCTAGCTACAGATTTTTCTTTTTTGTTTATTCAACATCTATGTTAAAAAATAGCAAGCCCACTGCATATTCTTAAAATATGTACACTTTAAAGGTATGCACTACCTTTTGCTAAAGGGAAAACTCAAAGCCATACAAAATCTAAAGTCAACTCTCGTCAACTACTGATACTGGCAACGTAGGACTATGATAAAATCGGAACGTTATTTGTGATGGATTACATACAGAAATTAGAAGACTACCAAGGGAATCTTTCATTCCTCTTTTTAATACTCCTAAAAGAGTGATGAGAAACTGAACAAACCATTTCTCCTCTCTTTCTGTAAACAATAACAAAAAAAAAACACAGATTTTATTTCAATTTCATTTATTCATTTTGCCAACAGTCTCTGTGTATGATGGAGGTTAATTTTTCTTGATTTGTCAGTCGCCAGGTGGCGAGCGCTTCAACCACCAGTTCAAACCACTGGTGGAGCTGTGACCGCATGAGTTCCACATGAGACATTGAAGTTCCGTTTATTTACTCGTGAATTGCGATGTGGTTTAACCACGGCTTTAAACGAAAGAACAGGGCTGGCTGTCCAACTGCTTTTTATTCTAATAGTTCTGTTTAATAAACTTGAGCTTTTATTCGCCATAATCACCACTTTGAATACATCAGAGCTCGGATGGTTACTCCGCGGCTCCGTACTGGAAGATGGTTAAGGAGACTGGTTCTGGACATTACCCGTGGGAGACGTATCTGCGCTGGTAAGGGTTAAAACCCACGAGCCGTTTTGCGGCCTGACTGTTCTAACCTTAGATCTTGGTGTGGACGCCCTGGACTTCGCTCTAAGTCAGCTGATCTTGAAGTCTCGGGTTACTTCCGTCCGATGGCCTGGAGGAGAGCGGAGGAGCTAAGCGACTGCTCGCGCGCTCGAAGCTTTTCGATGCATTAAAGACTAAGGCTCGATACGAAGTGAACTTATACTTCAAAATAAAGAAACGTTTTTGAAACGCGACAAAACAGGAAGCCGACTGACGATCACCCGGCTGGCAGAAACATTTGTCGGGAAAGGTATTAAATAAAACGTCTATTCAGTGATCCGAATCCAGCTTCTCATAATACATGGGCACGTGCTTTTTTGTGATTAGATTTAATCAATTTATAATTAAGCCAATATCCCATCAACCCCCCAAATTAATCAAACAACTGCGACATAAAGTTTAGGGGTCCAGTAGCAGTTGCTAGCTTTCGGGAAAGGGGGACGGTATGCTTCACCCCCTGAATATGAAGGATTTTGTCTCTTTATCTGTTTAACTTATGAGCTACTCAATAACCGTGAGTTATTGCATCTCGTTTTCTTCTTCGGAAACTTCTATGGATACAGGTAAATTGATTAGTCTGTCATACTTATTTATAGCGATCTAGGAGACCCAGTGTCGTCAGTACATAGCGACACAGGTGAATGAATTATAAACGAGGGGTTAATCAAAAACCCAGCACGTTTTGTCCTATTAATGGCGTTGGTTAACACTCGTGTAACGGAATAAAATTAGAAATAAATGATTTATAAGAAGGTAAAATATGATAGCGGTTTCTTTGGCTCATCCATGCATGTCCCACTGAATAATAATTAATATTTTCTATTTAAAGAATTGAACACATTTAAACAGATTAAGTGTTTCAATTATGGATTAAAAACAAACAAGCAAATTAATAATCTTTATTTGAAATTATTAAAAATGAATATAAAATACAGTTTTTTTTATTATTATTATTCTGAAACCTTCATCCTCCAGGAATTCTCTTAACATCTGCGACCGCCCTTCTGGTTTCTCACATGTAGTTAGGAATACGATCGACACCAATATTAATCGAAAGCCCTAATTATGATAATTCTGGGGATAGTTATAAAAAATAAAACCCAATTTTAGAAAAGGAAAAGTACAAAAAATGAAAAAAAAATCTGAGAAAGCGAAGGAATGTCCACAAAATCATAAACACAAAGCAATGGTAAATAGCAGCGAGAGAGAGATATATTTCTTAAATGTTAAATTTAACGAAAGAACTTTAGAAATACAGTTCTAGTTAGTATTTTTTAGCAATGGGTCTTTGTCGTTCTGGTTATCTCTGCACCAGATGGAGCTGTTGTCGGTTTGCTTTGTCTTTCTGTTTCTTTAAACACAAATACAAATTTTCTCCGTGTGAATCTTTAATATACGAATCTCCGTTCAGTAGAACCTGCCTCGTCTCTCATGTGCCGAGGAAAGACCACTTTCCCGAAGATGGTTCTGCGTGATATTTACTCCACGTTAAATATTCCAGATAGTAAATGTCAGTAAATACCACATATAGAGACGACCTCTTTATATCAGTAATTAAAGATGAAGGACGGATGGAATTTCGTCCATCATTGTCGTACAGCCGAGTATTTTCTCACAAGTCGTAATTTACCACACTCGGGGCATTTATTTACTCCCATCCCAAATGACAAATACTCTTTCCCATCTCTCTGGAATCCAGACAGAAAACCAAATTTTCTAATAATTTTTGTTATGGATATAACGAAACCACGATTGTTTTTTTGTTGTTTTTTTTTTTTAAAAAAAGACAACTATTCTTTATTCGATTGCTAATTCGCCTTTTCTCTCAATCTTGCTTCAAGAAAATTTTATTGGAAGTGATCGTAAACGCGATTTGCTAATATTTGCTTATACCATTTCTCTAGCAACAGAGCAGAATTATCACCGGTGGCGCTTAATTTAAAAGCCTACAAGTTTGTACTTACGCCGGTTTTCTAAACGTTACGCGTATGTCTCACTAGTTGGGTACATTGTTGTGTACTGGGTACAAAATTCGATGGATGTTAAAATTTAGCATCAAACATTTCATCCTACTTGGGAAGAAACGTAGAGAGTGATTGAAAATATAATCAGCGCACTGGGTTTAATTGGATGCTAGAGAAGAAATGGCACCCTAATTTTTGCAGGCGCTCTTCGTAAAAGAAGTCGCATAATGATTGGCATCAGTGAGTGTGGCCACTTTCGTTTGACACCCTATCTCACCAACCTGGTGTGTCTTGCCGCTCTTGGGTCAAAGCCGAGAAGATCGACTATGTGACGTGGAAATCGATTTAAATTTGTAAAGGAACTGGAGACATGGCTGGTCAGTCCATATTAGTTATATTTTTTGCACTAATAAATGCATTAACAACCTTTAGGTAGCACCGCGTCGCCCGTCATTATGTCCTGAAATTCGAATTCCGGTGCCAGTTGTTAATGATGCCAGGGTCACAATCTCGTCCAGGTATCTCTGATCAGCGGAGCGACCGTGAACAATGGCAGCGGAGTTCCTTTGTTAACCACGACCCTCTTCCACAATAGCGCATCTCCAACGACATGATAGTGGAGCCGAATAACAATAGAGACAATGCAGCACTTTCATCGACGACGAAACACGAGTGGCCGGTCGTCAGTGGACTCCAGGTCGAAGAGATTTCCATTGGAAAACATCACTTGCTTCCATTGTCCTATGATGGCGTCACTAACCTAGGGAAGGGGGGATAGGGGCGATGGTTGTTCAAATGGAGAGTAAACAAAGGGACGACTGGGGCATTGTCCTATATGCCAGGGCCAAGTTTTCTGATGGTTTCTCTGGACAACCCCGACAGCCATCAAGCGATGTTGATCCGCGGATCACTGACCAACCTGTTTCATCTTGAACACCAGTTAAACAGAGATGACGTCTGCCTCGTCGTCTGTCGTTGGCTGTAACCTACGGCTAATCGCTGCGAAAACAATCGACTTACCTGGCGCTGTCTTAAAACCAATCTACAAGTCTTTGTTCATATGGGACTTGTCCGCGAACTGCTACTGTAGACGACACAAGTCAGCCGGCCGTCACTCTTCTACTGGCCACACGGAATCGGCTCCCCCGTTTTAGACGGGATATTCCTTCAAGTCGGTCGGGACAATCGCAAAAGCCACTGCGCCATTTAAAGCCGCAAGCTAGAGTGGCTTGGTCAGAGAACAGACATCACCCAGACGGCTGCTGAGCGGTTACGCGCGGACTGGGTCGCATCTTCGTTAATGCGCTGGCATGTCTTCGAGCGGTACGTGTTTTAATTAGTTACAGTACACGGCAAGTTTCAGTTCACCTGTAAAAAGCCAAGATCTATTTTTACGAAAGGAACTTTCAATGGATTTCTTAAATTAAATGTAAATAATGTTTAGTAAAAATGTTCAGTAGTATCGCATCTTAATCGTCAACCCTAACCCAACTGCATTTAATGTGCATATTGAAATAATAATTAGCATGACGAAATTCAATGCATTTAACTTGTACCTGCTTAATTAGAATGCATTATTTAAATAAAAAGATGATTTATCTTATATATATATACAATTCCAGGCGCTGGGAACATCAGGGGTTCTTAATTACGACAAATAACGGCTTGTTAACTCAGTTGTGAAATCCATGTTGTTATTTAAGATAATAAAATTACCACTGCTGGTTAATGACGAATCTTCACTTTAAAACACTGATTACAGAACGTATGGCCGCCAAGCCCACCATCCCGTGACGTCACGCACCTGCTGCCAACGTATTCCCACTGGTGCGCCACCTATCGAGAAGAGCATTTTCGCGGGGCGGCCGGTTGGGGGGAGGGGTGGTGAGCTGAAAGCGCGTGAGCGCCGAGGCCGTCGGATAGAGAATACGCTTTCCAAAACTTTACTCGAAATTAACGGTAAATGGATGTCGAGAACCGCACCTGTAGAGCTTGCAGATCGGCGTTTTGTTCGAGTGAGGAAATCCCCGCCAGAGTCGGTGGGAGCGTCACACTGGGACCGTCTTGCTTCATCCATAGCACGACACCGGCAAAGATGCTATGGCGTGGCACGACTTTATGCTGCGATCCAGTGGCAATGCAGAGAGGAGCTAGCGAACGCGGTGCCTCAGAACTCGCTTGAGCTACCTCGAATAACTAGTAACAGAGTAACTTTTTAAACGAGTGGCAAGAAAATCTGGAACATGGTGTTTCGGCACAGAATTTGGCGAGAGGAATTTAAATATGAGCGAATGGCCATAGAATTTAATAAGTGGTATTTTGATGTAAGCAATCGGTCAATGAAATTGGTAAGCGAGTTTTTGACTATAATGAACTGGTGACAGAAATTGATATACGGTATATTAATGTAAGCAAATGCTGCTAGCAGTTAGTAAGTGATATATCAATATAAACGAGTGGTTATAGAATTTAGTAATTGAAGTCTCCATGTAAGATAATGGTCATTAAAATTTTAATTGGTATTTCATTATAGCGGGTGGTTATAGAATTTGGTTAGTGGTATTTTTAATCTCAGTGATTAGTGATAGAATTTGGTAAGTTTTATTTTTTTAAATATAACTAAATGCTAACTTAATTTGTTGAGTATTAATAAAAGCTAGAACAGTGGAAATAAAATTTGGTAAATCTTTTTAAAGATAAGTGATTGTAAATAAGATTTGGTGAATGTTAGATCGATATAGGCGAATGTGGTGAAATCTATTGAACGCTGATTTGGTTTGGTATAAGTATTTGCGCCTTTCTGGTAATATATGAAACACTGCTGACAAATGGCAATTCAAAATCTGTAAGTACTAATGCAGTAATGGATTCATTAACAGTAAACGCTAAAGCTACTCTGATAAGTGGTAATTCTATACGATAAATGGTAATACCATTTTGTGCGAAATAATTCCTAATCAGTAAGTCGCAGTTTAATGTTTAGAAATGGAAACGATCGAACTTTGGGAATTGGTAATAGAATTTTATAAAAATTTAACGTTTTGCAAACTCATCATCGCGGTTTTGAGTAGAGAACTCCAGTTAGTATAAACGATTAACAGCTTACCATAGTTTGAACGGGATACAGTGGCGAACAAAAGTATAAGAACAAACATAAAATGACAAGTCAAATATGTAAAAAATAAATTTAAAGGCAAATTCTTGTTCTTTCGATTGACAAAATATTTTCCATGAATTCACTTTTCTTACATTAAGACGGAATTTCATAGCGACAAAAGTTTAAGAAATCCAGCCTCAACTGCTTGGACAATCAGTAGAATATATTAAGATAATGCATGACTTGTTCAGCATCCCACAATGAGTAAAATGCTACTTAAAGCCCAACGAAACGCGTTCGAAACTCTCATTCTGAGATTACTAAGCGGACCGAGAGCAGTATAAGACGGCTTGTTATCTGCCCTTTAAGTTGTTTAAACAAACAGGCGATTATATCGAGCATTATAGAAGTGGCCCATCCTCCCAAAAGACTGATGTTAGGAAATCAAGAGTCCGTCCGAAATGGGCCAGCACTAAACGTCTGTTTACATTAGTCTACGGGATTCATAGCACCTACTGATCCCCCCCGTGCACTATCCAGAAACAGCTTTGTGATTTCGAATTGATTCGGCGCATTGCTAAGAAGAAACTCTTTGTTTCCTTGAATATTCGAAGAGCCTGACTTCAGTTCTACAAGGATCATCTTTATTTGAACCCGGAAAATGCGGGCCAGGATACTCTGGTCCGATGGATCAGAGTTTGAGAGGTCTGGATCAGATGCTTGGACTTATGTGCAGTGAAGATTCCGTCCAGCATTCCACCCGAAATGTACCAAACCGACAATCAAAGGTGAGGCGGGTTACATTACGGTATGAGGCTTCCGAAAATAAATAGTAAATAATCGGTTTGTTTACCTGGACACTCTGACCAATATTCTAGATCCATATTCTGAAGACTGCCTTTTTTTGTCAACTGGATTTTCCAAGATGATAGTGTGCCGAAACATTCGGCAGCCACCATCAAGCAGTATGTCACGGACCAGAAAATTTTAAACTCTGATTTAAATCCAATAGAGAATCCGTGGAACGATAAAGACAAAGCTATTAAGATGGAAAAGCCCGAAGTTTGGATCAATTGTTCTAAATCATTTAGTCCACTTGTGCCGATATTTTAATAGGCCAGTGATATCGCCTTGCGAACTCCACTGAGAAGCCGTAATTAATGTTAAAGGCCATACGACTAAATACTAATATCCACTTGATCTTTTTACCGAGTGTAATCTCTAGAAAATGTGGTTTGCGTGATAACATTTCGGGTGTTTAATCCGTTCTTAAACACTTGTCGACACGAAATTCCGTCATAGTCTTTTTAAAAACAAGCCCAGTCATATGGAAAATACTTACTACCGATCGTGTTGATGTTTATTTCAATCTAAAGAACAAGAAATTGCTTCCCTATCAGCGCCATATCCATAGCCGGAATATCTATTTTTAGACATTTTTACCTGCCAATTTACGTTTGCCTTGCGACTGTTTTTGAACCTTTGCCCACCGGTTTAAATAAACAATAAGAGCAGTCATAAAAATTGGTCGGTCGCTAAACCAACTAGGCAGGGTCTCAATAAAGACTGTGGCAAAACAATGATAAGTAACCGTGCCCAAGATAACCCGATTAAAGAAGACTTGGGAGCCGTATGTTATTTTCTTGTTTCTCCAGCCCACCCAGTCTTGGTGGCCCGTTATATGCACTCTCCCCTCCACTGTTTTGATTGAGTTTTCACCAAGCTCCCGGCTGTCGTCACGGGTGACCGGTTCCAACGACGCTGTCAACAGGTATCACGAAGCCGTGGCGTACAGATGTTGCAGGACCTTCAACCGATGGCCGTCTAGACGCTTAATAGAATCATTGCTGTCCGTTTGATCAGTTGCCGCTTGTTCAGAGGCTCCGACTCCTTCAGCAGTATCCCCATACGTTATTACCTTCGCCCTCGCTTCCCGACCAGCTAAAGACACTAACCAGACTCCCTTACCGGCCCCATAAAACATTTTTTATGGCCCTAAGAGTTTCTTTTTAAAGATGCCTCAGGTCTTCTGGTACCTGCTCATTTACGACCTTTTTATCGTTTGAGAAAGAATTTACTTTTCTTCTCCCCCACACATATTTTTTTTTTTTGTTGCTCCGACAAAATCTTGAGTTGATTATCCTACATTAGAAACTATTTAGGAGAAATACAATAAATCCATCGCGTGACACAGCATAAAATAGTCGCCGTAAGTCAGATAACCCTTTACCAGCCGTGGCAATGATGCGACGTCTCAGGCGAGATTGCCTCCTGGAATGACAATCGACCATGTAAAGTTAATTTGTTCTTTTTTTTAAAATTAGATGCGATTTTTCAAGCAACAGAAGAGTTTTTTTTTCTCTTTCCTATTTTACCCGTATTATATTGTAATTTTTTCACAAAAAACAAAAACAAAAAGCATCAATTCCGTATATTCGGCAAATTTGTTCTTTTGGCCATTTGTCTATAACACTCTTTATAGTCAGGAATAACATGTGTATGATGGCCACTAGCGTTTTTTAAAATAATATATAGAGGCAAAAGCTGTGTACAAAGAATAACTGTCTACTTTCAGTTTACATACATCTATTTCACTGACTCGATAATTTATGCAGAGTGTTCATATGCCCATCAAGTCAATTTTTGTCAGTTATTTTAGTTATTAACCTCTAAGTCTAGAGAGCACTTTTGTTACATAATTTATTGCTATTATTACTGGGTGGGTGGCTTGTATGTCTTTTCTTTGTTAATGTTGTTTAATATAGGCTATTGATTGATATAAATAAATTATGCTCTAAAATTATGGCTTCGAAAACGATTAGATGAAAGACATTTTCAAGTTTTGGTTCATGCAAATGTTAAGGAATCCAGATTATTAATTTATGCAAGATTTTTAAGAGCCGTAAATTTTGACAAATATTTTCATTAATATCAAGGAAAAGCGTCTTTCACGTCACCTCTGATTACTTATTAAATGAAGAAATTCTTTTTTAAAAAATCACCACAGTTTATTTCCCGGCATGCTTTGCGCTTATTGTTTCGATGTCCTGTGCGCCAAGTAAAAATGCACAAATGTGGTTGGTAGCCAGAATTTAAGTTTGATAACGAATGCGAGGTCAAAAGACTATTTTAGCAACTTTCCCTAGAGAAGAGATAGAGTCATTATTTTAGTTTTCCGGATGTACATACATGCGCATGCGCTAGCGAGGAGAGAGAGAGAGAGAGAGAGATGGGGAGAGAGAGATGGCGTTATTACAGAGAGATATGATGTCATTACATTGAGAGAGAGAGAGAGAGAGAGAGAGAGAGAGATGGGGAGAGAGAAATGGCGTTATTACAGAGAGATATGATGTCATTACATTGAGAGAGATGGCGTTATTACAGAGAGATATAAATAAATTATACATTACATTGAGAGAGAGAGAGAGAGAGAGGAGAGAGAGAGAGAGAGAGAGAGGAGATGGAGAGAGAGTGATGAAAGAAGCAGAGAGATTGAGACAGACAAACAGACAGAAAAAAAAATTAAAGGACAATTTTCAAATAATGAAAACCGAAAAGGATTTTGTTTTATTTTGCTTCAGAATCGTTTTGACAGGTATTAATTCGGAAGAAAATTTACAGTGTAAGCGAATTATAAAGTACAAGAAGTCTGAGATGACTGGAGCTGAAGAAAATGGCGGACAACTCTCCATTATCGCCGTCAGCTTCAGCGACTTGAGGGATCTTCATAAACTGCAGCGGTGCTCAACAAGGGTACTTCGGGGGGGGTAGGTTTTGCCTACTTATGTACGTATTTACTTTTTTCTTTCTCCAGGTTTTTTTTCTTTTTTTTTTTAAATTTTTTTTACTCTTTCTCGGTGAGCGGCGCATTTGGACAGAGAATTCGAGCGAAATCCCGGTTTTTCGCGGTGTTCTCTCCTGTGGCGGGAAGCGTGAAGAAGACGGATGTACGTACGGTCGGCCCGTAATTAGGTTTCGCGTCGCTAAAAAACGCGTCCATCAATGGAAGGCGTAAAGCCCGGGAAAGCTTCGTCTGCCAGATCTCACCTTCTGGACCGCGCGTTATCTTTCTGTTATCAATATTCGGTGCCGCTAAGTGGATTGCAACAAATTTCAATTCACCCATTGCGAATGAAGGGTTTGAACCGAAAATCGAATTACTTCACACGACAGTAGTTGTGTGTCAAAATTTGGGCGGTTGCAGACGACATATTTGCAATGTTTGTGCAGTCGTTAGGAAGATCCGGGTGCCTCACTACGCCAAACGATCTTTCAGCGTTTTTCCTAAGAACTTCGCAAGAGAATTCCTTCCTTTTTTTCCTATTTAATTATTTTTGTTTCATTCCAAAGCGAATTTACTCATTAAGTCATGAATGGCTTTCTTGGAATTAGTCTTTTACTCTTGCTTCATTTCTTAGAACCTCGACCCTCGTCGCCTTATCTGAAGATTGAGGGCGCCAGCATCACGAATGCTAATCCGTCCTATCCACTGTTTTAGCCCAACCAAACGCTATTCGGTGAAGCAGCATGCACATCTATGAAGCTCCCGAAGTTGTCTGTAGTTTTAACAATAAAACTAATTGTAACTTCAAAGTCCGGATATAAACTGCAATGAAGACGCATTTGGGTGGAGGCAGGCATCTTGATTGTCAAACGAGAGCAGTTCTTCAATGTCCGACTAAAATAACGGAAGCAAAGGAAACTCTTGCACAAATATGGGACACATTGACCAGATGGTGACGCGAAATTCTGTTAAACCAAAGCCAAACAGGGGCCCAACCAAGTATTGGCATAAAGCATTTCACTCTAATGCTTGACTTCGTTCGCCATTTCGTGCTACAAGCCAACATATTGTAATAACAACAGGGTGTCAGATTGTTATGGCAGAGCACTGCGTCTCATTTATTATCCCTTCTTCGCGTTTATGCTGGCTGTACCTTTTTTGCTAGCTGTTCCATTAATTTTCGTCCTTTTTATTTCTCGAAGAGAGCGGGTAGATAGCCGAACATCTTTCTTTGGAACCCAGAGCCTGGTAGCGATCTTCTCTAGATGCGAGCTTCACGCACAGACAAAGGGAATGGGAGATCAGATGCTTGCTGCTGTCGAAGGATAAAAGCATAATTTTAATAAAGGAAAACTGACTAAAACAACAATTTTCGAGTGGTGGATGAATTTTATAAGTTAAAAGATGAATGCCGGTGCGAGGCGAATGGTTACTCTAAAAATAATTTCTCAATCGAAAAGAATTGGTTTTCAAAGCACGACTTTCGTCATTAAATTATCCCGTGTGCTGTCCGGCAAAGTAGAAATTGTTTAGTGCCGGAGTCAATCCATTTATTAAAATAAAAGATAAATTAAATACTCTGGAAAATTTAATATTTGATGACTGGTTACTTCAGTGCGAGCGGACGAACGCCTCCATCGAAAAGATCTTGTTCGTGTATCGACGCTTGACAAATATCGCGATCATCTGTTTACAGCCAGAGACGATCTGGCGGATGGTGGAGAAACAAAGAACTGTCGTCGCCGTCTGTCACCCTCGGGCGAGTTGGCCGAAGCGGTGAAGAACCAATGAAAGACGGACACGAACAGTTACTGGAAACCGGCTTGGAGCTGTTGCTTTCTCTGGATGGCTGGTTGTAGAAGATGCACCTTGGGCGAGATTGTGGAAGAAGCTTTTGTTGGGCTTCGCACCGCTCCGCCGACTTCGGAACAAATAAAGGAGATGTCGCGTTGCTTGGTCTCAACCGCATCGAGGGCTGTTGGTACTCGGCTCTCCGGGCCGGAGGCGGTCAATCTGGGCAGCCGCTGGCGATTTTCGAAAGTAAGGAAACAAAGAAACGCGATGCTTAGGATATTTGCAGAAAGCGCCGTCTGCAAGAAGAAAAACATGCCGAGGATATTAGATCGGAGAATGCGGGTTAAAAATTAATGCTTAATCTTGGTATATTTCTGTAAAAGACAAACGTTAAAATTAAAAAAAAAAAAAAGGTTCCTTGTTTTAAACTCATTATAGATTTTTTAAAGAATCTTTTTGGAGTTTTTAACTCTTCTTCAAAACAGAGAGAGATGACGTCATTATGGAGACGTGACGTCATTACAAGAGACGGGGGAATATAAGGTTATTACAGAGAGAGAGAGAGAGAGAGAGAGAGAGAGAGAGAGATGACATCATTACTGAGAGAAGTGGAGAGAGAGAGAATCATTACAGAGAATATATGACGTCATTACAAGAGACGGGGGAATATAAGGTTATTACAGAGAGAGAGAGAGAGATATGACATCATTACTGAGAGAAGTTGAGAGAGAGAGAATCATTACAGAGAAATATATGACGTCATTACAGAGACGGGGGAATATAAGGTTATTACAGAGAGAAGAGAGAGAGAGATGACATCATTACTGAGAGAAGTGGAGAGAGAGAGAATCATTACAGAGAAATATATGACGTCATTACAAGAGACGGGGGAATATAAGGTTATTACAGAGAGAGAGAGAGAGATATGACATCATTACTGAGAGAAGTTGAGAGAGAGAGAATCATTACAGAGAAATATATGACGTCATTACAAGAGACGGGGGAATATAAGGTTATTACAGAGAGAGAGAGAGAGAGAGAGAGAGATGACATCATTACTGAGAGAAGTGGAGAGAGAGAGAGAATCATTACAGAGAAATATATGACGTCATTACAAGAGACGGGGGAATATAAGGTTATTACAGAGAGGAGAGAGAGAGAGAGAGATATGACATCATTACTGAGAGAAGTTGAGAGAGAGAGAATCATTACAGAGAAATATATGACGTCATTACAAGAGACGGGGGAATATAAGGTTATTACAGAGAGAGAGAGAGAGAGAGAGAGAGAGATGACATCATTACTGAGAGAAGTGGAGAGAGAGAATCATTACAGAGAAATATATGACGTCATTACAAGAGACGGGGGAATATAAGGTTATTACAGAGAGAGAGAGAGAGAGAAGAGAGAGATATGACATCATTACTGAGAGAAGTGGAGAGAGAGAGAATCATTACAGAGAAATATATGACGTCATTACAAGAGACGGGGGAATATAAGGTTATTACAGAGAGAGAGAGAGAGAGAGAAGAGATGACATCATTACTGAGAGAAGTGGAGAGAGAGAGAATCATTACAGAGAAATATATGACGTCATTACAAGAGACGGGGGAATATAAGGTTATTACAGAGAGAGAGAGAGAGAGAGAGAATTAATTACGCGATTTGTAGTATATTTTGGAAATATTCCTGTGCGTACAGTATATGACAAAAGATAAACAATCAAGCAAACAGTTAACGAAGCAGCAAAAGGCTCACCATTATTATTATTATTATTATTATTATTATTATTATTATTATTATTATTATTATTAGATCTGTAATAACAGAGTATATTTTTTTGGTAGCGATCTGTGTACTTTCACGTGTCAAAGCTTTGCGTGAAATATGTGTGCATGTTCACTGAAGTAGTTCCAATTGCAAGTATTTATAAAGTGCCGATCGGTCACAAACATCAAGTTTTTCGTTGCTTGAATAGCAGATGTTTGAGTGAAAACATTATAGAGATTTCTAAGATAATTAAGGCTTTTCAACATCTAGATTGTTAGAATTTCTTTCGGCTGCGTTCAGTTAAAAATACTAAAGGACACGATTATCAACCGATTAACGTGTCTGTACGGCTTGAATATTAGAAGATAAAAGGCAATAGAAATGTAAATAAATAGAAATTACCTGCTAAGGTTGTTGATATTGTTGCGTAAACTAACCTGATTACAAATCAAATTAATGGACATTTATATTTTCTGGTGCCTTGCATAAGTCACAACATCTCCCTTCCACCGGGCCACAGACAAACTAAATTGAAGCACATCGATTCCTAAAGTGAAGTTTTGGTTTAATAGGAGGCGGTTAAACATTGAAGCTTCTCTTTGAAATCGTCGCCCTCTTACAATTTATTTAGCTGCTACATGCAGTAGCACTAAATTATTAGCTGCTTTGAATAATTACTGCTAACACAAAAGTTGCACATTGAGTGCATTTAACATGCATAGATTTTTTACGTCGATTTCGCTACTGTAGATTTTCCTAGTGTTGCATTGTGGGAACTTTCCTATAGTAATTATCGGAGAGAGACTTCCTTCCTAGACGCCTGTGTTAATGTAAGAATAGAATCTTAATTTAAAATATATATATACAGTGGTTAGTTGGTAGACAAAGATACATTCCGCCGAATTGATCTTATTAATTCTGACTAGATAATCTAGCAGTAATATTAGTTTTAAAAAAATAAGGGGGGTCTTTGTTCAGAATATTAATTACAACAACTAAACTGATGAGGCTACAACAGAGAGGTCTTTTGTCTTTTTAAAAAAACGTACATTTCTAAGTCGTCAATAACTTAACAAGAATCGGTACTGACAAACACGTTGTTTGTTGTTGTTTTTTTTTTTTAATTTAGCTTAGAAATGATGTTTTTTAAGTGCTTGTAATATTAAATCGTTATAGACTTAACGGACTGATAGCGAAGGGTGTCGGTTGGATCCGGACGTTTGCACACGCATGCGCAAAAGGCGCCCAAGTTTTAAAAAAATTGCTCGCACTGCTCAACGCGGACTTTTGCCGCGATTACCCGATAACGTCCGTTGGTCGGGGGCTTTGTTAGATCGATGTCTCACTGTATTAGCAAAGATTGGAGCAGGAATAAAGCGAAAACAACGATAACAGGACACTCTCAACAGATTGGGGCCAGAATTAAAATCTCATAAAAGACGTTGCGATAAGAGTGTGGAGTTGTTGTAATTATGGATTCGTGGCTATCACATCTGACAGGTGCTCGCGAAAGGAATGGGAACTTTACTAGGCCTCCTTTCCCTCTACACCTGCTTTCTGCTTCGGAGGAAAAGCAAAACCGTCAACAAAGTAGAAGAAAGAAGAAACTAAGAAAGGACAGAGCGGCCGTGATTATAAATCTCGGACATGTGTAATTGTAACAAGAAATATCGAGGAGTTGGCGTCAACAGCGGTTGTCAGAACGCTGGATAACTCTCGGCTTGGCGACTTCCTTCGTTTCTGTTTTTTAAAAAGCGAATGCAATAAAAGAGCTAGATCTATAGGAAACTTTATTTCGAAAGGTGTCCATTTTAACATTTAAACAAGTCACTAAAAGCTGATGCACAATTCCTGCATATTTCTTGGTGGAAAAGTCCTATGATAAAAAATCCAAAAAAAGAAATCGAGAGACAAAAAAAAAAATAGTTCCAGAAAACAATCAGCCTAATAAATAAGAAAAGCTGGTCCACCATTTACGTGGATTTCGGTTCCCCTCAGCATAGCAGCCAGTCAACTATTTTAGGCAGGGATGTGAAATGCACATTTCCAAACGGTTATTATTCTTCGAGGTAACACCAGGCGAACAAAAACAGTGTAGACAGTAGAAACTACATCAAAATCCTGCGAAAAGAAAGATGAAATGAAGCTGCTTGAGTTCATTTCGGATGGTTTCGAAGTAGTCAAGAATTGTTTTAAAATTGGTTCGCACGATCTGCAGCGGTATTAACAACTCTGAAGCGACCAGAACATGGAATATGAAAACAAAGCGGACCGTAAAAGAACCATCAAAGGGGGAAGTTATGTTCGGAACGAGTTCTCTCTCTCTCTCTCTCTCTCTCTCTCTCTCTCTCATCATCATCATCATCATCATCATCATCATCATCAGCATCATCATCTCTCTCTCTCTCGCTCTCTCTCTCTCTCATCTCTCTCTCTCCATCATCATCATCATCATCAGCTCTCTCTCTCTCTCTCTCTCTCTCTCTCTCTCTCTCTCTCTCTCTCTCCTCCATCTCTCTCTCTCCATCATCATCAGCATCATCATCTCTCTCTCTCTCTCTCCTCTCCATCTCTCTCTCTCTCTCTCTCTCGCTCTCTCTCTCTCTCTCTCTCTCCATCTCTCTCTCTCCTCATCATCATCATCAGCATCATCATCTCTCTCTCTCTCTCTCCATCTCTCTCTCCATCATCATCATCTCATCTCTCTCTCTCTCTCTCTCTCCATCTCTCTCTCCATCATCATCATCATCTCTCTCTCTCTCTCTCTCTCTCTCTCTCTTTCTCTCTCATTCTGTATCTGTAGAAAACGATTGACATAACTATCGATTTGAATTAATCCAGATAAGTATCTATTAAAACGGTTCTTGCATCGGTATTTTCGCGGAACGAAAAACAAAATGGGTGGCATTTACTTTTGAGGATTTTTGAAGAATGTAAAAGCAAAGAGAAGAGAAAATCCAGGACAAATAGAACACTGGCTGTCTTTCCTAAACTAACGATTTCCTTTTCATTACTTTTCTTGACGGATTAACTCGCTTTGTTGGTTATAACAGCTATTTGTTTTGTGCACTTAAGCATCTTTTCCTCAACAACTTTACGTGATTACCGATTAAATAAAAATATTATTAATAATAATAAGGAGTAACTGATTGATCCGCGAGCAGAATTGGTAAGCTTTTACCATATTGTCAGACTAAAAGCTGGCATTCAATAGCGCATTCTTACCGCAGTCTTCCAGCTCCATAGGACTGGAGTAGCGTAATTCAAGAATAAGTGGTAGCTTCAAGACTCCGGGTCAAATGATGATGTGGCTGGAAGCCGTTACAGAACAGCCAACAGTGATACAATGCGACTCTGGAGAACAGCGGCTCCGGTCTGTGGTGTTGGGAGGGGAGGGAAGGGGGAATCCACGAAGCCATTAGATTCGGTAACGTCCGAATGAATGAGGACACTACTAAACGAACGGTTGGGGCCATCGCTCGCCAGAAGGTTTTGTTTCAGTCAAGTCCCAGACAGCAGCCATGCATTCTTTTGTCACCGTCTCAAAACGACTGCTGCTAACAGAGATTAAAGGGCGAGAAAAACTGTTAAGGGCTGGGAAACCAAGGGCCGCTACTTTCGAGAGCCACGGCATCGCCAGGTGTCAGCTGCGGTCGAAATTTTGACGCAACCCGGGAGAACTCGATCTGTTGCCTGGGCGTGAATAGCGCACGAAACTCCCCGGGGATGGGGAGGAGGAGGAGGGGGGGGTAGGGCAAATGAGGAGAGGTTGGTGTGATGTGTAAGTGTTTTCTCCGGATTTTTCACGCACGTTGACGACCGGCTGAAACATCGGATCAGCCTGGATTCTGTGCGTGCGTATGTATTGCAATGGCATCTGAAGACCGCTGGAAATCGATGCGACTTACCTTTTAAGATCTCCACACGAGGCTTAGTAATGGCGACAGCAATAATAGACAAAGCTTTGGAATACGGGATACTACACGCGCGAGCATTAGTTTGTCTCTTCCGTTTATACGCAAATATCGTGCATCTGTGGGGTTTCTCATAAACGGCGCACAAAAGGCTTTTAGAGTGGCACGAAGAGGGACCTTCCCAAAACCGTAACACTATTAACGGATGAGAGAGAAACGTCTTCATTGCTCGTCCCTTAGGATCGTTTGTTTCCTGTTGGTTATCGCACACCTCCGGAAGTCGGTACTTAGAGCGGTTGACGAGGCAAGTTTTGCCAACGTCTTTAATGACTGACCTAAGAACGAGGATTACCTGACGCGAGCCTCTCGAACGTAGGGGCCCTGCCATGTAACTGCCGCGTAAGAAGGTTCGCTCGGCTCATTATGGCGGTGGTAATTGAAGCTGAAGTAAAGAAGTCCTTTCGTCCGATGTACTACGCTCTAGTCTCCTCATCAACCCCCTCCTCTATCAGATTAGTATTAAGAACTAGATAGTTCTGGACAGGGTTAAACTTTAAATAGCTTGAAACCCCCCCAACAAAATAACTTTTTTTTTCTATTTCCCAATGTAATCGACACCCCCGTAGAAAATAAAATACCACGAGTCGGTAACACAGGTACAGTAGGTGGTCAAAATGATCGGCATCCCCTTAATTAAATCTGTTTTTTAAAGCGTAGTGATGGCATTATTAATGCGGCGTTTAAGTATTTGTTTTGTTTCTGATTTATCATTTACGTATTTTAAAAAACAACTACCATTAAGCAGAAATAAATTCTTAAATAATAGTAAGATACATATCAGCATAAAGTGATCTCATCATTGGCCATGTAGCGTCAAACCTTTTCTGAGGAGAGGCGGACAAATGCCAAGGCAGAAATAGGCAACAGACGAAACAGCGGAGGACCAAACACCTGGAAGAAGGTGCTCTTTACCGATAAGTCCAAGTTTGAACTGTTTGGCAATAATCATCAGAGGTTTGTTCGAAGGCGAACTGAGAAGCGATATAACAGTCGATGTAGAACAGATAGTGTGAAGCATGAAATGGATCAAAACATGTGTGGGGCTGCATATGAGCTAAAGGTGTTGGAAATTTCTATAAAATCGAAGGTATACTGCCTGCCAGCAGATACAGGCAAATTTTCAGCCATCATGTTATTCCCATTGGAAGACATCTCATTGGGCTACGATTTACCTTCCAACATGACAGTGATCCATGGCATATAGCCACTGTAGTGAAAATTTATATTCAAAGATGGCTTGGCCTGTACGAACTCTCGAAATGAACATCATTGAGGTTATATCGGGTTATATGGTAACCGAAAAAAGTCAAAGGGGAACCAAACGCCTTGGATAAACTGTGAAAAATATTACAGGATATTCGAAACAACATTACATTGATAACTTTGAAAAAATATCATACTCTATATAAAGCAACGGGCTCACATAGCAATTAGTAAATCACTGTACAACGTATTCTTTTGATTTTGAGTATTTTCTGTAATAATGCATTGTGTACGTTTTATATATATATATATATCTTAGTTGCAATTACTCATTATTTGTGCGTGTCCACTGTGTATTTTGTTCACAATTAGTTCCTATACTGTAATACTGGGTAAAACAAAAGTCCCACACCATGGGGAACTTCGTTGTGTGGGTGGCCATATGGATAGATCTGTTAATTGGTTCTTATATTTTTTTGACTTCAGTGTAACAGGAGAAAAATATTTTCAAACGCTGCAGGCATTCATAACCCTGATTCTGGACGACATTCCAGTGGCACAGGGCCCAAATCTGAGGTTCTAACAGAACGGTTCACCACCACATTTCTGCAATCATCACTTGTCACTTTCTAAACACGAGGTTCTTAGACGAGTGGATTGGATGGCGAGGTCACTGGACCTCGCACCTGTTGACTTCTTTTTGTTGGAGCATCTCATGTCAGGGGTCTAAAATGACCGTCCAAGAAATGAAAGAGAAAATCAGATCTGGGCCTGCAGAGATAAGATGTTGATCATCTATCGATGCAGTTTAAGCTATGATGTAGAACATCTCGTATAAATGAATTTTTAGCAAATGTAGCATTAGCGAAGTGAAGGACAAGATATCATTACAGGTTTACCCAGAATTTTAATAAGTTACCATTGTAGCTTTGACTAGCATGTTGACCATTTATCGATGGAACGTAAGCAAGGATATTTCTTATTTATTATTGCAACATTGATTAAATACTGTTCATTGCTAAAATGTTGACCAGTTGTCAATGAAGTTTAAAGTAGCATATTGAAGATCTGTTAATGTAGCTTTAGTTAGGATGTTGACTATTTATCAGTATAGCTTTAACAGAGATGTAGACCAGCTATTAATTCAGCTCAACTAAGAATTTACCATCGAACAATGTACAGCGGTGTGCGAAAGTCTTGCATAAAAATGACTAGACTTAAAAAGTGGGTTCTTATTTTGTAGAAATTAGTAACTGCTGTATGTTTTCTGTTTTAATCGAAATCTATCGGTGTCTTTAAACGATTTATAACACTAAGATCCAATTTGTAATTGCACAGTAAAAATTTTAATATTAATAAAATAATTTGCATTAAACCGACGTGTGCAAAAGTGCTGCCTAAACTACAAAAAACTAGAATATATATTTCGTGCTATAATAGTTTAGGATAGTAGAAAATAAATATGAAAAAAACTGTCATTTTCCACTATTCTGATTCATTTTTGTTCAATATAGTGATGCCGATGGCCCGATATTTGACCCCCGAACAGCGGGCCACAATCGTTCGCATGAAAGAAGATGGTGAAACTGAGTGGGTCATTGCGGATCGTATCGGTTGCAATCAGTCGACGATATCTCGCATCCTGAAAGGTTGGAAAGCCGATGGGAGCCTAATTTAGAAACGCAGAGCCGGCAGACCGCGGAAAACGACGGCTCGACAGGATCGTCTCATCGCCCGCATGTCAAGCTCGGACCGATTCCGCACTTCCACCGATATCCAGACCGTCTTGTCAAAGCACGATGGGATCCAGTTGGTCTCGTGCACCATCAGACGGCATTCGATCCACATGGGACTGTTCGGACGATCGGCACAGAAGAAGCCGTTCATCAGTCTGGACAATCGTCGAAAGCGACTGAGTGGGCTCGCGACCATCTCCACTGGACCGTGGCCCAGTGGTCGCGAGTGTTGTTTTACGACCAAAGCAAATTCGTGAGGGTCCACTCGGCGGGTCGGGTGTACGTTCGGCAATTGGTGTCCGAGAAATACCATCTTAGTTGCACTCAACCGACTCTGCAAGCAGGGGGAGATTCGGTCATGGTTGGGGCTTTTTACAATCGTCCGGTGTCGGTCCGTTGCATCACGTGGAGGGTCGAATGAATGCTCATGACTATGCTAAGATCGTCTCGGACATTGTCGAACCGTATATGTGTGACCACATGCCCCTGACGGCCATCTATCCGCAGGACAACGCCCCATCCCAGCTAGGAGTGTCGAGGCCTTGATGGCAAAGTTGCGAATCCCCCTCCTCGACTGGCCGGCTCAAAGCCCGGATCTCAATCCCATCGAAAACATTTGGCACTCGATCAAACTCAGAGTTAGTGCCACAAAAACCGAAAAATAAAACCGATTTGAAACGGAAAATCGAGGAAGCCTGGTCAGAGTTCAGTAGTGACAATTGTCAGCGTTTGGTAGCCAGCATGCCTCGTCGTTGTGAACAAGTTATCAAGAATTTCGGATATTCTACTCATTATTGACAGATCTGATCACTTTCTGCATGATTGGAATTGAATCTGAATTGATTAGATAGCTGTCTAGATTTCATGCAACACTTTTGCACACGTTGATTTGATGCAAACGATTTTTAGAAATTATAACTTTTCTTACAATGAAACAATATGCTTGATGTTATTGGAATAGATGCACAACAGTAATATAGAAATACTGTAATGAACAAGATTTGATAACAACTGCTTTCGACAAAATGCGAGCTAATTTACAGGAAAAATAATTTTTATGCAAGACTTTTGCACACCGCTGTAGCTTTGACTAGAAAGATGTCCATCTGTAAACGTAGCACTGGTTAGAATGTTGACTTATTGTCAGTACACCTTTATCTAAGATATTGACTAACTATTCGTGATGATTTAATTTGGAAGTTTTTCATCTTTCACTGTAGCTTTATGAATTTGAATATTTATCAATACGCCTTTAGTTATGGTGCTGATTAGCAGTGTAACCTTAACCATGACGCTTATCATTGGTTATTTTAAAATAAGTTAGTATTCTGACCATCTGTCATTGAAGCGCTAGCTAAGATGCTGACCAACTCACACTGAAGCTTTAGCTACATGTTTACCGGAAATCAAATTAACTTTAGCCAGAAAGCTGAAGATCTTTCGATGGATCATTAGCTAGGGTGGTCATCCACCATCACTTCTTTTCTTGCTAACATTTTTGACATTATCAACTTGGCTTTAGTCAGAGTTTTTGCCTGTGTATCAATTAAATTTCATCCGCGATTTTGATCATCTAACGTAGTAGCGTTTGCTAGGATCTTGACCAGCTACCATTGTAAATATATTTATGGTATCGACCATCTATCGTCAATGTACCCTTCGCTAAAACGTTGAAGACCCATCAGTGTAACTTCATCAAGTTTCTGACCAGCCACTGATGATGTTCCTTTGGCTCCTTTGGTAATAATATAGGGCGCGGCTTTAGCGAGGATGTCGACTTCCAGGAAACGTAAATGACGATAGAACGCTGACCAACTATCGATATCGTTTTAGCTAAGATGTTGACCATCTTTTTAAGCATCTTTGCCTTGAGTATCAAGCGTTTATCAATGTATCTTTAGCTAGCAAACTGATCTTCTGCCAAGTAGATTTACTTATGATGCTGCTTGGCCATCGTTGCACGAGCGAGAATGTTCGCTTTCTGTTGCTGTAACTTTTTCTAGTATGTTGACCAGTTCTTAGTGTAGCTCTAGATAGGATAGTGGCAGACGCAGTAAAATCTCAAACACGACACCATCTGTCAACCTAGCCTCATTTAGGATATGAATATCTGATACTGTAGGTTTAGTTGGGGCCGTGTCTGAATATAGCTCTTGATAAGATGTTTTCTATCAGTTTAGCTTTTGTTAGGATAAAAACCATGTGACAATGTAACAAACTTCGATGTTGATCGCTATCAGTTTTGTTTTATGTAGGATATTGATCAACTACCGGTGCAGTCTTTACTAGATAGTTGATTGTATTTATGATGTTCACCAGTTGTTTGTGTTACTTTAGCTAGAATGTTGAGCATGTGCCAATGTTAACTTAGCTAGTGATGTTGGCTTAACTGTCAGTATTGTTATAGCTATAATGTTGACCAGCTATGAATGTAGCTTTATCTGGGATATTGACCATTTAACAATGTAACTTTATGTATTATGTTGTCCATCTATCATTGTTGCTTTAGCTAGAATGCTTTACCTACTGTTATTAAATATATAACTTGGATTCTGACAAGCTATGAATTTTACATTTGTAAAATATCAAAAGTCTATCCCGATAGACTTACATAGCAGCATGATCATCTATGAATAAAGAGGTAGCTAGGATGTCCAGCACCCAATAAAGTATTGGCTTTATTCGGAATGTTGACCGCCTAACATCTAGTTTTGTTTAGGATGTTGATCTACTATCTTTAAAGATTTAGCTCGGATGTTAAATAGCTATCAATGTAACTCTAGGCGCAATATTAACTATTAATCAATGTAAGTTTAACTAGGATACCATACATAAATCACTTTACCTATAGATAGTAAGTTGATCATCAATGGATATCTCTGTACAGCAGTGTGCAAAAGTCTTGCATAAAAATAATTTTTCCTGTAAATTAGCTCGCATTTTGTCGAAAGCAGTTGTTATCAAATCTTGTTCATTAAAGTATTTCTATATCACTGTTGTGCATCTATTCCAGTAATATCAAGCATATTGTTTCATTGTAAGAAAAGTTATAATTTCTAGAAAATCGTTTGCATCAAATCAACGTGTGCAAAAGTGTTGCATGAAATCTAGACAGCTATCTAATCAATTCAGATTCAATTCCAATCATGCAGAAAGTGATCAGATCTATCAATAATGAGTAGAATATCCGAACCTCTTGATAACTTGTTCACAACGACGAGGCATGCTGGGTACCAAACGCTGACAATTGTCACTACTGAACTCAGACCAGGCTTCCTCGAGTTTCCGTTTCAAATCGGTTTTATTTTTCGGCTTTTGTGGCACTAACGCTGAATTTAATCGAATGCCAAATGTTTTCGATGTGATTGAGATCCGGGCTTTGAGCCGGCCAGTCGAGGAGGGGGATTTATTCACAACTTTGGCATCAAGGCCTCGACACCGAGCTGTGTGGATGGGGGCGTTGTCCTGCAGATAGATGGCCGTCAGGGGCATGTGGTCACACATATACAGTTCCACAATGTCCGAGACGATCTTAGCATAGTCATGAGCATTCATTCGACCCTCCACGCGATGCAACGGACCGACACCGGACGATTGTAAAAAGCCCCAACCATGGCCGAATCTCCCCCTGCCTGCAGAATCGGTTGAGTGCAACTAGGATGGTATTTCTCGGACACCGATCGCCGAACGTACACCCGACCCGCCGAGTGAACCCTCACGAATTTGCTTTGGTCGTAAAACAACACTCGGGACCACTGGGCCACGGTCCAGTGGAGATGGTCGCGAGCCCACTGCAGTCGCTTTCGACGATTGTCCAGACTGATGAACGGCTTCTTCTGTGCCGATCGCCCGAACAGTCCAATGTGGATCAAACGCCGTCTGATGGTGCACGAGGCCAACTGGATCCCATGGTGCCTTGACAAGGCGGTCTGGATATCGGTGGAAGCGCGGAATCGGTCTGAGTTCGACATGCGGGCGATGAGACGATCCTGTCGAGCCGTCGTTTTCCGCGGTCTGCCGGCTCTGCTTTCTAAATTAGGCTCCCATCGGCTTTCCAATGTTTCAGGGAGCGAGATATCGTCGACTGATTGCAGCCGATACGATCCGCAATGACCCACTCAGTTTCCCCATCTTCTCTCATGCGAACGATTGCGGCCCGCTGTTCTGGGGTCAAATATCGGGCTCTCGGCATCACTACATTGAACAAAAATGAATCAGAATAGTGAAAATGACAGTTTTTTTCATATTTATATTCTACTTTCCTGAACTATTATAGCACGAAATATATATTCTAGTTTTCTGTAGTTTAGGCAGCACTTTTGCACAAGTCGGTTTAATGCAAATTATTTTATTAATATTTAAATTTTGACTGTGCAATTACAAAATGGATCTTAGTGTTATAAATCGTTTAAAGACAACGATACCTTTCAATTACAACAGAAAACATACAACAGTTACTAATTTCTACAAAATAAGAACCCATTTTCTAAGTCTAGTCATTTTTATGCAAGACTTTTGCACACCGGTGTAACTATGATATTGACCACCTATCATAGTAGCTCTATCCAGAGTGCTAACCAGCTACCAATTTATTTCAGTTTTAGAGAAGATGTTTATCAGCTGTCTGCTTAGTCTTTTCTGGGCTGTTGACCATGTATCATTAACTATGATGTTAAACATCTATCAGTATAGCTTTATCTAGGATACCGACTCCGCCAGAATTTCTTTAGCTAAAATACTGTCCTGCTTTCAATACAATTTTTGCTTGCGTGTCAAGCGGCTATCGTTGTAGTATTAGCTTGGATGTTGACTGTCTAGTAATCTAGCTTTAAGAGGGATACTGACTGACCATTATAACACATTTATATAGAATTTTTACCAAGTTAGTACAATTTCAGCTCTGATATTCACCAGGTAATTGCTTAGGTTTAGCTAAGATGACAGACGTTCATAAAACTTGCTATACTTGGATGTTTACCATGTTGCGTAGTAGCCTTTATCAAGAAGGTTGTCTACAATGCATTGTAGCATTAGATAGGATGATGACCATTTATCAGAACAGCTTAAACTAGGATGTTGACCATCTGACAATGTAACTTTTGTGGAATGTTGACCAGCTATCGGTGTGGCATTATCTAGAATATTGACCATGTATCGCTATAGCTTTAGTCAGGATATTGACCGTCTAGCAATCTAGCTTTAGCTAAGATGTTTACCAGCTACCAGTACATCTTTAGCTAGGATATTGTTTTGCTGAGCGTATCTTTGGTCAGCGTTTTCACTAAGTGTCTGTGTTATTTCAGCTTGAGTCTTACTTCAGTCGGTCAGACTTGTAACTGAGCAACATATTCTGGTAAAAGTTCCTACTCAAGAAAGAAATACACATATGCATTTATAATAAAAATTAACTTGAAAGGAGAAACGTAGCATTTTTTCTTAAGATATTTAAATTATTTATTATTATGCACAATGTTTATTTACTTTTTATATCTATTTTAAGCAAATTTTATATACTGTAAAGTACTGATTATTCAGGCAGCTTATTTGAGTCACCAGAAGTACTGTAAACCAGTTTATGGTAGCTCTTATATCATCTTTACATAGAGGCATAAAAAACGTTTACTGTTAAAAACATTTAATTAAGCAAGTAATTAAGTAAAATCGCGTCGTTAAATCATTTGTAAAAGATAATTTCAAAATTATTAATTGGTAGGTTTCTTCATTAAAGATGTCACAGCATTATTGTATTTGGTTGTTTTAAACGTTTTTGTAATAAGAATATTTTAGACTCTCTAATCCCAGAGAATTATTTCCGTCTCAAGAATATTAAAAAAAATAATGATGCGTTTTCACTTTTCATGTGTACCTTCATCCTTTTCTTCTTCTCTTCATCATCCTCTCTTTCTTTAATTTCTCACCCTATATGTTTTTAATCCATTCTCTCTCTCTCTCTCTGTCTCTGCTCTGTAATGACGTCATATCTCTCTGTGTAATGACATAATATCTCTTTCTATCTGTAATGACGGCATATCTCTCTATCTGTAATGAGGTCATATCTCTCTCTCTGCTCTGTAATGACGTCATATCTCTCTGTGTAATGACATAATATCTCTCTCTATCTGTAATGACATAATATCTCTCTCTATCTGTAATGATGTTATATCTCTCTCTCTGCTCTGTAATGACGTCATATCTCTCTGTGTAATGACATAATATCTCTCTCTATCTGTAATGACGACATATCTCTCTATCTGTAATGATGTCATATCTCTCTCTCTCTCTCTCTTCATTTTTCAATCTTTTTCAGCCCCCCACTCCCCATCATGCCCCCCTTCTAGTGTTTTTCTTTATTTTCATTTTCTAGTATCTCAAAATCCTACACATCCTTTAACCTCACGAAAAATTCAGTAATATAAACACCCCGACCGTTGACTAAGAAGTTTTCCTATCTCACTTGGCGCAGCCCACTCCCTTTCCCAGACACACGCACATTCACCTCGAGGTGTTTTCCAATTACGTGCCCATACGAAGGGGCCTGCATGGGAGATTATTTGAAAACTCTCACCGAAACAAATTATTTTACGCCGGAAGGCAGGCGGTCAAAGGTCGTTTTTTCACAACACCCTCTTATTAGTCCGCGTAAACAATAAATCCATTTAAGATTCGGCGAAAGAGGGGCTACTTTCTCGCGATATCGATTCGCCGCGGTAATTTTCTGCGCAAGATTTTTGGCACCCGCGCTAAACTAAGTGAAATATACGCAAAGAAATGTGGATAATAATAATTATTTTTTAAATATTCCCTGGCGGCTAAATGCGTGAAGAGGTCCTCAGGTATTTTATTGCTTTTGCACACCTTGTTTGTTCTTGAGGATCCAATGTTTTAAGACTCCGTAAGAGAGACGACGTAGTTTTAATTTTTTTTCCAATCGGAATAATAAATCATAATTTCTTTTTACTCGAACTCCGCAAAAATAAAATATATTAAAGGATGGCATTGTTGCCCTTCTTTAACTTTTACCTTAGACGAGGAAAGAAACGGAGGTCTTCGGCGATGAGCTTTGTAAGATAAACTTGCCGAACTCCCTCCAGTTGAATTAAACGTGGAGGGGCGTTGTCGTTATTCAGCGTGAAGTCGTTTTAAACGAATCGTTGTCCTATTTCAAAACGTATAACAGTTTATCGCGCGACTCCGAGGGTCGTGGCGTCGACCGTCGCTAGGTGGCCAGGTGTCGGGGCCCGGAACTGCTTATAAGAATCGAGTGTGTAATAGTCGATCTGAAGCTGCACGCGGAATCACCGCGCCATGTCTGCAGCCTTGTTTTCAAAAGGACTTTGCACAGAAACTTCCGGCCCCGCCGTCAGCCTTAATATAGGGATCAGGGAACCCACCTCTCTTCGACATTCTGGCTTAGAGGCTTCCACGTCACGTAATCTGTTGGCTTTCAGCAATCACCAGATAAAGAAATGATTGAATTAAACAGCTTAGCTTTCAGCTGATATCGAGGCATATATAAGTATATACGAACAAAGACGGATAATGAGTCTCTTTAATGAAGATGGCTCTTGCACGCGAAACGGAAATGAGATTACGTGTCCTTCTCGTTCTCCAATTACGGTACTGCACTTTGAATGGTGTTACCTTTAGAAGGACGACTAAAAATAACAAAGTTCACGCGCAGAAATAATCTCATTTCGATCCATGTCCGGAAGAAGGCATCAAGTAGTGAGACGAAACGACTCGAACAGAGCTCAAAATGTCTTTCCTAGAAACAGTTTTCATGCGAACTTCGCTGCGTATAAACTTAAATGGCGACATTATGTTTTGCTTCTCGTAATTTATTTACCATTCTGCTCGCGTGTAGAGCTTGATGGACGATGAATTAGAGGAAAGAAAGAGTAAATTAGAACTTTAATAACAATTTTGTTTCTCTCTACATAAGTCGATTTTAAAATGTATTGGATTTTACAACTATATTTTTCTTTTGATCTTTTTTTCAGGATAATTTTGATAGAGTCTGCTTGGCTTTGAGATGTCAAAACAACGCCATATTACTCAACTTGCACAACTCTGACGTCTTATGTACGACTATAAGCAAACGAAAATAGTCTCTAGATTCCCTGACAGAAAAGCCATGGGGTCGTTCAAAAATGTTTGAAAAAGTACTGCAAGTTAAAATTTACTGAAAACTAACGATACAGGCGAGTTATCACGAAAGTAGGGGATTTCAATTATGGTTCTAGCTAAGATACCCAAACAATTGCACCACACACACACACACCACACACACACACACACACACACACACACACACACCCAAAAAGATCTACTAAAAGATTTCAGTATTTTTTAAAGCTATACCATGGAAAAATCTAGTCTAGCGCTACTCGTTAGTCGGATTTTACGGGTTAGTGACTTCCTTATTTAGTTACAGAGAGAGAGAGGAGAGAGAGAGAGAGAGACACACACACACACACTCAAACAAAACGTGGACCAGTTATGAATATCCGTAAGGTTTCGTCACAAAATGCACTAAATTCTCTTCCTTGTAGTGAAGATTAATTTCGGTTGTGGTTTTTCCTGTCAGTGCTTTATAACGACAGTTAGTTGCAAATAAACTTTGCTGATTTTACGTATTTATAAAGCCGACCAAAGATAAAGGTGTTTTCCATAACCGTTCGTGGAGCGGCCCACGTGGTGTTCCGGTTCCGGTCAGGGCGTGCGCTTCGCCTGCGCACACTCAGAGCGGAAGATAAATTATCGTAATGTTGTGGTGGTCGTGTCTCCTGTCCAGAGCACTAGCTGAACCAGGAAAAGAGGTACGTGATTTCGGAAACTATAACCGGTACAAAAGTTTTCAATGCGCTCCAACTTCCATTTTTAGATGTGGAACGTAACACGTGCGCGCCCGGCTACTGAAGAAGAACGAGAAGAAACTTTCCCATGGTTTTACATCAAATCAGGCGGTTCGCTGTTGGAATCGAACTCGGGAGTTCGATCGTCCAGCGAGTTAGCCACGGGACTAATGATGGTAATAAGAACAGCAATGTATAAATAAGTAATCGCCAAAACTCCAAAATATTTATTTGTCGATTTATTTTTAAATATACACGCATATTTAAATGACTATGTCCAAAATTGCAGCATTTAAAAGTTTGTGAGGAAAAACAGTTAACTTAGAAATTATTTATTTGAACGATGAAAGAATAACTTTACTTTTATGTGGAACTTTACATTTGGTTAATTTGCGCTCTACGACCCTAATTCTTTGTCGAAATTGCATAGCTGGCAGTAGATGTGTTCTGTTCTGCATCGGAAATCACAAGAAAACGACTATGTAATGAAAATGCAATTATTTAAGCCGATTGTGGAAGACGTCAGTTAAGTGTTAATCGGGTACACACGCTAACCTGTTCACGGCGGTCGCTGAAATAGGTCCCGTGTAATTGCATCAGCTACTGGCCTCGGGATAAGTTTTTTCCAGATATATAGCATAACCTAGCTTCATAATTTGATAAAACACCACGGGATATCCTTACTTCTTTCATCAGAAGGAAAGAAAACACAAGCAACAACTTGCTCTGAAAAAACGTGAATATATTGAATTTAAATCCCTTAGGTTTTTTTTTTTTTTTATTTTTTATTTTTTGCTTCATGTAACAAACATATACCTGAGGGTAAAACGCGGAAGATAATCGGTGTTTGAGGTTGGTTCTTTTCATTTCTCAAGTGTTGCCACATCGATCCGAAGATGAAGATGCGGTAGAACCTCGGTGCACAAGTGCTGCAGATAGAGCTAGACCTTAAGTCACACACACAGCAACATAGATTATAATAATTCTCCTTTCACAGCACCATCATCATTTCCAAATCTGTCAGAATTTTCTCACGGAGTTTTTTAGTTTTCACTCACGGTTTTAGTAAATAACAGCAAAAACAAGGTCACCTCTTAATTTTCCCAATCATTGCCAATTAAAATCCAATTTTTATTATCAAACATCTTTAAATGTCAATTAAAGTCCACTTTTTATTATTAAACATCTTTAAATGTCAATTAAAGTCCACTTTTTATTATTAAACATCTTTAAATCTCAATTAAAGTCCACTTTTATAATTAAACGTAATTTAAATTCAATTATTTATTTTTAATAGTAAATATTATTTAAATACTATTTATTATTATCAGTAAATACCGATAAAGGTTTTAAGATGATTATACTGATCTTGTCAAACTAAACGGATTCAAGATTCTGTTGCACTCTGGGTATTTTCTAATCCATTTACCAAATTTGTTGTTGCATTCTATAAATCTTGCAGTTGCCCGACCTGTGCAGGACTGGAGTTCATATTTGAGAGCGTGAAATGAATTATTTAAAAATGTTCCAAATAAAGTATTTCCAAGTTTAAAACATTTTAAATATGTGTTACAATTAAATAGATTCGATCGACCTAAAAGAGGCTTTCCAAAGACTAAATGGTTTTCAATTTATGGATAGCCACAAATTCTTTCGAGTGAAAAAATATCTCGATGATATTAGAAATAAAAATCTTCTACAAAATGGAAATTAAAATAATGATTAAATAAGCAACCAGTCAATTGTTGGCGTTGGTAGCGCATTCTTTCTTTTAAAAGGCGGTAAATCTCTCTATCTGAAAGACGTCTTACAGCAACTAATATCAACCAAAACAAAAGAACTAATGATTTTTTGCGTTTTATTGTTGATCGTTTTAAATGATGAAACTGTGAGCAATTTTTTACGTTAGTAAAAAATGTATTGGCTTTTCTTTCATGTTTTCTCTTTAATTTAATGTATCAATTATTATAATAATATTATCTTAAAGATGAAGCGGTCTCCTTGATATGTCACGGTGACCATTTTACGTTTGTTTTTTTTTATTTTAAGTATTAAAATAAATGCCATAACCGTTCCGTACGGGATATAAAACTGTGATAATCTGATTCTACCAGTTTTCCCAAAATGACCTAATGCGTCGTCATCAGCAACATCTTTCTAGAATAGCGCGTACTGACGATATATTTTACGAGATTGTATAATGAACGAAGGGAAGTAACTCTTGCACAAATTAACAAGGAACTCAAGAATGGTGAATGAAGCAGAGAACTGACTCCAACTAATCCGGATAAAGGTCTAAAACCAATGAAGAATTTCGTCGACAGCATACCATTTCTAAAAAAAATATTCTACGCTTGTCAACTTGCAGCAGTGCCCACGACATCCGGGCAATTAATCGCTTGTCCAGGTATGAAACAAAACTCTTCTCAGATGGTATACCGACTTTATGCACTCTCTGCGATGACGGTGCTCAGATGCGGGGAGGCTGATATTTAAAACACACCCCTAATTCAACGTGGCCGTGGGTGTGGACAAGCATTTTGTGAGTAAGATAATTGCGTGCCTTCCCATGCCAAAATAATTTGCCTACATCATAAAATTAATACCTATGCAATGTGATAATAAATATATTTTAAAAAATCTTACTTAAAATATTTTTTAAAAATTATTAAAGTTGAGAGGATAACAGGAGAATATACTTTTACTTCTTTTGAATTAGAAATAATCTTTCGTGCGAGTGTAAGTAATACTCAGATCTGAACTCCGGGTAGAAGTAGATGCGCCTTGTACAGTGCCAAATTTTAACTCTAAAGAAGGCACTGAGATATACAGTGGGATTTCCGAAGGTTTATCAAGAACCTTTACGAGGTTTGAATATGCAGAATATTCAGACAGGGGTAGGGAATGTTAATTATATCTGATTAAGTTCTTAGACGTACGGAAGGTGTCTTAAAATTAGTCAAGTTAGTAGATGGGCTTTAATCGGTTATCCATGATTGGTAGTAGCAGCTATCAGGGAAAAACGAAGCTTGGTTTTTCAGAAAATGGATTCTTCAATGAGAAGAATTAGAACTGAATAAAACAATTGAACATTCCAGTGGAACAATCGCTGCTGAATAGCGAACCGTTCTAAATATCTCACTAGCAGATATCCGATGTCCACCCCACCCATCTTTCTACTTTTCGCAGTTAGAAATCTGCCGCCTTAGCATCGAGTGCTAAATGCGAGCATTAAAAGTATCACCAGTCTCGCATTCCCGCGTGAGATTGGATGTCGACAAATCTCGTTCTCCGAAACACAGCATCAGAAGAGCTCAACTGGCGCCCCGACAGCCGTGACCCGCCTCACTCTTTTTGGCTGCTGACACACACACACACAAACTAACACCTGTCCTTTTGTCTGATGCAACCGCTTACCGCTGTCTTTACAAGCTTACATGACAGGAATCCCGTTAGAAAGTTTGGAAACAATTATTCCCATCACGACACGAATTCTGATCATACCCCGGTGGAAGCCCGTGTTGCTGTTTATTCCGTTATTGCTATTTTTCGCTCTGTAACATTATTCCCTGCTGAAGCTGATTCTTGGAAGGAAAAAAAGAAGAAGCACGTTGCACGCGAGTAATCTGACAACTCAGCAGATATTAGAATTCTATCAGAATTACAAAATTAACGTTAGGAAAACAGCAACAACAACAACAAAAAAAACGATTCGGGATCTCAATCTTCTTCTAAAAACATGATTTTAAATAAGATAATAGAGTAGTGTTACTAATATCAGTTGACAATATGATTTTTACGAACCAAATCGTTATTAGATCGATACATCTAAAGCATTTATATGAGAAATTAGTTGAAAAGATAACAGAAGTTGTAATTTATACAAATCGTAAGGAAAACATTCCCATTTTGAATTAAGTAATTATTATTATTATTTTAAAAGTATTTTAAGTATTACGGTGCTTTAAACAAACAAACAAAAAAAAAAGATTAAAAAATATAAAAATAAGAATTTTTTATTAAAAATTCAATTAATTAATTTTGTTACAGTAAGAAAGACTAAATATCTGTTTACATATTCAACGGAAATCTCCCTGCGACTACTTCTAAAACAAGCTGTACAGAGCAAACAACGAATAAGTGATTAAAGCGAATGTAAATAGAATAGCAAATATAAAAGGTTATTGTATCTGTGTCGTCTACTCTTAGAAAATACGCACATTAAAAAAAGTTTGGAACATCGATCATTCTAAACCTCTTTTCCATCAGAAGTCACCTTTGACTGGAGTCTTCGCCGGTGCAGAAAATAAGTTGTGAGTGCGGCTGTTTAACTACTTTTTATAAGAGAGTCAGGGTTGTGTACATGTGCTCTTGTTGATTTTTTTCTGGAAAACAAGTTCGTGAAACTAGCGCCCTATACAAAGAGAAAAGTTCCTTTCGTGAAACCAGCGCCTTATACAAAAAGAAGAAGAGAACTTTCGTGAAAACAGCGTCCTATACAAAGAGAAAAGAACTTTTCGTGAATCCAGCGCCTTATACAAAGAGAAGGGAACTTTCGTGAAAACAGCGTCCTATACAAAGAGAAAAGAACTTTTCGTGAATCCAGCGCCTTATACAAAGAGAAGGGAACTTTCGTGAAAACAGCGTCCTAAACAAAGAGAAAATAACTTTTCGTGCAACCAGCGCCCTATACAAAGAGAAGAGAACTTTTCGTGAATCCAGCGCCTTATACAAAGAGAAAAGAACTTTTCGTGAATCCAGCGCCTTATACAAAGAGAAGGGAACTTTCGTGAAAACAGCGTCCTAAACAAAGAGAAAAGAACTTTTCGTGCAACCAGCGCCCTATACAAAGAGAAGAGAACCCTTACGCGCAATTTAAAAACATTCGAAAAATGTAGAACAAAGCTAACTTTTAAAAGAACAAAGGAAGGTAGCGGTTAACCTTTCTCTGGTGGACGGGCACAAACCTTTGAAATAACCGACTTTGCTTAACTAGGTAATCTTATCTGTCAAAACCACTCAACGATACTCTAAACAACAGTCTGGGCGACCATTCAGCTAGCTTATCTTTATTAGTACATTTTTATGCGAAGTTAAAAGGCGATAACACTAAAAACCTTGGAAGTTAACATGAGGGTGACCTATGCAGTGAGAAAGTGATCCTTATTTGGAGTTTCCCCACTTAATAACTGAAGCGGTGTAACCGAGATCAGCTGATCTAGTGCGCACGGAATGCTGGGTATTCACAGGCGAGTTATGTCTTAATTGCATTTATAATATCACAAGAGATTCTTTTCCAGTTTAATTTCAACAAATAAAATATCATTAGATCAGATGTCACGCCTCTAGTAAGACTTAGATTTGACCTTGGCGGAAACGTCAGTTACTTATCAACAAGATTGAGTCACTAGGTAGCAGCACGTTTTTCGTTGCCATCAATTTATCAATCCACTGATAATGAAGAGTTGCTAAAATATATGTGCACTACGTCACAACATATGTTAACAGGTCGCAACAGGTGCACTGAGCGCCGTCAAGAACGGTAAGTGATACTCGATCTTGATAAAGTGCATCTTTTTCAGTAAATGCCGGTAAATGTCATAAAAGTCATTTAAATATAAACTTTACTAATCATTACTGCGTCAAAAACACAAGACATTTCTTGTATGATATTAAAACATAAAAATAAGCTTTTAATTAAATGAAATCATCGTTTTTTCAGATAATAATAATAATATAATAATAATAATAATAATAATAATAATAATAATAATAATAATAATAATAATAATAAGAATAATAATAATAATAATAATAATAATATAATAATATAATAATAATAATAATAATAATAATAATAATAATAATAATTAATACAAAAACAACTTTAAAGAATTTTAGGACAAGAAAAATGTGTTGCTATATTTTGCTCTTTAATCCTTGTCTGATCTTTGTTCTCTCAGGTAGAAAAAAAAATACATAAGAAATTGAAAGTATTTTCGGCTTCAGCTTTTCCATTTTTTGCATCAAAATATTTTTTAAAAGAGAGGACCGCGAGGTCTCAGTTAAAGTAGAGGAAACTAAAAATAAGCCAGGTGTTGGTTAGTTTCTAGGTGTTTTACATAAAACGGAATGCAGTTCAACAAAGGAATGACCATACATTCTGTAATGAATGTAGAACAATTGTTTTGATCTGTGTGGACGTTAATCGTTCGTTTGGTCGTCTAAATATGGTATCTGTCAGAGTATCAATGCTGACCTCGTCTACGCATTTTTCAAACTGTAGCAGTTATAGATTCGTTTCATGTTGCATCTTTCCTCTTGCAGGATGTGTGATTATGATCGGAAATCTTTTGATCAAATACAGACAAGAGGATATTCCAGAAGCTGCATACATAACAGTAAAAATTAGATCGATTGATAGACGCATAATGTCTATGACGGTATAACGCAGTCGTTTCACCTTTCTCGCCAAAATGACGAATTAGTTCATGCACGACACATACAGACAGCACAATATATCGTTGCGAACTAATCGACCTGGCCTTAGCCAATTAGGAGACTTCCAGGTTAATGGATAACCATCTCAGGTACCAGATGGTTTCGGCATCACAGTTTGTAGGAAAAAGAGCATCGGAGGTCCATTTCCTTACTAATGGACTAGCACTTTTGGAGGGTAGTCAAATTATTAAGGAATGGAAGATTAATAAATTATTTAAGATTTTACAATTAATTGTTTTCTCATTAATTGAATAGTATTAACATGAAAAACGGACATTCTAAACAACATGGTTTGGCAACAACTCAACCATTTTTATTCAGTTCAGAGTCACTAGTAGACGTGATATTATTGGTCTGGCCTGCGCCGGGACAAGATCTCTTGTTTCGCTTTCCGTTCTGATGCTTTCGTAAATGGACGACCCGATGAACACCTACCTTGGCGGGCACCGCCGCGGCTTTAATTCCGATCAACTGTGTCCAATTACCCGTTTTCCATGACACGAAGGAACGAGTTTGACAAGGGCGCCGGTCCGTCGGCTGGCAATTTATCTTCGAACGGGAGACGCGAAACAGGGGCAACAACGTGATTTTGGAAAAATGTCGTCGGCACCCCCTTATTTTCCCACGAACAAAAACCCCGTTTTTCGCACATCCTTAATTTCTTTTAGCGGTGCACATCTCCATACCGTTGCTTCAGGGGAAAGTATTTGGAATGGTTCATTATTTTGTTTTAGTTTTTTTTTTTTTTGCCTCTCACCCGTAATTGTACGGTTCTGTGGCCTACAAAAGCGGACATGAATCCACAAGAGTCTCCTCAGAGAGAGACTGAGAGAGATGGCGTCATTGCAGAGAGACAACGTCAGGAGAGAGAGAGAGAGAGAGAGAGAGAGAGAGAGAGAGAGAGAGAGAGCGAGAGAGAGAGAGAGAGAGAGAGAGATGGCGTATTGCAGAGAGAGAGAGAGAGATGGAGAGAGAGAGATGCGAGAGAGAGAGATGGCGTCATTGCAGAGAGAGAGAGAGAGAGCGAGCGAGAGAGAGAGCGAGAGAGAGATGGCGTCCTTGCAGAGAGAGAGAGAGAGAGAGAGGCTCATGCAGAGAGAGAGAGAGAGAGATTGGAGAGAGAGAGAGAGATGGCGTCATTGCAGAGAGAGAGAGAGAGATGGAGAGAGAGATATGGGAGAGAGAGAGAGAGAGAGAGAGACGAGAGAGAGAAGCGAGAGAGAGAGGAGAGCGAGAGAGAGAGAGAGAGGAGAGAGAGAGATGGGTCATTGCAGAGAGAGATGGAGAGAGAGAGAGATGGCGTCATTGCAGAGAGAGAGAGAGAGATGGAGAGAGAGAGATGGCGTCATTGCAGAGAGAGATGGAGAGAGAGAGAGATGGCGTCATTGCAGAGAGAGAGAGAGAGAGATGGCGTCATTGCAGAGAGAGATGGAGAGAGAGAAGAGAGAGAGAAAGAGAGAGAGAGAGAGAGATATGGCGTCATTGCAGAGAGACGACGTCAGTAGAGAGAGAGAGAGAGACTTTTCTTCATTCATCCTTCTTTAGTTTTCTTTTCTGCCATCAGGTGGCGCAAGGATCACACCGACCGCACCCGTTGTTTTTTTTTGTTTTGCTTTGTTACCATATCTGCAAACGGATGCCATAGCAAAAATCGGTTTAATACAGGTATAAAACAAACCATCTGTTCTACATTAAATATCACTAATAGAGTCTTCGTGAAGCCTCTAGTGCGAAACTCTGACTTGTAGATCGTTTCAAAAATCCAGTCCTGATTATCTGATTTGTAAGCATCATGCAATTTACGGTAAAACCTCTGCAAACGGACTTGAAAATGGCGCGCTTGTAATTCCTCCCTAATAAAGTCTGTAAAGTAGATCCACGTTTTACGGCATCTTCGCAACATAATACGTAGCTGCGGATGCTGGTTAACGCTGAGGTAAACGTATTGTAGGTGAAAAGTAATATGCTGTCTCACCTTTGGCGTCCGTACATCAATCATCAAGAAAGACAGCTCTAGTGTAGTGCCGCTGCTCTGCCGCTAGGAAGCGCTGCCAATCACGTGCCAAGTGAGACTCGGCACTTTCGATTTCGGCAGGGAAATCACTGGTAGAACTCTTAATTTTTTTTTTTTTAGATGTGAAGGGAAAGTCAGGGTTCCCGTGGCAGTCCACGTCCTTCACGTTACAGAAATGCCTTTAGATATCTGTTACTCAGAAGAGTTCAGGACGCTCCATGAAAGAGCGTTTATTTACGAGAGAAAAAACAGGGCGCTAAAAACGATGTACCATAAAAGTACTGGAAGGGTATTTCATTACAGAATGATTATTTGTTACATAATTATCCAGTTCGGAATATCCGCTGTTTCGCATCTATTCAGACTTTTTCTGGCCGCTCAGAAGTAATTCTCAGCTTTCGTGTTTGGTTGGCCGGTTGGGTAGTCGTCGTGTCTTCCGGAAACCGTACTTTCATTTCCTCAGAGCTCCGCCCAAACAGTTATTCCACGACAGCGGGCGAGGTCAACAATCATTGGCTGTCAAGCAGCCCCCTTTTTCTTTCCCTTTATAAAAAAAAAGAAGCAAAAGAAAAATTCCTTTATTTTTTACGTACAATTAAGAACTCAGGATTACACCTTCAGCTGACCTCAGCATTCAAACCAGTTCCAGAGTGAAAATCATTTAAAAAAATTTTGTTTTCTGCTAAAAGCATTCGTTTCTGTTTGAGTTATAATGAAATAAAATATCTGAAATTTAACAAGCACAACAAATGCGTTAAAACATTTTACAGCTTTCATATGAATGTGAAATAAAGTATATTGTATTATAATTAGTAATCCCATAACTTTTAACAGAGCGTCAATTTATATTTTGGTTTTATGTAGGAAATTAGTTATCTAGGTAAAATATGCCTATATTCAGGCCAAATAAATGTTTTAAAAATTTAGAGTTTTTTTCTTCAAGAATTAGAGGAAGTAATTATATATGAATTTATTATTTTTCTGAATAAATCGCACAGATTAAAAATGAAACTCAAAATGGGTCGACAAATATTCATCACCCAGGAGTAGTATGACGCGCACATGACACCTTCCAATCACGGGCGTACAGCATTGCTGGGTTACTTCACTATAAATGTAGCAACATTAATCCTGACATCTTCATCCCTTTTGCAAAATATCATACGCGGAGAAATGTCAAAGCTTTCTGAGGATAAACCTGGCCAGAATATGTAAATAGTTTTTAGAGAGAGAAAAAAAAAACCCCAAGAAAACAAAGAAAGAAACATAAACAAAAGATTCAATAAATTGAAAATCTTTACGTTTACGAAAGAGTTAACAACGTTTTCCGAAAGGTACCAAGTTTTAACCTAATGAAAACTGGGTTTTAAAAAAAACAGAAAACCTCACGAGGTAAGCCAATAAACTGTTTTCGTTTCAGGAATCTGAAAGGTGAGATCTCAAGAGTAATTTTGCCTCCAAATTCGTCCAAATCAAGTTAAAGATTAAACCGATGTACGTTGAGATACAAACTTCGCGTGACGAATGGCGACAGAGCTGACGATTTTGAAATAACCGGTGGCTAGTTTTAGACTGAACCCCCCCCCCTCTTCTCGGCGATACTGGATTACCGCAGCTTTTTAATTTCCAGGTTTACAAAAAAAAAGGGGGGAGTTTATAAAAAGGAAATATAATTAGAAAATCATCAGGATGCAGTTGTTGTCAGGGGAGACTACCAAAAGAAAAAGAAAAAACCCCAAAAGCTCCGAAATAATTATAATTGACATTTGACTATATTGGAAGCAACGAGATGCGGTCGTGGAAGATGACTGAAGGGGTAAATTAACGGCAACAAAAAAGAGCGAAACTTAAAGAAACGGGATGTAATTAAAATGTGACAGATTACGATGAAACTACAAGGAAAATTCCTCTTTTTTTCTTTCTTTCACAACTTAGAAAAGGAAAAAAAAGATAATACTCTTAGAGTAAGTCTTATTTTGTAAGATTCCAGCTACAATTTTATTATTGTATGAAACACGGAAGGAAATAAACAAACCAAAAAAAAAAAGACAGCGCAGTATTTTTTATGCAGTTACAGCAGTACTTTAATTTCAATAAGTATTCATTGGTAGTTAAAGTTTTGTAGACTGAATCCATATCATCTGTCCGTGGGTAAACTTCCGCTAAAATATTTAAAAAAAAACTTTATATGCCACAATTTTAATAAATAAATAAATAAACAGAACTCTCATATTATTTTTCATGATTATGCAGGTCTTTGGAAAATTAGCTTCTAGTAGCATATATGTTTTTATTGTTCCATATTATTTAAAGGGAAGGTGTAGAAGACTGATTCTATTAGTTAGCTGTTGTTATCGAAATTCAGATTTATCCAACTTTCCACTTTTAAGCCAATCTACTGAGAAACGTTTCTGTAGATGTTTCGGAGTTCATAAGTCACTAGTTGGAATAATTTCCCGTAAACTGACTCTAGTAATTTTATTGTCTGACCGCCAGGTTAAAATATTTTCCTCTGAAAATATATTTTTTACTGATATGATATCTTGTATAACTGTATAATCTGACAACCATTTTGGGATGTTTGCTATAAACATGACATTTAAACATCTTTTTAACTTCCATAATACAGTATTCTAAACGATCTAGGTGCGGTGAAGAATCTTCTAAGATATGAACAGAAAGAGAACGAGCCGACCCCTATAATACACTTTAAGTAAAAAGTCTGCAGCAACTCTCGTTTCTCTGCCATGTTAAAACTATCTTAAAGTTAGAGTTCATCATTAAATAACACATATGCTGCTTCCCCCATTTTTGGAATTTCTACCCAGTTCCCCGGTCGGGAATTCTGGCTCGTCGAGTAGAAAATAGGTAGGTAGGAGACAAGAATAAACAAGACGATCGTCCCAGTAGACCGATGCTCTTCCATGTCAGTCATCTGCGTCCACACACAGCACTGAAGGGCGTTCAGACTCTACCCAATCATTAACTTAATTCCATTCGCTGCCTTTTTTGTTGTTGTAGGAATTGGCAGTATACAGCACAGTGCCTGTACTTGTAAGGTCTACTGCGTGAGGATGAATTCGCCTAGCTACAGCGGGAGCAATCAGCGGCTTCTGTCAGTCGGTTTACCCTTCATCGGTCATAAATAACCAAAAGACCCCTTTTTCAGGCCGTATTATTAACACGACATATACTAAATATCCTCGACGTCGTGGTAAATTCCACGCAAACAGGAGGATTTCCCCCCTTGGTCTTTGGTCTGTGAGCCGAGCAAGATGAGTTTCGCTCGCTTTTCTAGCGCCCGGCCGTCGGGCGAGCGGACATCGCTCTGTTGCCTTACTTTCTGGACAAACCAAGAATTGTCTTTTATCGCTAGAATACCTGCCGTCCTCTTATTCCAGTAGCCGCTCAACCCCTCCAACAATCATTTTAAATGCGGATTAATTCAATTCCAACGGCTGCATCATGTCTGCCGTCGATGAAGGGATGGAGGAGAACTCAGATCAGGACAACCACCTGCGGTAAACAAAACTGATTAAACATAGTAGACAACTTTTCTGAAATTAAATACCTGCCTTGAAGATGTACTGTGACGAAAACGACAAACTTTATTTTACCGCTGAACTTGTAGAATAAAGGCTAGCAGTTTTTAATACAATGGCTTGGCCCTTCGTTCCCCCCTCCCTCCACCGACCCTTTACGCCATTGCACAACTGTGACGTTGGAGAGCAGATTCTGACGCTAGTTAGCTGTTGTCATCTTCTCCGTCTCTGTGAATAACAGTGGTAATGGCGGCAATGTCTTTCAGCCACCCCTAAGATCTTGCAAGGACTAGCATCGAAAGCCGAGCACTGAAATGCATCTTATTCTTTATATGCTTGCTCTGTATGAACAACGGCTAACTCCGTTTATCAGATAATTGGTGGTAGAGTCAGTAAACGGTACACCTTAACTTTGAACTTTCGTATTACCTAGTAAGTCTCACTTTTAATTGGTCGCTCTATATTATGCCGTAGCTACGACCTAGCGTCATCAAACTGGCATCCGATGCTTTATAGTCTCGGTAAGTTATTACAACCAAAAATGAAAAATAAAAAAAATGCTTTGTGAACTCGATACTTCGTTATTCACAGTCTGTTACCATTTCTCGTTATCGCCCCACAGACCGCTGTTCGTGTACGTACATCTACTACTATAAAAAGAGAGCTGGAATGCATTGATATTTCGCAAAAGATCTCAAGGCACAAAGACACAAGAAGAAGAAGAAGAAGAGAAGAAGAAGAAGAAGAAGAAGAAGAAGAAGAAGAAGAGGAAGAAGAAGAGGAGGAAGAAGAAGAAGAAGAGGAAGAAGAAGAAGAAGAAGAAGAGAAGAAGAAGAAGAAGGAAGAAGAAGAAGAGGAAGAAGAAGAAGAAGAAGAAGAACTTTACATAGAAACAAAGAAAAAAGTAAATAAATAACAGCGATGAAAGAATAGAAACAAACCAGTTAATTATAGTCATTTGTTTCGGGTCTGGCTGGGTTTCTGTACGCAGTCGCGGAAGTACATGACATCCATCTCCATTAGAGGAATGCGCCATCTGAAGTAGTGTAAGTGGGAGCTATTTCGGGAGGTTGTCACCCTGAGCCCTTTGTTTTGTAACGCATTACAGCTGACTGCTGATCGGCTGAGATTTACAAGACGAACATGGTAACGTAAGATCACAAAACAACAAGTCAAACAGAACCGCTAACTGCTAGCGCCGGACCACACACTGACAAAACAAAGAGGAGTCTTGCGAAATAGCAGAGAGGCGGAGACCGGATACAGCGGCGTACGTCGTAGCGGATTTTATTTACATGGTTTGTTCATGTCCCCTCCCCGGGGGGGGGGGAACACATCACATAAAACAGCGTGAGGTGACTGTGATTCCCACAAAATAAGGCGCACGCTTTCAACGAGGTTGGTTAATGTTGTGAAAAGACAGTTACTGAAAATTGTTCCCCATTTATCACTAGAGAAGAGGGTTATTTTTTTCTTTCTTTTTTAAAATAATTAAAAGTGTTCCACCATTTTGTTGCCTGAGTCAAAAGAACAAAGGACTGTGTTTTCAGTTGCGTCCGATCCGGAGTCCATTAACTCCACGAACATTTTCCGCCCCGATTTTTCTTCCACCCAGTTGAGTCAAATCTGAGGTTCATTTATTTCACGAATATCTTCAGAAGCAAAGCAGTAGCCGGTTTAGGTCCAATTTGTGTCCATTAACGTAATGAATATTTTTAGATGAAAAATAGTGACCAGTTGCATTGGGTTTGGGAGTCCATTAATCTCATGAACACGTTTTGGCATAAAACCGCCATCTATCTGTCCATTTGCGTCCAAAATGGTGCCCATTAATCTAATGAATCTTCTTCTTCTTCTTCTTCTTCACAAGATGCAAAGGTCGATAACTCTGTTTATTTATTTATTTATCTATCTGTTTATCTATTTTGTCTGAAAGCTCTGGCGTGTTATGCCGTCCCACTAGATCTTTTATCAAAGTAACGTTTTGTAAAGCAAATGATATCCGCGGCTTGAATACGAGAAGAAAGAAAAACGCTTTGGATGCCGATTTTCAGAGTTCCATTGACACCGTTTCGTCCCCTTCCCCCAAAGGTGCGAAGCTACGGCTGGAGGGCGAGAGGTGGGGGGGGGGAGAGACGGAAACGATCTTTGCCTTACTGCGCCTGCGCGCCCGTTCTTGTTTGCTTGTTTGTATGTATGATTTCCTCTTGAAAACAGCCAATGACGTCTGAGGAACCAGCTGTCACTTCATCCAATCAAAGGCGATGACTCAGCGATCGCCCTGGCCCGTCCCTCCGTCCGTCGACGATCTTAATTGTTTCCCTCGCCTAACTCTATTAGGCCAAACCGCTGATTGCATTAACGAGGCGAAACGCCCGCCCGTTGCACATCCAAATCCGTCGCCCTCGGCTGGGAAAGTCTACCACCCGGCTGGCTCTCCCTCCACTAACTGGCCGGGTCCCCTAATCACCCGGGATTGCAACACTCCGATCTCCCCGGCTCCGTCCCGGAATACGGGCGGTCGCCGAGAAAGGACGACGCTGTTAATTACAAACAACGCATATCTGGAAATTGGAAATGAAGTTTTCGGCGGATAAAAAGGAGAGGCAATTTCTTCTTTGCCAGCAGATTGGATTCGATAATTCCTCAGATAAGCGCCCCCCTTCTTTTAATTCCGCTGTTTCACGAGACCACATTAATGCTGTTTCCTGACGTGTATCGAGATAGTGGCGCGGTTTTCCATCACCCCTTTCACGTTTAAACCGGTTAGATTTCGCTGCAGCCCCTTATCTGATGCCGGATCAGAGAAGTTTAAATTATTCTGGTTTTAAAGCTGAAACGTCTTCGTTTCTAGACACAGTGTGTTTTTTTCTTTTTCGTTTATTTAAACTCCCCTCCCCCTCTCTCTCTCTCTCTCTCTCTCTCTCTCTCCATCTCTCTCTACTGACGTCATCTCTGTCTCTCTCTCTCCATCTCTCTCTACTGACGTCATCTCTGTCTCTCTCTCTCCATCTCTCTCTACTGACGTCATCTCTCTCTCCAGCTCTCTCTACTGACGTCATCTCTGTCTCTCTCTCTCCATCTTTCTCTACTGACGTCATCTCTGTCTCTCTCTCTCTCTCTGTTCTCTCCCCATCTCTCTCTCTCTCTTCGAGAGCATCATATTTGTCGTTTGTTATTGCCCCTGATATCCCCTTTTCCCCGTTATCGGCCTATTGATCTAAGAAATGTAAGGCGATTTTCTGCTTCTGCTTTTTTTAAAATAATCAATCATTGGAGTGGAACGTTTTGTAGGTACAATGAAAGAAATTATGTAGAATTTCATTATCATAAAGGGTTATATAAAAGTGATAAAATATTACTATTTACAATTTGAGGAAAGAAAATAAATAGATTTATAAATGATAAGTTTGAGTCTCTGGTGAGAGGTTTTTTTTAAAATGCCTTTTAAATATTAATTTCACTTTCATAACAAATACGTCGTGGATCGACAGTTAGGCAGACATTTCCTCCACATTGGGGGGGGTGCTGTATGTTGCTTCCCACCTTCTTAATGATGACCGCTTAAAGCCGTCTTCTCATATTCCGTGTTATTTCTGCTGATGACGCGGCAAGAAACTCTAGGTGCATTTTAGTTTCATTTCGCCTTTTGTCTGGTGTTGTTGGGTTTGTTCCGGTCATTAAAAATTACAACAGTTTCTTCAAAAGGCGTAATTAATCAAGGCGGAAGTTTTAATCACCTTAGTGACCCGTATGTGTCATCAAAGACAGCAATAACTGCCGACAAGGGGAAAATAGTGGACTCCCGATGTCCATTTCCATCGAACTAAGCCGTTAGGGGGCGTTATCGAGAAAAATCGTCTGATCGGTGCGCATGTCGATCGGAAGTGCTACTCTCTCTCTCTCGTTTTTTTTTTCAGTCAAACCCAAAACTTATAAAAGAAACAAACACAAAGAAACAGCAACGAATGTAATCTTGCAGTTTATTTGAGCCTTTTATTTTAGAAACTCTATTTCGATAAATAAATACATAAATAAATGAAAAAAGCAAAAGATATAAAATATAAGTGCACTAATAAATTAAAAATATGGTAAACACATAGCTGGAATGCAACAGCAAGCAAGCAAAACACATACACAATAAATAAATATTAAAAAGTACCGGATACTGATTAATACGTATTAGAGAAAACACCCAAGACAATTGAAATACGTTGTCTACAGCAAAACAGATAAACGCAGGTTATTTACTATTTTACGTAACAGATCGCTGTGAAAATTATCAATTTAAATTGTCATTAAATAGTAAAGGCAACAGTGACGTAAGTAAAGCTTACTGTAAAATAACAGTCATTTTAGTAATTCAAGTCGTACTAAATTACGAAGACTTGCACCTTGGTCTCGTGTAAGACGTCCAATAACGTAGTGTTACACTACTAAGGTACTATTCTTTCTCCTTGTACTGCTACACAAGATGTCGAGTGGCAATTATTTTTCTTTTTGATCCTCACAAGCACTTGCTGACCTCTATCTCACAGATAAACCGTCGGCGCGGTATACAAGTTACCCCAGCTCCACTCATCTCTGTGGCCAGCCCGCTGTTTCGCTTCGTCCTCTGCTGATACGACCGCACTCCATCCAGCATCTTCAGCTGTGTAATGCTCTTTAAAGTGACTTTTCTTCTCTCTCTCTCTCCCGCCCTCCACTGGCTGATCAGCTTAGTTAACTTGTCGTTAAACGTCTGTCTGTGCTGAATTTAAACCAGACTGGTACATCAAAACCAATTTAGATCAACATTAGGTTTCTTTCTTAACTAATAATCTGGCTGGCTGCTTCATTCTCACTGCTAATACCAATTTTTCGAACGCTATTTTCTCCATCTTAATATTTTAAAAAAGCACAAAGGAAAAAAAAAAGCTTTCAAATTAGTTGATACGCGTGGCTACCGTAAAACATCGTCGACATTTATATGGACCGTGTCATTTCTCGATTTAATATTAACCTTTAGAACGGCTACGAGCTGTCAAACGAATCTAAATAGAACTAATCAGAACAGAAGTATACACACCACGGAATTCTCCAACTGAGGTCACATCTCTTTTACATGTTGATTAGGTACGGCACATTAGCACCGCATATTATTTTTCGAAATTGTTCTATAGAACACCAATCCTACATCATAAACGATGCCATCAAATTTATTTTTAACACATCCCTGGCACCAGAGGGCACTTACTATCCAGTGATGGCGCTATTTCGAAACTTTTCACAAAAGAGATGGCAATGCCTAGTTTCATGTATATGTGTGTGTGTGTGTGTTATTGATTACAGAATCATGCTAATCAACATAACAAATTAATATAGCGAAATTCCTTATAGTTCGGTAACTTTAAAATTTCTTCTAAAGGACGACTTGTTTCTACGCTCGAGAAAAGCTACTGTATACTATTACCAATGTTTTTTTATGTAACAGGTGTGCAAAAGATTACCTGGAAATAGGTCAGCGACCGAACGAGGTAACGGATAAATCCATTTCAAAATGTTGCCGCTATAGGCGCCACTTATGCTGTGTGACGTCACGCCGAAAGAAAGGCAGTTTCCAAAACGAGTTTATTTTACTGATGCGAAACTGTAACAAAAAGCAGTAAAAAAAAACTGAGTTATCAACACTAATTTATTGAAACAAAACTTTAAGATTTTTTAGTAATTGGTTCAATTCGTCAGCAAGATGAGCTACTTTTCTGAGTCGGGGGGGGGGAAGACTTCACAGGTAATAGGCAATCTCTTTGGAGAAACTCTGCTCGCACGCAGCTTTACAGGCGCACTGACGTCTGATAGCTCTGCGAACCTATATACAGAGGTGGGTGACGCACCTGTCGACTCCGGGTATCAAAACGTGCAAACTTTGGGTATGCACTTTACCCGTCACCCAAGGTGCATACATATTTTCTCCCATTAGCACCTGTTACTGTTTCTCGCACATACACACACACACACACACAATACCTAAAGCCATAATGGACACGACAATAATATATTTCATCAAAAATATATTGAATTATATCAGTTTAAAGGTGTTTTCGGAAGAAAAAAATTAGAAATAAAATCTTTCCAAAGTTCGCGATTTATTCATTTATGTATGAAATAAGGGGGTCTTCTATAAAAAAGTGTAATCCTATTATTTTTGCTATAAAAAATATCTGTTGCTTTAAACTCTTATCATATTTCTATGGTAGAATAAACAACAACATCGATAATAAACGATAAAACCAAAATAAATTCATAAATAAATGTAAAATGTATTAAAATACCAGTTTTTAAAAGAAATTATATGCTTGATTACTCGTTGAGAGTAGCTGAAGTTATAAATTATAGCATGTGTGCTCTATAAGCCAGAAATAATTTATTATTATTTTAAAAATTAAATAAAGAACAATTCATAACTTTTTGAAATCTATTGTTATGCTTTTAACTATATTTGGATTGTGACTGATGCTTTGATAATTCAAAAATACCATCTGCTTTTAATCATTTCTGACATTAATTTTTGCTCTAATTTTTGCTGAAATTTACATTGTAGAGGTAACAGCTTTAAGAGTTTGATTTGCTTCCTACTGTCTAAAATACTAAAGGTTATACAACCTTAAACGAACAGACTTCGTGCCAACTTTACACCTTTATGTTACCTGTCTAGGACGGAGGTGGACACACGAGTTCCAGCGCATCTGTGGACAAAGTACCTCACCTACAAAGCAAATAGTCTTAAGTTAAGCCTATCTTTATTTTCTGGCAAGTGATTTTGTACGTTGTTGGTTTTTATCTTTGGAAGCATCAACCGATTTACAGCTGTCATCATTTGTTGTTATATCCTCGGGCGATCTTTTACAGTCGTTTTACTCCCTATGAAATACTGATCCTGGATTCCTTATTCACTCACCAGTTTGTTGTTTGAAAAATCGATGGATCATATCCCTTCAAAACCCATCCTTTTACTAATTCTATGATGAAAGTGGTTTTTACTATGGTTTCTAACGGCTTTCACACACAAAAACCTAACAAACTCTCACTTTTTCAGAATATATTTATTAGATCGATAGTTTTTTTCCAATAAAATATTATATATATAAGTCAATCATCGCATACAGTTACGGGAATATGAGCATGCTGACATAAAAACCTCATACGTTTCAAGTTCGTGTCGCACAAAATATTTTCCATTTTTTAGGCTTGATGAATTATTTTATTTGTTACTTAACATTTATGATCGTTAGTGTACGTTGGTTTTCTTCAAAATTGATGACCAGACTAGTAAACGAAACGGCAGCATCCACAATGTTGGTACTCGCCGCAATCAGTGCTAGCGCCATTACAACGGCTACTACTACAGGAAAAAAGAAGAGTAAACGAATTCGTCTCACATCAGCCTAATACAGGAAAAAAGGGACAGACAAATTGAGTTCAGTTACAACGGTAGAACTAATATCTGTGCTGCAAGGGATTTATATGTATATATAATGTCAGAGTAGGTAAACGTAATTCATTTAATACACAGCGTTTTGTTTCCAATTACACGACAGTGTAGCTTGTATTCTCCCTTTACACCCTAAAGATGGCAGCACTATTCAGGATTGGAAAAGAAAACTGCGAGCACTTTATTCATCTTGTCTCCTGCTTTTTAAATTAATGATTTGCTTTATAATTGCAGAACCTTCTCGAATTCTACACCAGAAACATTTTTTAAATTAATGTCCCAATTTTCAACCAACAAGACTTACTTAAATTATAAAGGGGGGAAAAGCCAACCTTGTTATTTATTTGTTTCTATTTATTTATCTTAAAAATTCAAAATTTTTTTTTTAAAATTTAAACTTAATTACGGAACGTAAGCATTAGTTAGCTGACGGAAATTAAATGATTCTGGTGAGTTAATAAATAAGTAAAATATACGTGTAAATATGTTTTAAATGCAACAGTATCTTTTTTGTTAAACCTGAATTTTACCAACAAGTCTGGTGATTAACAAATATTTGCCTCCGGAAGCATAATTTCGAGCAAAACCTCGAAAATGCTAAATAATTAATTGAAATTCGGGATTTAATGTTGATGTTATTGTACAAAAAGTTATTTATTTATTTATTCCAATTGTGAAATTTTCGGAATTAAGGCGGGCAGGTAAATAAAGTTGGTTATAAAAACAAAAACGAGGACGGTATTTTTTTATAATTCGTGTAATGCAAAAGTAAATCGAGAGAGAGAGAGAGAGAGAGAGAGGAGAGAGAGAGAGAAAGAGAGATGACGTTATTACAGAGAGATGGAGAGAGACGGTTTACATTTGATTTCACGTTTTTTGGTGTCAGGGTCTTAGTATAGGACAACTGATTGGTTAATTCTGTTTGACTGATGCTAAAAGGCTGTAACAGGCCAGCGGCGTGACCTAACGGGTAGCAAGTTAGCTTGTGACCCGAAGGGTTGCGGGTTCGACCCCCGCTGCTGCTGAGAGCCAAAAAGCTTGACACAGCTGTACAGAACTCCTCCAGGACGCTGACGTTCACTTACTCCCTGCCAACTCGCACTGGGCCAGCCGCGGCAGGGTTTGGCCCGTTACTCCCCATGAAAATCTGGGGAAGGCTTATGTCCAACAACAGACTTAAACTGGCTGATGACATGACAAAGGCTGTAACGAAATCAAAATTTTACCTTAACCCTTTCTTGCGCAATATTTCAGACTTGTTGAAATATGTCAGCTGCGGATGTCACCTTATCTCTCCCTCTCCTTTCAAGTTTTAAACTGTTTGTCAGCAGGCACTGAGAAAGCGACCTTTATTTATTACTAATTTCCTAGGCTGGATTTCTTGGAAAATCTAAAGAAGTCATTTATGTCTTCTCTCGCAAAATGTGGCAAACTTCGTACACCACATCCGCCTTTTTTACGTCCCCCAGCCTCGAAGCACTGGTTAGTATTTGTGTGGAGCTGCCTGCATACTTCAGCTCGTAATGATGACAAACACGTGGGGCTGGGAGCGACACGGACATCGTGGCTGCAGTCGGTTATTCTATTAATGACGGGCGCTGCTGTGTCGGGGCTCAACAACCTGTGCTGAACAATACAGATCTAAAGGGTAGTGAGAGGGGTGCAAATGCTTCTCAAGCGGCACACAGAGAATTAATAATTTTAATGAACCCTAATAAAACTTTATTAATTATTTAGCGCTTTAAAAAGATTTTAATAGCTTACATTACTCATCAATACAATATTATCATTATTATTGGTAGGAGTCGTAACTTTTCAAAAAAGAAGCTTAAAAAAACTCCGTTTGACATCGATAACACTTTTGCGCTATCATCACGAGATAATAACCCATCAATTCATTGATCAAATATTTTAACCGATTTTTTTGGTATTTGGCGATAACTAAAAACGGAGGAGAAGAAATTCTTGTGTTTTTTTTTCTTCCAAAGTCATGTGCATCAAAAATCACACTTAAATGAGAGAAAGACTGTTATCAGTTCGTGATGTCGTCGCACATTTCTTTGGAAGCCTGCCCTGCTCATCATTCATATATCTCATCAACCTACTCCACCCTAGCGTACAAATTAAGCACTGCGTACAGGTGGCAGCACGCAGAGTTATGACGCTCTCGAGGTTTTCTTGGTTTTCTTGAGAGGAGAGCTATGACGCTGCTTGAAAACTATGCAAATTTAAATTAACCCCATACCTATGAAATCAATGAAATGGGAAAGTTATTAAAAAGAAGCGTTATATTTTCGTTATAGAGAAATCAAGTCTCTTCTACTAAGACTGCGGTTTTCTTTCATGATTCATGACAATGCGAAAGAAGTCTGTGCATCTAACGAACTAAACGTAAAAAGATGTAGATGTTCGATAACATGCTTCAGCTGTCTGAATAAGCCGGAAGTACAACTGAGATAGACCCCTATCTAATACAGTTAATATAGGCGTAGTTTTTGTGCGGATTATTAAAGGCACCAATCTATCGTTTCTAATGTCGACATCAGGTAATATCCTAACTCAAGTAATCCTATCACTTCGACACAAGAGACGGATCAAGAATTAGATACTGCAAGAAGCCAAGAAACCATCCTAACTTGTATAAATCACCGTAAGAATAAAAAGTCTATTAATACGGTATTTATTTTGTTTTATACCATCGCTTTCAACAAATACCATTGGTATATCTTTAAAATTTGAAATTCTTATCGATTAAAATTGTCCGATATGAAATAATATTTTAAATCATAAATAAAAGTCATTGCATTTTAGATGTGGATAACCTGGAACTCTTCCAATGAACCTAAGTTGAGCACTTTCCAATATTTCATTTTTCTTCTTACATTTGAACTTTAAGGCTGCACCGTGAACTGAAAACTTATTCATAAGAAAAAAAAAGCAGTTTTAACCTGACGATGACATCAGTGAGAAAGAAACCAAAGACTTCTCCCGAGTGGCCAGTCAAAGTTGTTGCTTCCTGTCTCTCTCTCTCTCTCTCTCTCTCTCTCTCTAATATATATATAAGCCCATGCGTCTACTTCACTATGAGCTGCTCGCAAAGACGATTACGCGATGGCGTGCATCAGATGGTCACATCCGACTAATATCAACGCTTTACCAAAAAAAAAGAAGAGAAAGACGTTTCGGAAGACGAACGTCTAAAGAAATGCTCATTCCCTTTCTAGCAAGGTCATCTGGCACGCACAAACCTTCAGGAATTATTTTTCTGCGCGCAATCAGAATCTATTTTTCCTCGAACATTTTACTTCGTCTTATTTACTGACGAAAGTATTCGAAAGGCACAGTTTGTATATGATATCAAATACAACATTGAAGAAATAATGGCTATGAACTCCAAAGAATTACGGTTTCGCTTTTTGGTGGCGCGATAGTCCGATGGTTAGTCTACTGGACTGCGATGGTCGAGAGACCAAGTTCTGAATCCCGCTAGGGAATCTCTCTATTATTTCCTCTTCTGTCCACCCCCCAAAAAAAAATTCGGCCGCGTGGGTTTCCTCTGGGCACTGATTTCTTCACACATCTAAATATGAAGTAGTTTTCCCTTCCTCGACGAGGTAGAAATTCCGCTTCCAATGCGAACTAGGTCGCCATCAAGGAGAACTCGTTCTTTGCCCTCTCCGACTTCACAGTGAACGAGATTTAACCTATTGCAAGAAAGAGCGCTCAAGATGATTTTTCTCCCAGTAATTCATTCGAAGACCAAAATAATTTTTTTAAAAAATAGTTTATTATATGTCATTTTATGAAATTAAGTTTCCAATATAAATAAATTAAGTTTTAAATCATCAAAATAAATAAAAAAATTTACGTAATTTGGTTTCCAATAAAAAAGAAACGAAGCATTTTAAACCTTAAATCAAGAAAGAGTAAAGAAAAAAAACGTTAACACAGAATATAATGGCGAATAAGTTACTGCTTTTATCGTTAAATAAATAAGATAAACTAGTTTCTAATACCAGACAAAATGTCATCTTTATTCAGTCTTTGATGAGCTGCCATAAAGAACTAATAATACTTTCGGGGAACTAGCAAGGCATTAAATATAAGAGATGCCAAATTTCAAGTAACTGTTATAGGAAGATGTTGGAGGTATTTTTGGTTTTTATCAGTCATTAAAGCGCAAGTAACGGTAAAATTTTGCCTTGTGCATTATCGCCGTAATTTAGTTTGTGACTGTGCCTGGATGTCAGCTAATAAAATAACAAATAGTACAACAGGAAACAAATATGACAGCAAAATGGAAACCACTAACTTGTGTGCGTGTTTAACTCGGACATTTTTTATTTGTTAGCACATTAGATTTGTATTAAATTCAAGTTGTTGACTTAGCTCGATATTGAATAGTACACAATTTTCACCTTCATAAAGCACGTTAAACTACGGCCACAGTCCGCATGTAGGAAGACGTTTATTGACAATGTATGACTTTCAACATTCTTTTTTCCTTCTCTGGAATTCATCGCAACTTGGCCCCGTCGTCGCATAGTACATGAGCCACCGCGATTGTTCTATATCTCGACACGACAGTGTGACAACTCGTGAAGTGTCATTGGTTTTCTGGATGGGACATCTAAATTTTGTACAGTACTGCTGGGCTTTTAACTCGTTGTATATACAACAGAAGAGTGTTCCTACATTTTTACTGGTGTAACAACCATTCTCTTCACCAAAAACGGGGCGTACTTGTGCTAACTTGTGTTAACTCTACACCGGCCGTCTTTTTGTTTCAGCAAACATTCAGACCGATCAGGGAACATCACATCATGGTCGCAGGGGAAAGTTAAAACGAAGGATTTCTCAGAACTAGACCCTGATTGATGATGGCGACATGAAAAAATCAGTTAAACTTTTTTAATACTAATAAGGTGAAAGGAAATGCCACATTTAAAACGTATTTCGTCACATGTAATAACACTGACACGTGATTCTTGCCTGGTGTTGATTGGTCCTTTAACAAGAGACTTTGTTTGCGTCTGTCTTGTAACGGAGACCCACGTTTAGATTGTTATGGATGCTTTTCGAGCACCGTGATGACAACTGAAGGTGCTATCGGTGAGGCTGCTGTGACCTGGTAACAAGACAGCCCCTAACTGCCACAGGGTGAAATCTATCGATCATATATGCTGAACCGTTATGCAGTAGATCTTGCGCGGCGATGGGTAACACCGGACCAATCTGTGAAAACCTTTTTCTCTGGTGCTGTCATCTATTTACCGATTATTCCACCCCTGACACATTAAACCGACGACAGGCGGCAGGAAAATCGATTCACCTTCAGCTCGGTCTCGTTGCACCTCTGACAGTCGTAGCGTGGCAACTTCAAACGAACCGGGCAATTCCTCCCCACACCTCCACCCACTTTCTATGCCGCACATCTGTACGTGAGAAACTTGCATGATCAACAGACCTGATTCATGCCCAGTTTACACGCGCCATTCAGACTTCTAGAATTTGAGTCTTTTCGACTGACCTTGACCCCGATCCTTCAATTTGTGTGCGTCAACGGCCTTTTATGCACGTGCAACTATAGTTTAGCATCGACAAACTATGTACCTACAATCATTAATCTCGTACAGCTCTCTTATTCGGTTCTTTGTAGAAGAGTATATATATATATATATCAGCAATAATTTCATTTATTTAAGTATTGAGTGGAACTGAAGCAGAATGAGTTCAGTTCTCTCTTATGTTCAAAAGGCTCAATTCTTGTTGCATCTGGGATAACGACGCATAGAGCAGCGAGCGCTTCTGGAAGAAGACAGACTACACGTAGCCTATTGTGGTTGCCAGACTGTTTGGCACACATCTCCCCGACCATTCGTCATTCTCCTTTCTCGCTGTTTTCTTCCACATCTGGAAAAAAAACCGAAGACTTCTTCTAGCAGCAACGTTTTGCTAGGTCGGCTGAAATCGGAGTAAACCGTGAATTTCCGTTCCGGTCTTCCGGATCTCGGTGCACGACGACAACTCTGCGGCGTCTACGAGAATAATTAGCGCCAGCGGGAGAATTGAATTCATTCGCCCGCACGTTTTTTTTTTTTTTTAAATTATTTTTCGTTTTTACCCTTATATTCGAAAACAAACTCGTGAGATTTTGCCACGAGTTTTGCGCGCAGGCAAACAGCTCTGAAGTTAAAACAAGGATGTGCCAGGCTACATCTTCATCCAGATACTCCAGGGCGCGCGCGAAAAACAAACAAACAGAACCGAAAGAAGGGAACAAAAAAAATAAATAAATAAATAAAAAATGGAAAGGAAAATGCTTTTTGTAGTTCCAACACCAAAAGTGCAACGAAATAGAATTACCGAAGATAATGGACAATATCTTGATTTTCCATCGCGCTTATTCTAAATTAGTGCTAAATCCCAACCCGACTGCTTCTCTGTGGCTGCGAAACACGTTTCGTAGAGCACGTGCGCTCTTTCCGACAGGATAAATTACCGCAAGCCAAAGGAAAATTAGTCGTCTTAGGTTAGCAAACAACTCGCAACTTTTGCTCTTTCTTTAGCACAAACGGAAATGCAATTATTTTAAAATGTAATTACTTGCCGTTTGCTAAGGAATGCATCTCAAACTCTGCAGGTTTGTCGTGTTTATTGGGTTACCTGACGCCAAAACGAATGAATTTTTTATGAAGAAATTTGTGCGGCTTGTTTTTCTTTTTTGTCTTTTTAAGCAAAGGGGATTTTTTTTTTAAAACTGCTAACGTTTGTCTTTGCAATTATTTTTAAAAAAATGTTCTAAGTTCTTCGACTGTGTAAAAGAGATCTTTCTTATAAGTTCGAGATTGGTTTGGTCCAGCCTACATTGGAAAGAGGCGGCGCACTAATATCTTCTGAGTACGATGGGTGTGTGTGTGTGTGTGGATATTATGGCTAATCCATACGTGTTCTTATAGTGCAGGTAGATAAATCTGCGCCTTCGCGTGACATGCAAGTAATTCTTCACACAAAGGCAACAAGATTTTTTTTTCTTCTTTTTTTTAACAAGGTTCAGACTTCAGAAAAGACCTTGTTTCTGCAAGGGGTCACTTGCTAGGAGAATTAGGGAATCGTTATACTGCAGTCTAGAAATTCAGAAAAGGCATTTATTTCGAACAACAGAAGCAGTTGTTTGTTTCATGTTGGTAAAAGTGATAGCTACGAATAATATCTGTGTCGGACTTTAGCGTTTCTTTCTTTGTCATCATATAGCTATCGAGTTATCTTCTTCTACATGGAAAAATCATCTTTCTGGGAAACATTAGAGTATATAACGTGTGTGCATTACCACTTGTAGGAACACTTAAGTCTGGAAGTGAACAGGATTGATTTACTTTATAACTGCAAAAATTTCTGTAATAATTATCAAACGCCATTAAATATAAACGTTGGACGTTTTTCAAGCAACCGTGCTCCATGGTATGGCTCTCCTGTCAAGAAACAACAAACAACCTATCGAGAGTCATATTTGTGCACCCAAATTATTGTAGAGGGAACAAAGTAGGAAAATTTCCTAAAAGCAAAACCTTCATTATAATTATTTCGGTTTTTTGAAGAAAAAAATGGGTAAATAAATGAAACAAAAAGCAAGAATATTCGACTGCCTTTGTAAGATTTGGAAAACCAATCGGAGTATTTCTTTCCTTAGGTCGAGTCATTAACTTCGCCATGTTTGGTCAACACTCGGGATCTATTCGCAGAAAATAAGACGAGATCTAGCAGGGTTTTAACGTAGATTAGCAGGTGTACAGAAGTTAAACAATAAAATAATTATGTGTACGGATGACGTAGTAAATACATCAGTCGCATAAAGAAGTTTTTTTGAGTTTTTGCCGTCCTTGTCCTCGTACTGACATGTTCAATAAAATCCATAACAGAGCAGTCAAACGGGGAGACATGAAGAGATTTCAGGAAGTGTACAGACTGTAAAATCCATTTCGATCCAATAGATCCACTACTTCTCAGAAAACACATTCGTGTCTGCGAACAATGGAGCGACTCGGAAAACAGCCAGTCTTTGTACAAGACGGTCCGAGTAGGCGAAGCCATGTAGCTGGTGCGAAATTGAGATGAAGAGAGACTTCAGGAAAAACTGTATTGAACGCGTTATTGATTGTAGTGGATCGTGACAATTGCAAAATCTGACGATAATTCACTTCACTTGATTTGCACACAATTCAGTGCGCTCCATCTCTCCTGATTAAGACGCGACTGTTATCTGATTGGGGGATGTATCGCGAGAAATTTGGTAAAAAGAGAAAACGCGGATTAAGAAGACACCAGGCCGACTGCTGTCGAAAAACCCGGCGTGTGATGGGAATACATTTGCAGTGAACGGTCTGTTGATTAGCTCCAAATTTACCGACGTTTTAAGCTAAGTTCGAATCGATTGTGAAAAATTCCGGACCCCAAGCGCCTGGAATGAAGAGAAAAATCAGTGTAGCCAGTAAACATGAAATGACATTAAACTTCTGCTCTCTCTCCAAAGAAAATTCCATAAGCCGAATGTGTACATTCCTCACCAGGAGATGAAAGAAGCTGTGATGACCAGTCTACAAGAAGGCGGTGGCAGAGCTATAGATGGCGAGACAAAAAAGCAAACACTGAGAGAACCTTTAGCAAAATAGTGGCGGACAGGTACACAAACCGTGGTTATGCGAGCAGAACCGATACGGTCTACTCTGGTACCCAGGAAGAAAAGGCTGCAACTGTCTGATGCTTTACGGCAAAAGCAAAAACCGAAATTTATCCAAATGAAGTTTAGAGAAACAAAGAGAGCATCAGTTCTCCGAACGAAGCATTCACGTTTTCTCTAAGCATGGCCATTAATACTTTTTTTTAGAAAAGTCTATAATTTATTGAAGGAAAAACAGTAGATGGCTTTCACCAGTCGCCGGAATTCCGCTTCATTTCAGTAGGGGATACACTAAGGTGACCGTGGGACGACGCTTTCCGCAAATGAAACGTGGAGTTGGAAGATGAATGATTTCCGTTTACCATTCCACAGAGTTTCTTTCACCTATCAGATCCACAACTCTACTCGAAAGCAAAACTGTGAACCGAAGTGACCCCTCGGGACATCGGTCGACAGCAACGCCACTCGGCGGCAAAATTTCGGCGAGTTAATAAAAAAAGGAGATGATCTTGTTTTTGTTTCATCTGTTTTTAAGTCGAAGAGAGTCTCCTGAATATGGGCTAGGGGATCGAGCCTAACGTCAGCAACCAGCCCCGCGGCGCGACTTTCGTATCCACGAGAAGTCTTTCCTCGATTCTTAGTTCCCGTGATTTTTACAGGGTTACCTCCCCTTTCGTTTTTTTTTTTTTTTTTTTCGAAGAAGGAAAGGCCCTTTGCGTCCGCCTGGGGCTGCGAGAGATGGAACAACTGCACGCCGAGAACTCGGAAGCAAGGGAAAATATCTACAAGAAAAAAACAAAAACAATAACCTGGTTTGAAGTCCGGTTACTAAATTAAAACTTTAAAATCAAACTTAGGCTGGCTCTTGCAATGATGCATTTTACAACTGTAAAACTGCCTTCGTTTTCTTTTGATCCATTGTCGTTATCCCGAAGCCAAAATGTACCCTGAAGAGAAGAGGGTTAACTAACTTAGTCGGGTCGTGTTTGATCCGCATTCGCTCGGCCTGAGTAGCTCTGTGGGCTCAAACTGGGGTTTGGTCATAAATTCTAGTTTTACGCCGCTGGGTTTCTAATGGAATTTCGAAACTACGTTGGTTTTATTTAGACGTTTTTGACCGATGTTAATACCGAAAGTCGTCGATGAGCGTCAAGTTTTTCAGTCCCCCCCTCTCCCTTCGTTCATACTCCTGTTTTCTTCCCAATTCGACTGTCAATTAGCACAGCCTACGCCAATATTCTCCCACCGAAGAGGTTTTCTAGCCCCGGGCGAAAGATTCGTTCTTACGTCTCTTTCGTCGAAGGACTTTTAAAAATTCTATTAATAGAGGGAAGGGTACCCGAGTAGGGTCGAAGATGATGGAGAATCATGCTAGAATTTAAATGAACATAGAACTTTGCTTAAAGTTATAAAAGTGACTACTCACACGGATATAAAAATACAGCTCTTGAAAGAGGTGAATGAAGAAGACATCTTTAACCAAAAGATAACCTTTCTACACAGACACTGTCCGCTTACAACCGAGAATTCCCTAAAAACCATGGACTGGTTTAAATTTTGTAGCGATTAGGGAAAGCAGAAAGTGACCAAAAAAGTATAGAAACAGAGGAAAACAAAGTGAACGTCATCTTTAATTGTTGAGCGGGAGGTAAACGACGCAATAAAGTTCAGATTTAAAAACTTATAATTAATAAAATTCCAAATTTTAAAGAGAAATTTGGAACAAAGTTATTAAATCTGAATCTATATCCAGATATTGTTTAGTAAATCCGAATGCTGTTCCTATAAAATGCGATATTAATAGCATAGAAGTCCCGAAAGGCATCTGTACGACGTACGTTCTCTATGCCAGACATTAAAGACGGCTCTTCGTCTGGAGGAAGAATAACACGTTCATGGTAGGTACGCTGAGCTTTCTTACACCGATGCATTGAGATCAGCTCTTCCACCATTTTATAAAACACAACATCGCCTTCTTTTCTCTTTAGAACGGTTTACTGTTGGGAGCTCTGAGAATGAACTAAGTTTATGTCCAACAGTTCTCAACGTTTTCTACCTTTGTCACTGGTTAGTTACCTTTGCTGCGGATACAGTGGTGTGAACTTGATGAGAATGCACACCGGATGCATTGTTATTATTATTAGTAGTAGTATTTACTTTCATCACTATTACAGAAAAGCAATTCTGATCGACTAAAACGTGGTTGTTCATTTATTTGCTGGTTGGAAGCAGAAAATGTTAAATATTAGAAGGGAAAAAAACCCTCGACAGAGTGAAATTGGAATATACGCGCACTGGAGCTAGGAAAAGCTTCAATCTTAAACAAATTTATCATAATTATTTATACGTTTTTCTGATATGATTTGCAACAAAATGGATTATGTAATATCGCCTAATATTCCTAAGTGAATTTATATTGGGAGGTTTACGTGAATACTATCTTGTTTGTTAAGCTAAAGATGTAGTTACAAGCCGTGGGTATGGGACCTCCATCTCAGAAAGGTAGCCTCGTTACAGCTGTTGGCAACATTTCATCAGCAATCGTACTGCAGATGCCGTTCGGTTCAAAGATGGATCTGGTCAATGTCAAGGTCATCCTTTGATACTCTTGCGGGTGATTATGCGCTGTGATTGCAGATGTGATTAATACTGCTACTGATGCTATAAAAACTTATTTTTTTAAAAAAAAGTAAAACTGATCACTTATATCTAGGAAAGGTAACCATATTTCTTATTGTTGTTTTTTTTTTATTTGCGTGTAGGATGCTCTCTCATTTGTCCGGATACTTTACACTTTTCTTTGTATTGTAAGTAGAGCGTTTTCCTCGACTTTTGATTGAGCGCAGCTTTAAATATGATACTTGTAGGCACGTATTGGTCTGGTTCATTTATGGACATATTTCTGGCTTCCAAGGCGTTAATCGTAAATTCCACGTATCAGCCTCGGCATCGGGTCAGCAGCATCCATAGGCTTTGAAATCTATTAACCCTTTAGACAGCTGGACACTAAAAGGAGTAGTACTATAAACGGTTTGCTGTTTCTTAACCCGTTAAATATATATTTTAAAATCGATTAGCTCGACTTAGAAAAAAAAAACGACAACTTTAAGGTTAGATTAAATTGAATAGTTTAATGCCATTCTTAATTTCTTTTACCTTTTAACGCAAAAGTTTCTAATTTAAAATACAGGGAGAACACCGACCGCCATGGAATCAAAGATGCTGTGATAAATTGTCGTTGTCACAAATAGTGCATCTGAATACCGCGCCTAGGCGTTTTTATACATATTGAAAGTTTTTATGACCTACTGGAAATAAACTTCCTATTTAAATTAATTTATTAAACATTAAATGTGATTAAAATTAATTTCTTTTAGCCAAAAAGGTGATCGCCCTTTGCTCGTTTCTGATAGTCCCCGCTCGGTCGGTCGAAACGTCGAGTTCGAACCGCAGCTTTCCTCTCTCCACGACGATAGAATTGAATCCAAAAGCGAGCAGGGAAATGGTCTGGCTTGAAAACTGGAGAGTTTTTTTCTTTCTTTCCGAAAGAATCCTTGCAGAAAAAGAGGGGCTAGATATCTAAACCGAACGAAATCTTGCGAAGGAAAACCAGATTCGAAACTCGGTATACTGACAGTTTCCGAATAATGAATGGAGATAAGTAATTTTATAAGTCCGTTTTAGCTTAACCTTGCTTTTAATATTTGCTCAGAAAATGTAATCAATACAATACATTTTGGCAAAGAGGAAACCTTTTCAATAGGCTCATTCATTTATTTATAGTTGGGGAGTAGCATTTTAACATCGAATTATTTCTAAATAATGTCAATAAAATTTTACAGACAAAAAAAAAAAAAAAGACTTGGTGAGTTATCTCCCGTGCGATTTTATAAAATACAGGGAGGCTGAGAATGTTTTTGATCTTTAACAATTTGGCTACATGAAAATAAGGAAATGATGTAAAGCAGGTAGTCTAGATTTTCAGAGGGTAAATATTTCCTGGACTGGTTTTGTTCCACCCGCATGAAATAGAAATCTTAACACTGAGCTAATCTATTATGTGAAATTTTGTTTTCCTTTGTTGTTACTTATCTATTCTTCAATATACCGGCATAAATATTTTAAAAGGTATTCGCAGGAAATGTCTATGGCTTTTATTTTCTAGTTAAGAAACCAATTTCTCTCTCTCTCTTTTTTTTTTAAAAGTATATATTTACCAAAGGTTGGTAAAGAAATAAATAAGATTTTCGTTTTGTTTCTTTTCTTTCATTCGCCATGTAAATTACGAAACGTGTTACATTCGAGATGTCGTGCCAATCCAAGCTCGGTCGTCCGTAATTGTCGAGTTAAGATTTTCTACTTCAGAATCAATAACGATATTACAAACATAATTTGGAAGAAAGGAGAGGAAGCTTGCGATGTTGCCAGACGGTCTGTATGAGATGGAGCGGAATAAATAACCGCAAGTTTGTAGGATGGGGCCGACAAACTTCACTTCTGCGAATTCGTCACGTCCCAGATTTTTCCCAGGAAGCAGAAGAACGGTGTCTCAAAAACATGTGGGAACGTCGTGATGGCCTAGGAAGATGGGCGACTAATGGTAATCGAGTGGCGATCTGCCGAACATGGTGGAGTGAATCGCAGTGGTTAAAAGCAGCTATTTAAGCGTATACGACGCTATCCGTTTTGAGAAATGACCGCTTATCTACCTTGATCTTTAAAGAGCTGAACAAAGCTTTTGACGGTAAATCGTTCTACACCAGAAGCTGCTCGAAAACAAAATTCTATGTTCATTTTAATTCTAACCCTAAACCTGATCACCTTAAAATTATATTAAAATTTGTTCATTAAATTTTGTATAACGCAGAATTATTTCCCCTTTCAAATTACAAGCGATGCTATTTCATCTCAGTTCTTTCTGGTAGCCTCTTGTGGAAAGCTTTTACATGGCATTTAATTTTTTGATTAACGTTCTTTAAATACCAAGTAAAGATGGCGTTTTTTTTTTATCTTCATCGTGTACTTGGTAAAGAAGTTAAGAGAGAAGCATTGTTTAGAGTGTGTGAAGGAAAAGAAATAATGTATTTGAAAGTACCACCAAATTCAAACCAAAATTGCAACAACAACGAGAAAGAATTGAGAAATGTTTACAGAAAAGCGGTCTTCGTTAGACGTCACAAACATTCTGCGAGGTTTGGAGAGTAGCAGTGGAAGAGTGACTATCTCGAGTCAGTTAAAAGTTCTTTGCAGTTGGTCGAAGACCGTCAAATGAAAGAAATCCCGCAAGCTTCGGGCGACAATGATTCCAAGAGGGTACGGTGACCGCCAGCCGCACGGTGCTTTAGCGAACAGCAGGTGCGTCTTGATTTAATACCAGCGTTGCCCACGATCTGAGCCGTGGAGTCGTGCAAGCCACATTGATCAGTCTGCTGGGGTAGCTGGCACAACGGTGATTCGCAAAGCCCTGACCTGAAACCTCGGCAAGGCAGCCGGACTTTTTAAACTGCTAAAAGTATGACATTTATGGTTTCAAAAGATTAAACCCGCGATCCGGAAAGGACTCGGCGCAAATTGGTCTCCTTTAAATAGTAATCTGAAGTCCTAAAAATAGCCACACTTTCACCTCGCTCAATTTAATAAGAGAGAATTGTTTTTGAAACCCGGGTTAATTTTTAATGTGATATTAATAAACTGATCGCCACATAAAAAGTTGATTGTAATCGATCTTGTAATTAACACAAACTGAAGTAAATTTATTGATGCCACGATAAAGTGGTTAGCTTTTCTCCGGACATGCCAAGGGATAATAAATACCAATGTTATGATTTTTTTCCCTATTAGCCGTTTATACTGATTATCGTAGGGCAGTTCGCGAAGTATACCACTGTGCAAATAGTTTCAGAGCCCGACGATTTTTCTAAAGCTCACTATTCCAAGAAATCCGGGTCATCAATCTGGCTTGAAAATACTTGACAAACCAACCTGCTGAACGGGGGTGGGGGGAAAGGGGAAATCTATCTTTCTCTGGCCCCTATTACGTTTTATATCACTGCTGTGTTTTATCAAGGGCTTCGGTCGGGCAACAGAGGGGAAGTGTTGATTGGCTACCAATGTAACTTCAGCAAGGTTTAGTTAAGCGTCAAATGTAAGCATTACTCTCAGAAACGTCTTTCATAAAGAGTCTCTCCTGCGGGTTTAAAAATTATAAATCTCCCCCCCTTTTTTTTTTTAGCAGATTATAATTTGTGTAAAAATGCTTTATTCTCCTATCTAACGTTAATACGGTTTGTTGTTGTTGTTGTTGTTGTTGTTTGGGTGTGTGTGTGTGTGTGTGTGCGCGTGCAGTTGTAAACAGAAAACGTTAGACGATTCTGTAGCACCATGTCTCCGTATTTTTTGAGTGATTTTCTTCTCCAAAATATGGCACTTCACTCTATTTATCCCTTTCTGACCTTCTCGCTTTCCATCTAAACGCTTTCACATTTAGAACGCAGTCTAAATACAGCACGGACGACGTATTGTGTGTTATCCGTGTTATATCAGAATATGCGATTCTAAAATGCCAAAAAAAAACCCAATCAAAACAGCTATAATTTACGTACAGTTTTTATGGCACTGCATTCAAACACCACTGGTCTCATACTAAGTAAACCGTGTAACTTTACTTTTGTTTTAAATGTCCGATTTTACTGTTTCCTCCTAGACCTCTGAAAACGACGTGACGTCATTAGAACTCGCACTCAGCGCCAGCTGGCGGAGTGTTTCGTCTTAATTTAGGATGTCGTTCTTAACTGTTTGCATGTCAGAATTGTCTCGGCTTCGGCGTGAGGCGACCTTACACTAAGTTACAGCAAGACGTCTGTCGGTCGGCTTTATTGCCGTCGTAACGCTATAATTCTACTCTTGGCAAAACTGTCAGAGGAAGTGTACCTTAATACCATTAATCACAGAGATGTGACACAACTAAAACTATATATTTTAAAATTGTATATAAATGCTTAGATTTCAGTATTCACCCAGAAGATCCTTAAGTTTATGCAGTAAGTGAGACAGTAAGATCGTCATGTAATATTACTAACAAAGAAAATCTGCTAATGAAACAGCCAGTCCGACATTAAAACAGCCAAAAGACAGAGATTCATTTAATTTTTTATGTTTACCCGAAATTCTTCGATTAGTGACAATCTATTTTATTTCTTAATTAATCCTTGAAAAATGTTATCGTTTTGTTTGTTTTTTTTCTACTGAATTACAGCACAAACCGAAGCTAAGACCGACACAGAAGAAACCGCATGACTCCAATTAAAAGCGGAGAAATATCCGAAAACCTGTTTCCAGTTCTTTTCTTAATATTGTCTGAAATTTTAATTATCACATTTAAAAACACTGAATTAAATGATAAATTATTAACATTTATTTTTACTATTTCTGTGTAACCTCGTGGCAAAACTAACTGACTTTCAATCAATTTCCAAACCCATCGGTTCACAGAATTTCCGAATTTTGTTTTCACTTTCCCCGACCTGAGCACACAGCAAAGAGATGATATATTGTATACTGAAGCAAATCAGAAAGGCAAAAATCCCAAACTGGAATTTTGCAGGGGGCAAATTTCTTTTTTTTTTAATTTTATTTTTGATAAAAAACGTGACATCTTAGGAAAACAAATTAAAACTTACTGAAGTGAAATCAAACTGAACAAAAACAGATTATAAGATGATATTAAAATCGCATCGCTGCACTGCGGTTCAACTTTGAAATACACGTTTTTCAGGGGAGTTAATCCTGCAGGCGTCGATATTTTAAAATAAAGTTAGAGTGAGTCCGCAGCGCAGAAGGATCGAGTAGTTCTTATTTTAAAACATTCAGTAGTAAGCTTCAAACAGTGACTAAACTTCTGTTCTGCTGACACCTGTAAAATCACCATTGCGCTTCTATTGCTAATTACTTACTGCTTAGTGAACAGAACTGTCCTGAAAATCAAGCCTGACTTGTACAGCGGCCATTTTTCACTAAAAGACAATATAGATTTTTGGATAATATCCATCTTTGTTTCAATTAGACGATATAAAAAATAAACAAATAATACTATTAATATATGTTAATGCTTAAGAGCTAAACTACTTCTTTATGCATATACATTTCCTTCCAAGATTTTAGCTAACTCAAGAATTTGCGCCGATCAGTATCCAAACTGTTGATAATCTCTCTGTACAGATCGAAAGACATCAGTAAGAATGCTGCAGATCTGACTCATTGTATGTAAACCAACAAGAACAGTAAATAACAAAAACAGTCAAAATAGAATTCTTGCACATCGTTGGTACTCCACGTGTCTATATATTTAAGGATCTCCTGGGAAAATTATAAAATCTAGCCATTAAAACAAACCTAGAAAAAACATAAAATACAGTAAATTCAACTTAAAATGGTTGTCATGGTAACCTTGCAAGCTCATTGAATATGTGGAAATATCCTGGAAGTTTTCTCCTTGGATATTCATTAGTATTGATTAATTTTTTTTTATAATCTGAAGATAAGGCTTGTTTGAACTAAGTGTCATAAGGATTTTGCATATTTTTCGCCCGTTTTAATTTTTAGGTATTTTTAAAATTTTTTAAATATTGCGAATAACAAAATTTGACATATCCGCCCAAAGCTTTCAAAATAATACAGATAACATAATTTTTGTATAATGATGTATTTGACACACTATCGTCAGACTGAATTTCAAATATGAAGGCATTTGGATAAAAAAAACAAAAAAACAGCATAATTCTCGGTGCCAAACAACGATAAATACCTTAAAATACCATATTGAGGGAAATACAGCAGAAAACACATAAGGACACCGTAATACAGAACCGATACTTCCTATACTGGGTTTTTTAATACGTTTCCTGTTTATAAATGGTAAAGTAGTTAATCTTAAAATTAGAAGAGGGAAAAATCTTTTTTTAAAAAAACAAACTACCACAACAGGATCTAAAATAAAAAAGAACCATTGAACATGTAATCAGCTATAAAGTTTTAAATTTTAACGGCTGAAACAAGATTCAGGATTGAGCCGCGTACATCATAGTGATTTTCAATGTGCAGTGATGGACAGTGACTGGTTGTTTGTTCACTGCTTCATATAAGAGGTTCTGTATGGAAAGTGGACATGGAGGCTCGAGTGAATTAACATTGATGTAGAGACAGAGCGAATGTAAAGCTACAATTGAATGCCCTGTTCTAGCTGCAAGTAGGCGCTTTCAGTGTTTTATTTACGTTCATTTGCTTCTTAGTTTTATGTTGTCGCAGATTGTTTTTTTTCTCTCTCTCTCTCTCTATTCTTTTACTGTCTCAGCAGCAGAGTTCAGCCTAGACGTCTGACACGGTTCGCATTTTGGAAACAGACCCCGAACTCTTCTCTAGAGGTCACTGGAGTTTCGTTTAGCGGCCGAGCCGAGTGCATCCTGGGAGTCTGACACTGGAACAGAGTTGGCTTGCCCATTGAGTTGGTGCGCACAGGCATCGTAATAAAAATCGCGAAGCTTCTGAAAATATTACGATTGACGCGCCCCGCTTTCACGGTGCAAGACATCGGCACATGAATCTTCATCGCTGTTCGTGGTCTTTATTTTCTTTTCGCCTGCCGCCGTCGATTACCGTGGTCTTGGAAAAAGTTATTCTATTAGCTGGAGATCTTGAGGTTGTCGTAAGATATTTCTCCCGTCTGCAAAACACTCCAGAGAACATCAGAAAATTATTATATATATAAAATAAACGTGGTTAAACGCAGAAAAGCAAATACTTTTAGAGAATATTACTTGGGAGGCCAGCCTCCGAGCACGAGCCACCGAGTAGGTAAATAATCAAATTACTTTTGAAGAATAAGAGAAGAAAAAAAAAGATTGCGGTTGGAACTCGACATTTCGATCAACCGAGCAGGGACTACCAGTAAGGAGCGAAGGGCCAGCACCTTTTGGCTAAAAACAAATAAAAAGATTTTCCCTTTCTCCCTCCCTCTAGGAAACTTACACGAGAGAGAGAGAGAGAGGAGAGAGAGAGAGAGAAGATGATGATGATGATGTCAGTACACAGAGAGGTGATGTTACTAGAGAGAGAGAGAGAGAGAGAGAGAGAGAGAGAGAGAGAGATGATGATGATGATGTCAGTACAGAGAGAGGTGATGTTACTAGAGAGAGAGAGAGAGAGAGAGAGAGAGAGAGAGAGAGAGAGATGATGATGATGATGTCAGTACAGAGAGAGGTGATGTTACTAGAGAGAGAGAGAGAGAGAGAGAGATGATGATGATGATGTCAGTACAGAGAGAGGTGATGTTACTAGAGAGAGAGAGAGAGAGAGATGATGATGATGATGTCAGTACAGAGAGAGGTGATGTTACTAGAGAGAGAGAGAGAGAGAGAGAAGAGAGAGAGAGGAGAGAGAGAGAGAGATGATGATGATGATGATGTCAGTACAGAGAGAGGTGATGTTACTAGAGAGAGAGAGAGAGAGAGCGAGAGAGAGAGAGAGAGAGAGAGAGATGGCGTTATTAGAGAGAGATGACGTCATTAATCAGAGAGATGCCGTTATTATAGAGAGATAGATGACGTCATTATATAGACGTGACGGCATCACAAAGAGATATGACGTCATTAGAGATATTACGTCGTTACAGAGAGAGATGACGTCATTACTCAGAGAGATGCCGTTATTATAGAGAGATAGATGACGTCATTATATAGACGTGACGGCATCACAAAGAGATATGACGTCATTAGAGAGATTACGTCGTTACAGAGAGAGATGACGTCATTACTCAGAGAGATGCCGTTATTATGGAGAGATAGATGACGTCATTATATAGACGTGACGGCATAACAAAGAGATATGACGTCATTAGAGAGATTACGTCGTTACAGAGAGATATGACGTTACTATATATAGGTAGAATTTTGCTATCCTCTTTTGCCCATGAAGACTGGTCCTCATCAGTTTTTTTGAGATGCCTCTCTTCAAATAGTATCCACTTAAATCATAATAAAATTCTCAGGTAAAATAATCTAAACTTTTGAAATATTACACATAATACAGACATAAAATGAAGTTTGTAAATTGGCTTTAAACAAAAACAACTGTCCATTGCTTTCGTGTAAAGTTGCAAATGGCTACAAAGTCAAGAGGGGTCTTGTAAATTATTTTCTGATCTGAAAAATAGAAGGAAGAAAAAGTTTGAGGCTGCTGTATTTGGGGTAAACCAACAGAACAAACCAGAAGCCGAACCTCTCGATAGCATCGTCTGTAACGAAGCACATGACTTGTGTATAACTCGCTCTTCCGTGCTCCAGCGGCAAGCAGGGGTTAAAAAACTGTAGAAACGATAATGGCAGTATAAAAGATGGTACCGTTACCAGATAGACGTTGGAAAGAAAAATAACGCAGTAGCGCCAGCCGTCAATTTATAGTATATATATATATATATATAATAGTGATAACTGCTCCGAAAGCCGAGAGTCAATCTGAACGGAAGGTGATCTCGCGATGATTAGTGTCGACCAGGGTTATGAGTCACCCTGTTTAACGCAAAATATCTTTTGACAACAAAATGACAAAAATAAAATAGAAATTTGGTAAGTTATCAAAACTTCAAAAAGGTTAACGGGCAATTGTCAAAAGCGATTGGATAATCATCACGAAAAAGGCATCTAATTTAGCTCCACATGAAAAGTAGCATTGCATCATCCACTAAAGGAAACCTCATCTTTACATCGTGTTTAATGACTGACACGAAAGCCCCCAAACACCATCTTTCTGTGTCGCGTAAATGCCACATAAGACGGTTTCTGTAGATTCTTCATCGCAGTCATTGAAGTAAATTCGACGTTTTCAGCAAAAAACGTACTACTTGGAAGTTCGTCGTAATGAATCCGGTCCCTACATCCTCTCGATGCTACATACGGATTAAACAAATTAAGCGATGGAAAAAGGGTCAGGCTAGTAAAAAAAGAAACAACTCTGCTCACGCAGTGTGGATCTCGAGTTCTTCCCCTGTCCAACAGCAGACAGTTTAACGACAATGAAGTTCGTGACTTTTCGAAATGAAATTACAACCACAACCGGCTGGAAACGCGATATAAGTAACGGGCCTATCTTTCTAAGTGACTCGCATTATAGTTAGCGATTATCTGTAATGGCTTTATGCGCGGGGAGGAATACTTAAACCTATCCGACCTTTCTCCAGTAATGCATTTGACCGGACGAAGCCAGAGGCTATAGCTAACCAAAAACACTCGAATCTTGGATATTTCCTTTTCTTACTTTGTTCCGCAGCCCATTAGCGTCAGGACGGAAAACTCGAGGCATGAATGAATAGACTTAAGAAACGAGACTTTATTCACAGATAACTAAGGCAGAGTTCCCATAATCCAACGCGCGTCGAAAATTGGCAGACCGCTCGTCTCCAGGAAGGGAGGTCACCGCTGAAAACCGCGACGACGCCATGTTTTTTAGAACGCTGAAATATAAGATGTGAACATTGCTTGGTTTGGATGAGACGCGATATTAACACAGTCAAAACCTCGAAAAAAAGTGAATCCCCCCCCAATTAAACGGTTAGGCGGTAAGGGAGTAATTAATTGTTCGCTGTTTTAGCATTCGATCATTCAGAAACGTTTATTCTGCCAATTCTGAATAAAGAAAGATCCCTTACCTGCTGTCATTCTGAACAATACTAAAAGTTTACAGGTTGGTATCAACAAACGTCCCTTTAAAACTGATTCGAGCATTTTAAAGCAAAACCGTGGTCTTCACGCGCCATATACCACAGAGAAAAGCCGCCAGATGAGGCGTAGATTTCCACAGGGAAATGTTTAGTGAATGTCACGCGATTCAGCAGACACTGGAGAAGTCCGACAGAAATGGAGGCAGTCTGTCTGTCTGTCATGTTGGCCAGAGCTTGCCGGATGTCGGTCCACACGCCGAAAAAGTGCCCCTAAAGACTGGTCTGGGAGGCCGAGATCCCTATTCGACGCTTGGAATAAGAAAGCTTAAGGTGCAGAAACTATGGAAAGAAAGGAAACGTTTGGCCAGGCAGGATCTGAAATGATCCTCTACGAGACTGCTATAGTTTGCGTACAATTTAGATACGAAGTATAATGGCGTGAATACCGAAGGTTCGCAATTAATTGGCACATTTTTAAAGTGGTTATACAGCGTAATAGTGCAGAAAGGTGTGTCGAGAAAGAAGCAAATGCCGCTTACGGATATGAAATAAAGTGTTTTATTGATTTAGCCAGAGTATATGCGCTGGTGGCTTTCAGCCTGACATTTTCTCGCCCTTATTGCTTTGAGAAAATCTCCATCTACTATTCTAACTCGCAAATTTCCGCCGTGCCTCCAGATACTGCAAAAAGAAATTCCACAGGAAGACTTTGGAAGGCAGCCGACAACACTGTGCACAGGCTTTATTTTTTAAATTGATTTTGACACCAGTTCTGCATACGCGGACAATGTACTAATTCATTTTTTGCATAGGTGGTGGGAATCCATTTGATAACTAAACGGTGTTATACGTACAGCGTGAACCTGGACTCGTACCTTTGCCAGCTCGAGAGCCGTCCGCTGTTCCCCCACCCACATCTGCGGTGAACGTCCCGAAGAGATTCGCCACCCCTCGGACCGAGTCCTCGAGAACGGGTCGGGATAAATCCGTTATCCTCGATTCTACCAACTACGCAATTCATCGGGGACGTGAGTTCTGAGACTAGAGCCGATTCCCCAACAGCAGTTCATCTTGGTGCCGAAATCACTTTCTGGAGGCATCGCTCTGGGCAGGAGTTTTCTTGATTAAATAACTATACATGTTTTTACCTTCTCTTTGACGTCGGGGGCCAATTTTTAGAAAAAAGAATATGTAGCTATGGTGTGGGGTACTCGTGGCTCCCTCGCATCTACCGCGCTAGGGTATGAATACGGACGCCTTTGAAAGCACTCTCGTGTTTATAACACTTAATAAGAACATAACTATTACCGTCTATTCTCCCATCGATAGTGAACAGCATATGTGTATTTTCTGTTAGGTTAGAGGGAAGAAAACATACGACAGGGAGGCAGGTGTTCAGTCATCTTTTGGGCAGACGTCCACGGAAACTTCGAAAGATAAAGAAATATATGTATATGGGAGTTTTTCGGAAAATCTCGATGCGTTACGACGCAGAATGTCTATGAATAATTCAGAATGTGCCGAAATGTTTATTGTCGTAATCTTTCCAACAGGATTCAAGTAAATCGCGAAAATTAATGCCATAAAACAAACGGAGATAAATTTTTGTTCTGTAATGTATTTTTAGGTTCGCTGTTTCTCGTCGAAGCGAAGTTGGACTGCATAAAGGTTCGCCGAGTAGTGGGTTTTACACGCACCCCGGCGCGAGACCGAACCTCGTGCTGCCTAATGTTGATTATGTATGCGCTTCTGTGGTAGTCCGTAACAACGGGTGGAATATCGGGAAGTAATTAAACAAACTTTAAAAAAATAAAAAGAGTCGGTTACTGAATAACAGTGGAGGCAGTAATTATGTACACACCGATAACATAGTTAAAATATGGAACTACAGAGAGTTACGCTGTAGAAGACTGGATAGTTCGCAGAAGCGTTGTGTTAGTGTATAATGGCGTCAGCTCTGCGAACCACGGCCGCCTCGCTTTGACTTAGCTCACCACTGCGCAGTATCGTCGATAAATCAGTATTAAGAATGGATATGAAGTGTCGTCTTAAAGTACACGTCGTAGCCAGCCGGTTCAGAACGTGAACCTTTATCATATAATCATGGCTATGTAAGTAAGCAAAAGTAAAAAAAAAACCCACAAACTGCATTTATTTTAATAATAAATATATGCATTTTATATGAAATTTATATATCATCATTATTATTCTTTGATGTACAGCAAACCTGAATTCTTCAATAGCCTTAAGACGTAACGATGGGGACATTGTGGTCTTAATCGTATGCAATATTAAAATAATATTCTAATATTCTTCGTATTTAAAATCCTTTTGTTGTTGTTGTTGTGTGTGTATGTGGAACATTTATAAATGTCAGCTTTTCTGAATTTTAAGAAATGCACGTTTTACGTCCCTTTTTTAAATCTTTTGCAAACTAAACTGACTTGCCAGTAATTAGCGTTCTTCTATTATGTCTCGCAGTCACTTTTTTCCATTCCTGTTAACGGCTGGGATAACGTCTACTTTCACTTTCTCCCCGTCCATTCCTCTTCTACTTTTAACGGGTGGAGACCACTTAAACTTTCTGTCTGCAACGTTTACTCTTATACAATTTTGTTTTGCCGCATCTCGTAAATTTCCGTATTTTACAGGTTAATGTCGCTGTTATTATCGCCAGTTAATTAATTCTATTAATACTAAACCAACCAAACACTTGAAGCTCATATTATACCCCCAACGGTAAATAGTTCGTACCAGGTATAATAAAGGCGTGCATGATCAATTCGGAGTTTCACTCGACCTATCTTACAACCCCCCCCCCCGAGTATAGAGAACAGATAAATGAAATCAAGATTTTAAAGAATAACTTCAAAATAAATACATTAAAAACACAACCAGTAGCGAAGCAACAGAATACATTGGAACATGAAAGAGACCAGCCAGCCAGCGGCTACGAGGGCTTATTTGTTGAATCCAATGTGCATGTGCTTGCTTCGGATGCTGCACCAATTACTCTCTCTCTCTCTCTCTCTCTTTTTTCTTTCGGGGAATAATGGAAGATGAGGAACGCGAATGCAATTCTATCAAATATCTGCTTTTCTCCAGAGAACATAAAAGCCAAGCAGCAGAGAAGAGAGAAGCGAAGGAAGAGGGGGCAGCAAAACGAAAATCATTGAAAATAAACTCACTGGAAGACTTTACTACATCGAATCGACAGCGCCGTCAGAAATCGTACAAAACTTGTCAGAAACGTTCGCGTAAGCACGGAAGACAGACGATTTAATATTTAATAATGATTTTTTTTTTTTTTTTCCAAAAACAGAAAGAAAGAAAGAGAAAGCAGCAGATTAACGGCTGAGGAAAATTCAAAGGGGCGGAAATCGTTGTTTGACGTCACGTTTATTTGATTGCGTTGACCTGTTTCGACCCGAATTGTCTGAATTGCCCGGATGACGGCGTCTAGTCTCTCCTTTGAGCTGGCCGGGATGCGGAGGGTAGCTTTGAGTTCCCGACAAAATAACCAACCCAGCTAATAACCCTTTTCCTTTCTATCTTCACGGCGAATAAAAAAATCCATGCGCTTCCGCTTCGACCTCCAACTTAGCTAAGTACTTACGTATAGATGCCCATTCCTATTCATCCTTATTCTCTGCAGAGTGCATTTCCTTTTCTTTTGAACGATAATCTGCCAGTTTTCTTTCGCCGTTCCTACAGAATACAGCAGACGGCCAGTAAATCTAAGACCCCTTTATTTTTGTAAGGGAGTTTTTCAGTCAATAAACCAACACAAGACCTGTTTATAAAATATCCTTTATCCTGCATCCGCTGATCGATTGTTAGTTTCCTCTTCTACCAAACGGATAGGTTTACTTGATTCCAGTTTAGTATCCATCATTTCTGGTGAGAGACCGGAGGAGGGTGGAAGTATCGATTTCATCCACAATCAAGTACATTTAAATATCGACCACAGCTTCAATAGACAGCCCTGGATAGTATCATAGCGATCTAAGCCGCCGGTGGCTCTGGCCATAAATGTGTTTACTTACCCGTAATTACCAGACGGTTCCCGTCTCCGGGTTTCTCTCTGATATATGGAACCGTAACCATCCGGTCTGCTGTACTCGTGTTTGGCGTTTCGCGTCTTTACCCTATTTAGGAAAACATCTCGTTCTTTGACGGACATTTAAACAGGAAGGTTTCCTCAGTTTCCGTTGCCATTGTTGTTGTTTTTTTTTTTTGGTTGTTCGAGAGTAAAAGGGCCACCAGATTTTTGATCGCTAGTCCTAAGATACGGCTGGCTGCCAATGTGAACCCTCGCGTGGTCTTAGCAACGAAACGTCTCGAGGAGTCCAGTCGCGGCGAATCGGTTGGAATCGTGCGGGTTGCGGCCATTCCGTAGATGCGCCTATCTTAGGGATCCTACAGCCCCCGGGACCCGGAAGGCTCCGCGCGCCCGCCAGGTTTTAAATGGCTACGCGTGATCTCGAAAGTTTGGCGCCTAGGAGCGGTCGGGCGGGGCTGCAACTCTCATTTCTCGGAGAAATGGAGGTTTAAATATTTCGGGACGATCTTCGGATTCACTTGTGAGATCACGATAGGGTTAACAGCTTTAAAATCTGGAGTACGAAACCAGCTCTCCGATTTCTGAATCCACAGTCAGGCAATCCACGTAGACACGAGACTCTCCGCTTACCTCTCTTCTGGCAGCGGTTTTGATGGCATCGATAAAACGGTAACAGAACCTTGCAAATTAGTCAAAACTACAGCGGAACGCGATCCTACCGCGCCGCCGCCCCCGGTTTCTGCAGCGAACAGAGCGGATTCGAGTCCACTCGGAAAAGACATCGCGGTGAATCCTTCACATCTGATGCTGGCGATATCTCCATCCCAGCAGTATTTCTTCTGGTACTACCCCCCCCCATGTAAGTCTGCGGCATTCGAGGATTATTTACTTTTGTTTTGTTGAACTGAATAATCATCCGTGCGCTTTCTCTCTCTCTCTCTCTCCATCTCTCTCTCTATGTACTGACGTCATTTCTCTCTCTCTCCATCTCTCTCTCTATGTACTGACGTCATTTCTCTCTCTCTCCATCTCTCTCTCTATGTACTGACGTCATTTCTCTCTCTCTCCATCTCTCTTTCTATGTACCGACGTCATTTCTCTCTCTCTTTCTCTCCATCTCTCTCTCTCTCTCTCTCTGCGAGCAGAAATACGTGTTGCAAAGGCCATCTTTAGCGATACCAGCAGGGTTCCCTCCAGAACCCGATGGCTACTGCACGTGCAGGCGGGTTCCGGTCGGGGCTTTAAAACCGTTGAATATCGCCTTTCGCTCGGGCTGGTGCGAGTTTGACACCGGCGGCCGGGGTCTCTCGCAGTAACCGGTTGGGCTCTGAAAGTTTTCTCGCTCCACCTGTCAAAATATGAGCCATGTGTGCGTCTCTAGCCCCATGGCGTCTAGGCGATCAGCCATTTTTAGGGGCAGGCCGCTAGCCCCAAGGGACTTAGTAGTTGGTAAAAGTCCTGTAAAATCTGATTTTATTCGCTTTTAGTAACTAAAAAATCTATTTAAATGAACTGTCATTAATTCCGTTTCCATGCATAGTTTTGTAGAATTTCTTGACAGTAAAGATTTCTAACTACATCTTTATTCCGCTCCCACACTGAAGCTGGAACAGTTATTAGTAACAGCTTAGTGATATTCTGAAAATGTAAAACATTTAAAAAAAAACAAACTCTTATTTCTGCAACATCTAAGATAAAGAGAAACATATAATATCTACGTAATCTCTGCAGCTAAGAACTATTTTATTTCTGTCGCTTTTATCCCGTTAGAATGAAAACTGACACCAGCTCCAGCATCATCGCTACATAGTTCGTCTACTTTGACCCCCTTCAGTTGCCTGGAATACTTACCTTTTTTTTTATTGTTAGAGAGAGAGAGAAAAAATGAAATTGTAATTTGTGTGTGCAGGCCGGGTGATTTAGCCGCAGAACTCTGGCCGATGTATTCAGTATCGTCAATTCAGAGACACGCCGTTTTTCACAACCCTAGCTCTCTAACGAGAGCCATTATCTTTCCGATTACAGCGGCTCTTTGATTTCCAAGAATTGATAGAACGGTTTTTGTGTCTGTATCCTTAGGAGAAGCAGGACCTAGGAGATGGGAGACCGCGAGGGCGACAAAAGAGCACGGTCAATAGGCGATGCCAGGGATTCTAGAAAACAAGTCCAGTGGATGAAGGATTTACAAGCAACATCAAACGGCCGATGTCCCGATATGCTCTAAGGGCTGCAATCAATTTATTTGATAAAAGCAATTCCAAACTTTCTTGGCAGCGGACAAGAAAAGGTAGATAAGAGAGAGAGGAGAGAGCAGACGGCTTTGTTCAAAAGAAAATTGGAACTGGAAAATAGTCATTATTATTATTATTATTATTATTATTATTATTATTATTATTATTATTATTATTATTATTATTACTGGTGTAAAAAAAAACGAATTTGAAGTTGGTCAGGAAATCATTACTTGGAAACAATTCTGTAAATCACTAATTTAGACCGCCCAAGAATTTATATAATAAGACTGAGACCAGGATTCGAACCTAAATACATCAAAGACGGTTTTATTATTGGAAGACGCAAAAATGCCTAAATTAATTGTGGATCAATAATAATAATAATAATAATAATAATAATAATAATAATAATAATAATGATGATGATGATGACAACAACAATAAAAGTATAGGTTTGGGAAAGAATAAATTCATAGCTCGTTTCTTGTTCCGCCGCCAGTTAAAAAACAAAAATAGGACAACCAGCGCATGCGTGAATTATGGGATATTTCCTTTGTGATTCCATAGTTACCGCCGCCAGTGACGGACCTGTATCCAGAACTAGTGTTCAGGGGTAGTACTAGAGTTTATCAACGCATAAGTTGTAGAGTAGCATAGATATACACGTGGAGTCTATTTACTGAGTTGAGAAATGCTCTTCATAAAAGCTGACTTTCTAATTGTGTTTAATGATAAATTAGCTGAGCCATTATGTATTTCAGCCAGGTGCGCGCGTGCGTTTTGTCTTTTAAACAACTTTTGTAGTTTAAATGAGGTACAAAAATTCAAGCGGAAATAGCACTGGTGGTGGGGGGTCGGTCAGCAGGGGTATACTCTTTCAGACTTGGCTGACAGATACCAAACCGCCGCTCTCCTGTTTAGAAGACCGATAACGAGTTCACGGGCCGTGTTCGCTTCCTACGCGATGATTGTGCAAGATGGTGATTTGCATGGCGTCCGTTCTGCGGGTCCCTACGCCCTCTGCGCTCTTACTTTTGGTGCCCAGCCGAAGTTTTACACCGAGCCGGCTAAAGTTGCAGCGCCGACTTCGGTCTCCTCCACGTGACGCTTCAACGTGAACAACCCGAAGCTCGAAGACAACAAAAAAAAAAAAAAAAAAAACGGCTGGGGGCCGCCATTTTCCGGGTGGTGGTCAGGAACACGTGATCTCGTCCCCCCCCCCGACCGACGTCGGGCCAAGCTATCCGAGCCGCTGCCGATGACGCCGATGCGTCGTCACATGACGTGTTAATGGCTGAGCGAGAGTCTTCAGCAGGACGGTAAGCACCGTGTCAGCTCCCGTCTCCAGCCGTGGATACCGTCGTGTAAACGTAAGGGTTAGCTTCTCGTAACCGTCTCCACACGCAGCGTTTACCGGTGGCGTTTTCCAAATCTACTCTCGCAGCACCCACGGGTTTTATCCGAAGATACTCGTCAAAGGTTAGGTTAGGTTAAAGCGACACTACACAAAAAATGTGAGTGTGTGTGCGCGTGTGTGTGCGTATGTGTGTGTGTCTGTGTGTGCGTGTGTGTGTGTCTGTGTGTGCGTGTGTGTGTGTGTGGTGTGTGTGTGTGTCTGTGTCTGTGGGATTTAGCTACAAACAGACGGTCAAAGCCAACTAACTAACCGTCGGTAAGACGTAGCGCGTCTGCGCCGAGCTTAATTTTAAAATGAAGGAGAGAGAGAGAGAACCGCTGAGATATTCCCGTATTAGAACTTTTTTTAAAAAAAAAACCCAATTTCATCCAGAAATCCAATGAACCTAAAAACTTAGAAAAAAGAAAATTAATTAAATAAATAATTGATCAGCTTGATAAAGTAGTTTGTTGGGTTCTATTGATTAAAACCAGCCATTCTGCCTGTTTACGTCTTAGTGTCTTAAAATTTTAAATTAATAATTTACAACATAGTAAACAGGTGGAAACCTGAAGAACAATTAAAATTTATTTTTTCATAAATAAAAAAAAAAAATATATGCATGGGTGGGGGGGACTTTGAGGAATCGATGCTGACAATTTTTGAATATTTAAACAAGACGAACTTTTAACAAGGTGGTTTGAAGCCATTTCGTTTTATTTTAATTTTTTTTTTTCTACGTACATTACGTGGGATTAATTCCTCCCCCCCCACCAAAGACTTTGTTATACAATTGCAGCAGCTGTAGCCTTTACAGGCCGACGATTCTTGAAAACTGAGAAAAAAGATGTATATCATCTTTCTTTTTTTTTTCCTTCTGTTTTCTAAGAGAGAGCGCGAGTCTATTTCTCAAAACAGGAGAACGAAAATTCCTGAAAATTCAAAACCAATTAATAATAATAATAATAATAATAATAATAATAATAATAAATAATAATAATAATAATAATAATAATAATAATAGTGAATAATAATAATAATAATATTAATATTGATGATGATGATGATGATAATAATAATAATAATAATAATAATAATATAATAATAATAATAATAATAATAATAATAATAATAATAATAAACGGCTTTGTATAAACTACAATTGTGATGATAAATTTAACTAAGATATAAAAATTGTTTAATTAAATTTACTTTTATTAAAAGTAACCGGAATTTCCCTGGTCCGTTGTAGATGAACGCCTAAAAAAAGTTTGTATTAAACGTTATTCAATAAGATGCCTTTGGAATGTTACTGATAGAGACGGGCCTCACAATGACATTATCTGATTGTAAATATGGAGTTGATACCGCGTTTAATAATAAGTATATACCTAAATGAATATGACCAGTACAGTGGCATTTAATGAAAAAAGATCAAGTATAACAAGGTATTTACTGGTTTTTTTTAAAAAAACAAACAACTAAAATGGAATGTAGCTATAGAGATAGACTTCGTTTCTTTAAAATTTTAAAATTTTAAATAAAAGGTTTAATAAACTGTTATAATGGCATTAATTTTGAAAAATAAAAGTAAATATGGCTGTTGGTAGACCTGTTTTTTGTCGAGTGAAAACCCTGACTTTGGCCGAGGAAAGCTGACTGAGGAGTTGAGTCTAAAGGTGGAGAGACGGGAAAAGATAAAGAAAGGTCAGACATAGACAAAAATAGACAGATAACAACGAGGGATCATCCGTAATCTGAGTCCGATCTTGTCGAGAAGTGAGAACTTACCTGACATGGAATTACGAGTCGTCCTTACTTCACTCTTGTCGACTGGCAGAACGGAAACGCTATCTTTACCTGTCGTCGAAAATCCAAATATAGTAAATGTCACGTGAATCGTCGTGATTCCAGGTAGAGGCCGGGTGTAGAACCCACTTCCCGACTGTCGTGTGGCCGGAAATCTAGCAGAAGCAATATATATATATAAATTTGTTGACTTTAATCCTTCCTTTTTCAGTACTACAGAAAGAAGGTTAAGGGAACGGCAGCTGATAGCATGCGGAGGCAGGTTAGAATGAAAGGTCGTAATTAATCTTCATGCAGAAAATGTACGTTAAGCAATAATACGGACTCAAAACTGTTTGCATGTTCTAGAAAAAGGGAAGCATACACGATATTATTGTAGCATTTGACACTAGGATGAGCGAATTCAATTTAAGCACAGAGTGAGCTCTAAAGCGCAGTATTAAGCGATAAATAATAATTAGCGATCTCCAAGAAACATGAGAGTGCACTTATCGTCTGCCATTTCAGTTTGTAGCTAAAAGCGTCTCGTGGGCAGGCCACGCAGAAACTGCCGATTATGGATTTGATTGGTGGACAGCTTGACGGAAATGATGTCCCCGTGTTTCCTGTTAAATACAATTCAAAGATTTCGAGAGTTTCTCTCTCTCTCTCTTTTTTAAAAAAATATTAAAAATATGTCATTAGTCACCATGCATCTAGTAGGGTTAGGAATAAAACCTTTTAATAAATTATGGTCGCGCCTCAGTGGGTGGAGGAATTCGAGCGTCCTCGGCGATTTTCTTTGTGTATCATGATCTAGGCTACCATGTCTGCGAAGTCTTCGGAGGCGTAGTTGGTTAGGATATTCCGTCTTGCTGGGGCCCATTCATCCCGGAAGGATCGCCTTTCATCAGCGTGTGTGTGGGATGCTGTGTCGGGATTAACCCATACAAGATGAAGATGCGCCAGACTGACGTACTGCGATAGACGGGGTAAAGAAAAGACATTGCTTTTCGTCCACATTTGGAAATTTACCATCACGATGAAGATAATTCTGCTTAAAGAGGGGAGCGGAGACTGACGCGTAGTGGGAGATCGCACTTCTCCATCCTCGAACAGTAACCACGAAGGCGAATCCTTACGCCTTATTTTTTAAAAAAAAAGGAAGGAAAAAGAATATTTGCAGGAATTCTGACTACGAAAAGTTTCTGTAGAATTCATTTTTTATTTAAAATAGAACCATTTAGAAAGAATAAGCCTCTTCGGTCCACCCCTAATCCTCCTTTTCCGATGCCAGGAAGAGCGAGACTGCGATCGCGTTCTCAGCCGTTGTCGGACTTGTCCTGTTGCTAAGGAGTTTTGTCCGGGGTAGTGCGCGCGCCGCGGCTGCCTAAAACCCTGCCATTTTCAAATCACCTTCCTCTCACTCGCACCTGTCTCGAAATCCGTTTACCATTTAGAGAAAGTCATCTCTACTCCTCCTTACTGCTTACCGTGAGGACCACGCGGGACAATGGCTAACGGTCGGGTTTAATGTCGAGAAAATGCCGTCGCGAAACCACGATCGTCGTCCGGTCAGGTTATCTCATCTCCCTCACCTGGCTAAATAAAAACGTTTCGTCGATTTTCTCCTTTAAAAAAAAAAAAAAATGGATTAGTAAATTTAAATTGTAGTCCTTCTCAGGTGTGTGCGTTTCCATACAGGGCTGTCTATGTGCAACTTTGAACTTTTATAGCTTTTGATTAGACTTCAGAGAAACAAGCAGTAAACAGCATATGAAAGCATTTGGCGGTATGGAGGAGACTCGTCGAACGTCACTTTTCGGGCCAGTCTAGAAAAGTCGCAGCCAAATGGATCGGTGAAGGTAGAGCAATTGCTTGGCCATACGGTTCATCCGACCTATCTCCATCAAACTACTATTTTATGCGGGCATGCCAAAAGTTTTGTTTACACCCCAGAATTATATTCCGTGGATGAAGTTAAGGCCAGTATCACCGACGCGATCCACGCAATTCCTCAGGAGCAATCGCGAATCCTGGAAATTTGCGATGTTGTCTTAATAGAAACTTAAACGTGTATGCTTTCATATGCTCTTTTCTAGTCTGTTTCCATGAAGTGGCCATCAAAGGTTATTAAAGTCTACAGCTTTACACGAACTTTACAGTCACCTCGTATAATTGTTTAAATAGACAAATGAGGTGGACTGATACAAACTGTACATACATCTGGTTGGTTAGAGGACGGCACCCCGTCGAAGTCGAGAGGCCGAGTTCGAATCCCGCTCAAGAGTGGTTCAGTTTGACCTACTAGCTATTATGCCTCCCCACCTCGTTTTCACCAGCCAGCCCACATGGAGTCCCTCCAGGCACCCGCTTTCTTGCCAACTCTAACAATAAAGAGATCTAGTAGGGATTTCCTTGCCAGGGTTGAAATATCTCCTCCAATGCGGATTGGGTCACCGTGGAAAATTATCACATCTCTATCTCCTTATAATTTCACACTGGAAAGGTGACTTACTTTCTGTGAAATGCTCATTCAAGAAGTTTGTTACCATTAAAATTAAACTGTTGAATAAAGTTTAAATAACATGGTTGTAACGTCATATTCGGGGATTATACGAAACTTTCCGAAGGATATACATGCTATGTTACACCTAGTAGTAGGTTCCCAACCTTTCGTACTTTCCTTTACGATTGGCTTTAAAAAAAAATACTTTAAATTAATTAAATTAGTGTTGATTTTTCTGAGTAAAAACATGAAACAGTGTAAAAATTATAATTAATTAAAATCGGGAAAATTTCTTTTCGGATCGTATTTTCTCTATGTGAAAGCTCTAATGAATATTTTAATTATTAATAAATCAAAGCACCGAAAAACGAGTGGTAACAGGGTTTAGAGCATGTATAAGAGATTTCCAGCTGTAGTTGCTAATGGCGACTATGTTTGCCACTTCAAATAACGCATCAGCATAAAGTTCAATAAGAAGCCCTTATCTGAGTCCAGCGGGCGTCTTCAAGGTGTAACAACCCAGCTGAACTGAGTGATTGAAATGTACGATCCTTGCAAAAGGAATTTCTCTCAACCTGGCCAATGTCTACTATAAACGTGTGCAGACTCCCGCTGTTGTTGTGGACTCAATCGCTCGCTTGTTCCCGTCCACTCCGCGTAGGTTTCCTTCAGGTATCTGGGGGTGTCATGCAAACGAATCACGAGATTGACGAGAAGTTCTCTCCGCAATGATGTTCGGTAAACACGAGAAGGAGGTTCTGGATGTCACGGTCTTCGGGATTAGCTCCACCGATCGCGCTCCAGGTCGTGCAGACAGCGCGGGCGATCTCAAGGGTCTCTCGACAGAAGAAAGGGATCGCAGAAGTCCTGATCGCTATTATTAAGGTTCCCGGAGACAGGGGACTGGCGGGGCGATAGATCGACAAGTAACGAAGAAACAGAAGCGTTTCCGCGGCCGCGCCCCCCCCATAAACCAATATCTCTGCACTTCGGCTGGGATTAAACTGTAGTGGTAAGACAGCTTTGTCGCTTTCACTAGTCGGGTTTTATTCCAGCCTCTTTAAAACCGCTGCAGGGAGGCGTCGTCGCGACAAGAGGGGAGACAGGCGTCCGTAATATGTAACCCCGGCTCCAGCTTCTTCCTGCGAAAGCGAAAATCCGAAACACGCCCGCTCACGATTTAGGCTAAACACCCCACAATTTTTTAAAAGGGGGCGGTATTGACCCTTTCTGTCTATATTAATACAACGCCGCAACCCGCAAGCATGGTTATTGCACGTCACTCTCACGCGTCTCGCGATGGGATTTATCAATTAGTTACGACCGCAAGGCCAGACGAATCGATCGCAACAGTTTTATTTTATTCCTCCTAAAGTAAAATTTGGAATTTACCGCATATCGACGACGCCAGCTAGTCCCCTAATAACTATTTTTAAGAAAAAATTTAAAAACAAGCTTTGGGGTCCGGTTTCAGGTGTGTGTCGAGCAAACAAGATGGGCGGCTTCCACTCATCAGAGAACCGAGTTCAGCAGAAGAATACATAATGCGCTAGGCATTGAACGTTCGCCAAGTTCATCCCCAGCCCGACATATTCCCGCACGGTTTCCCTTATTTGCAGACAAGCAAACAGTCTTCGTGCAAATGAAGTGGAACCGTGGCATCCTCAAACACTCCGTGCCCGCAATGCAACCGTAGGATGGCTGAGGGGGGATCGATAGAACGCCTGCCGTGCCGAAGACAGTCGTAAGATCTTTGTTTATACTTCCTCTAAATTAAAAACCATCTCCACCCTCTCCGACCGTCGCCCTGACGCCCCAGTCATGATGGAAGTCGCTGGACTTCGTGGAATAACAGTGGAAATAGGAGCACCGCAGTTGAAATTTCCTATTCCATGTCGGCGCAAAGAACGGCTGTTAAGATGCCAGATAGAGTAACCGATATTCGGCCGATACAGCGAAACGATAGTAAAATCTGATTATGTCGGACCCTTCAGCAACTGGCATAAATAAATGGTTCGTTTCGGTTCGAAGACGAGGAATTCTGAATCTGGTTCTCGGAAAGTCTGTTGCCGCTGAAGGAAAGCCATCTCTACCGACTCACAGGAAGAGCCAAATGGACCATATTTACACCGCATTTACTAGACCCTAATTACGAAAGAAAATAAATGTCATGTAAAGATGACATTAAATATAATTTAAAAATAATCCTACATTCAGAGGGGTGGGGAAGATAAACCCCTCTTTCAGCAGAGACCCTTTTCCAATTTAAAATGTTTGAAATTATGCTGATCTGATTAATTTTCTAGAGATAATACGGCTGGAATTACCCCTCCAGCACAAAAAAAGAGGAAATTCTAAGTTCAGATTTTAATTGACTGTTTTTATAAATTCTCAATTTGTAAATAAATTACTGTTGCTGAAAGTTATGTATTTTTTTAAAAAAACGGTTTCCGTTGAACATGTAGGGGCTGGCGACCTTAATAGGACCAACAGCCACCTCCCTCTCCCCCCCCATCCCGCCGAATAGCAGCCATGACGTGGCGTGGCAGAGGATTCACAGAATGCTGGAAGGTGTTCTGAGAGGCGTTTCTCCATTCGGTCATTGATGCTGCACGCAGTTTGTAGATTAAGGTAGCCAGGGGGGTCGTGATGGCGAATGCGACTTTCCAGTTCATCTTACACATGATCCAATTACATTCACATTGAGATCAGATTATGGCGCCAGCCGTGGGAGATGCCTGGAACCTCCGTCATATTCCTCAAATCGTAGATGCTCGTCAGATTAGACCAGTCTATGCCACTTGCACCACACGAGACGTTCCTTCGGGTTGGCAACTGTGGTCAGTGGTTTATGCGTAGCCCATGCGCCGCAATGTTCTTTGCAAGATACAGCCAGAGATGTGTGTGTGTGGAGCACGAGAGCCCTTAGGACGTCTAACCACGAAGCGTTGGCTAGCCTACTGGCCACCTATCTATGCTCTTCCTGCCAGTCATCAATGGCAGTCGAACACCTTGTTGATACCGCTCATACGCAAAAAATATTGGAGCGACCTCTGGTGGTTCTTTGATTATTGGCGGCCTTCTCAAAAGACGCGAGAGTTCAGCATGAATTTGACGAATTTTGGGAGCAGCCGATGCTGAACACACAAACGACAAACGCCTATATTCTGAGTAAACCACAAAGGAGTCTAACCAACAGGGCCGACACTTCCGCCACCAAACAGCCCGAAGTCAACAACAAGTATATCTAGCAGCAAGAAATGGTGAACCGTCTGTCATCTTTAAATATATTTGTCATTAATCGTCTATCGTTGCGGTGTTAAAGTGCTGTATTGATACTGATATTCCACTTGTCAAAAGGGGGGGATTACACAGTTACTGCACACGACTGTTATTAGGGATGTGAAGGGATTCGCTTCATACGAAAAAATTCTACCCAGACTTTACATCGAAGAAAATCTCTTTACTTACTCAATACACGAATAAATCCCATCTTTACACACCATTTACTGGTAAATAATGGCATGTTTTGTCCAGGATTAACTCCCCGTACGTACATTGTCTTATATGAACGGAAGTATCTGGAACCGGGGGGGGGAGGGAATGGATGAAAGGGACTACGGCTTAGAGTGAGGCGGACTCCATGGCTGAAGGCGCCATTGTCTTCCTGGTGCGGGTATTTCCAGCCCGTTCTCGCACCGCTCGACTTATTTATTAAAAACTAAATAGGTAACTTAATTCTTCTCCGCCTGCGTCTTCCTGTCTGCATGCCTGATCGCCGTTGGCGTTCCCGTTCCGGGCCCCCGGTCAAAAAAAAATCCCCACCGTCGGCTCGCACGGTTCCCAGCTCCCTGAAAAGCGTACAAAAGAGGCGACGAGGCAGAAAACCCTCGGCCCGTTCGAGTGTCCATCGCTGACGGCTTTCTTCCATTTTCAGACGGGCCGGCTCATTTATCCGTGAACATCCACCGGGCCTGCCGCCCGAGGCGGGATTCGCCGGCGCAAACACTCCTGGATATTACGGCCGGACTATTTTCAGCCCCTTCCCGTGTGTGCCTGGCCTCGACATCGAGCACCGCGATGAACTGTTTGGCCAGCCAGGCGGTGATTGCAAGAGCCGACGGATGGACGCTTAAGCCAATAGACGTCCTCGAATCTGGTTCAGGTTACGAGTACGGTTGACAGTGTAACCGAGAGTTATTCCCTTTACTAAATCTACGCATCTTAACTCTCTCTCTCTCTCCCCGCCAAACAGGTGTCCGCTTTAACCAGCTGGAGGATGTGACATAATCACTAGTCATCCCGATGACGTCACCGCGGTCAGCCTTGGTTACTCTGCTCTTTTGCTTGTGACAAAACTCGGGTTTTTCTAAATATTAGCGATAAACGGACTATTTATGAAACTTTCACATATTCTATGGAAACCATACCTGAAACACTCATTATTTATCCCCCCCCCGAGTTTTCAAAGAGAAAAAAACAAAGGACTTTGTTTTCTCCCATGGCCGATCAGACGGAATATGTGGTTGGCTTAACCTAATTAAGATGCCCAGTGATACTGTTTCATAAAAACACGAAAATGGCTCTGCTGGAACAGGTGGAAAACCAGGGCCAGAAAGTATTTAAATTCATGTAATTCTGCCTTTCTTTTGTGCCCCGTCATAGTCGCAGCACGACACGCATAAGATATGCTCGCTCTCGACATAAATATCGGCTTGACAGTGAAAATAATGAAGTATTGAAAGATCTCTGGAATGGCAGGGTAATGGGTCGGTTCCTGCCGGGTCCGCACACTCTGGGGAGTGTGTTATTTATAGCAAAGATCATCGACTCTCAAAGTGGGTCAGACTACGTCATTGTCGCCTCTGTCAAACCCCGCGATTTACTGGCGACTTCCTTGATGGGCGAGAGTACAGATCAATCACTCCGGGACAGGTCTCTCTCTCCCTCTCCCCCCTCTCTCTTCGGTGCGGTAGCTGCCTCGTTACGTTCGACTGTCACAGATTAATGAAATATAAGTTGAAAACGGACATATTAGTTCCGCGAGAGGCACACCAGGGGAGGGAATTACCGCGAGACGCGCGAGATAATCTGTTATTTCGGAATGAGCTGTTGTCTTTACCATTGGTCTATTTGTAGCACTACACACTTGAACACTTCCACGTCTATATCAGTCTCCCACACAATTCTACAAAACTATTGATGTAACCACTGAATTTTTAAAATAAAATAGTATGTCATTGATCCATAAGTATTGAAATAATATCACCATAAATCATTGCAAACATATGTCATGTCAAATAATAAACAAGGCGAGGAAACGTCTTTGAACGGTATTGTTCAGAGATTTTGTATGCACTCACTCTCCGTAGTTGTTCTAATCCATTTCGATCCGGAAATGTTCAACAGAACGCAGATCTGCTGATAAACAGTAGTCTCTTCACGTGTCTTAAAGCTTCAGCGTCTTTTGTTTGGTTAACATTTCATCTCTGTGATAAATGTTTTGAGTCACTGTCTTGTTCAAAAGTTAGTTCTTATGGCATCGAGTAGTAGACACGAACTTAAGTGCAATCATCCTCACTGCAATTCTATCATCTTGAAGATATGACCGGCAGAATAACCTGTACAAGGCTAATTCTATACCGAACTCTGTTGCTGGAATAGTTTATCTGAACGCCGCTCGCTGGACGTACACCATTCGCTGGAAATCAAGCAGTTCTAATAAAGATCATTTTGTCTGTGGAATGGTTCATAGTCTTTGTGAGATATGGTTTATTCCAGCTTAAACAACTCTTATCAGCAGTAAAAGGGAGCACGTTGTTGTTGCTGTTGTTGTTGAGCAATACACATCGGGTTATCGCTTCATCTACAGTTCTCCGGGTTGCGATACCTCTGGTAGGTCTTGCATACCCTTCCATTTCTCCCGGAACTGGAGCGCTCTTCTCGGGGTTTTGGCTAGGGTTTCGGGTCGGTTCTCATCTTCATTTGGGAGGCGGTGTGTTCGGGGGCAGTTTAGTATGACGTGTTCTGCCGTCTCCTCACGTAATCGGCATTTTCTGCAAACAGAATCTGCCGCGCGGCCTATTTTCTTCAACCAGTACTTGAGTTCTGGATGGTGTCCGCTGCGGAGGTGACTTGGGGTAAGTAACCCGCTCTGCCCTGTTTAAGTGCTTCTCAACATTTCGGTTGATCGTTTCTCCTCGTTCTCCGTAGATAGCCCGTATTCGGGGGTGCTTAATGTGTTCACTGCGAGTTAGTCGGCGAATTGCGGCTTTGGCCGTTGTGTACAGCCAGGATGTCTCCTTCTGGTTTTCTCCTGTCCCTTCTTTCGCTTTGACGTCAGCCATCTCATTCCCTATAGCCACACAGTGGCTTGGGAACCATGTGAAGGCTATTTGGCAGTCTTGGTTCTTGAGGGAGTGGAGAAGCTCCGTGATGTCCCTTTCGTCGTCGATTTCTAGCGGTTGTGAGAGAAGGAGGTGTTGCACTCTCAGGAGCACCGACAAGCTGTCTGACACTATCCGCGCCTTCAGAGGCTCATCTTTTTCTTCCAATATCTGGGGTGCTCTCTTAAGCGGTTTTTGCTCCGCTAGGAAGGAGGAACACCACCTTCCTGTTGGGAGGGTTTCCGATTGGTGGACATGGGGATAACTTGGTGGGCCAGTATACCGATATCCACGAAGTAGATACTATGGTTTTCCGTCAGGAAACGCTGCCAATCCTGTGTCACGTGAAACCCGGCACCAGAGTACGTAAAGTTATCATTAATAGTTAATCATTTCTAGAGAGTTTAATAATTTAGAAAGAACTGTATGCATAAATGGTGAGTGCTGTTATTAATTATAGCAGACTATTGGTCTCAAATTTTTTAATTAGCCCATTTTTTTTTTAAAAAAATGAAATCGAATCTCAGTCGAAATCAGCTCCGTCATGTCACCTTGTTTCCATCGGTCTTCACCAGCCGGTGGCCGCCTAGAGTTCCATCAGTCTCTTCACACATCTAAGAAATGAAGAGTTTCCGCAGAGACATTCCTAAGACGTCACGGGAGATTCAGTAGCTAGCTCATGACTCGCTTGACCTTTGGCCACCACTAACAGCTTCCAGCCACATCTAACACCAAGGCTGATGATGCCCTGCGCCTTCCCCTTCAGTCCCTTGCTGTGAAGTCTCCCCAAACCTCGAAGTCAAGACAGCAAAGCATCCGTGTGCTAGCCAGCCAGCCGTGTGACTGCTCGGTCCCCGATCTTAGCCTTTCTTTCAATCGTGGCTTTGGGCATGAGGACTTAGTGAACACCCAAATTCCAACCAGCTTCGTTCGTGGCAGGATTTCTGAATCTCTGGTTTAAGAGCAGTCGGTAAATTTTAAGAAACAGACTAGCGACCACAAAGCCACACCTACCAAGCCGTATATCGCTGGCTGGCATTACGATGTCCACTTATTGTAAGCATTACCAGTCACAAATGATCAAATGCATTAAAAAAACAGAGACTGGTTAAATATTCTAATGCAGATACTTTGGCGCTCTCTATTTTGTTTCCTTATTGAAAGTGTGGAATTTACGATGCCAGGACTCACGCCGTCGTGCGGGATATCGGTACTTTAACGGTATTAAACCGAAAACTCGGTTTGGGTATCAAGAGGATGTAATACTAGTTAGATCTATCATCGGAGTACCTACTAGTGAAGAAACAAGGGTGAGACCTTTGAAGTCCCAGAAACTAATATTCGTTCGTCGGGGAAACAAAACCTGTCTTCGTGTCCAAAAGAGCCTATCTAGCCTTTCTTCGTGAAACTTCTTCGTAGATATAAAAAGAAATGCGTCCACGAAAGGGATTTTTTTCCTCACAGTCAGCTTAGGCTGCAGCTTGGTGCTTTCCAGTTAGCGCTTTCCCATGTGAGACCAACAACCCTGCGGTCTCTTCGCGCATCCTAGACGCTATTTGGGTCATTTGAATTACACATGTAATACTCAACAGATCTTCGGCCAGTGGAAAGCTATCAGGTTTAGATCAACTACCTTTGATATTTACTTACTTTCGAGATTTAAATGGCTAAATGCGACAGCAAGCAGCTAGTTATTGTTTCAAGAGCAAGTAACCGTTTCCATTTAATGAGAAAACAAAGTGGTTTTTATTGTTCGAGCATTTGAAAACTTTTCAAATATTTATGAAGCACATCGCTCTTTCATTTGATGGATGCGATACTACGATCTACTACCACCCAGCCTTTCCAGAAAATACAGACTTGAAGGCTTTTTCTTTCAAATTATTGTCCCCTGACCATTCCGACCGTCTTATGGAAGCAAATGTCCTTCTATTATTATTTTCTTCAATGCCTTCATTAAATTTCACTCTTAAATGACTGATCTGGGGAGTGAAGGGACTAAAGCAAGGTCTTATGCAACAGAAAAATGTATCTAAATAACAGATACTACGACCTTTTACGCGTAGGAAATTTAATTGAGACATTCACAGTAATTTTGGAGCGTGGATCCATAGTCATTCATTAAAGGTCGAAGGCATTTATTGTATTAAATGGCTTCCATCGCCCAAGTGCTGTGGATAGATACATCAATTTCCTGGGTGTCTGACAACAAACCCCCTCGTTCGTCTTAAAGATTAAGTCTCCCTTCTTTTATCGTTCTTGTCTTTCCTCGTTTGTTATTTCTAACCCTAACCCTCTTTTTTGTTATCTTTAATTCCTTTCTTTACTCATTCGTCTTAAAGGTTCGCTTCCCCTTTCAGATCTCTCCTCGCCACTCGCCGCCCACCCCGTTCTATGTGACTTTAAAAAGAAATTTTAACCTCTGCTGCAATTCATCTACTGAATCATCTGTTAAAAGCGGATAGAGCCAAGAAAGTAAGTGGGGGGGGTAGTACGTTTCCGTTATTCACTTTTTAAAAAAAAAAAAAAAAAATGGGTAATACAAACGGAATCAATTCCCTTTAAGGAATAGTTGGCGTTTTCATCTGGGAACTGTAGCTGCAAGATGAAAAAGAAATTTCCCAATACTGACAACGGTTTCTGAAATCTCAGAGGTCCCATTCCGCGCTCAATTTGACTTTTATTAGAAAATTGATAGGACGCCTAATTAGGCAATTGACCACGCGCTTTTAAATCAGGAAGAACAGACCAATAAATAAATTATCTTCGTGAAGAGAAAGAGCGAATCCTCGTGCGGAGCGCGAGACACGACGTGTAACGAAGGGACGTGTGACCTCTCGGCACCAACGAGGCCCCGTGCTATCTACAAGAGTAGCGAGGAGGTACAAGACGGGCGCGGATAAAATTAATTAGATTCCAGCTACAAAGAGAGAGAGAGAGAGAGAGAGAGAGAGAGAGATGAAGATGGAGAGAGGGAGAGATGAGGAGAGAGAGATGGAGAGAGTGAGAGAGAGAGAGAGATGAAGATGGAGAGAAAGAGAGAGAGAGGAGATGAGATGGAGAGAGAGAGAGAGAGAGAGAGAGATGAAGATGGAGAGAAAGAGAGAGAGAGAGACTGAGATGAAGATGGAGAGAGAGAGGAGAAAGAGAAGAGAGAGAGAGAAGAGAGAGAGAGAGAGAGAGATGAAGATGGAGCGAGAGAGCGAGAGAGGAGGAGGAGAGAGATGCAGATGGAGAGAGAGAAGAGCTGGAGAGCGAGAGAGAGAGAGAGAGAGAGAGAGAGAGAGAGAGAGAGAGATGGGAGGAGGGAGAGATGAAGAGAGAGAGAGAGACGAGAGAGAGGACGAGTTAGTTAGTACCGCGATAATTCGAAAGAAATTATTCCCGTCAACGTAATTAAACAAACAGTTACCAAACCGTTGCGCAAGATGGGGGATACTAAGGATAAGGCAACGGCCAATCGTGACTGGTCATTCTGTAACTGTTATTAGCATACAATGATGTCCGCAGCGCAAAAAAAAAAAAACACTTTGCCTTAATTAAAGATACGATCTCGCTTATAAAATCCAATTAAACATTAAATAATGCATTTTTTTTTAAATAATAATAATAAAAAGAAAAAGCTCAGCCAAAGAATTAAGCACAAGAAATTATTAATGATAAATGTCTGTTGTTTATTTTCGGGGTAAAGATTAGCGGCAGTTGAGAGACGATATCTCGACTCCACAAAGGCCTATTAATGCTCGTGGCGAGCTATCAGCAGGGAATACGACGGAATTAATATTAAATTTCTCTCTCAAGTTTAGCTGAACAAATGGCTGCTGTACGGGTTGCAAACAGACTCTTGCAGATAAGTGCTCGACCAATTGTTTGTAATGTTATCTTTATTCGAACATAAACAACGAGCGAGCCTCTTGCCACAAAGAACTTAATTTATCCTCAGAAACACTTGAGATATTAATTGAATAATTAAAAGAATTAGTTTTTTTTATCATTATTGAAAATTATTGTTCAGATTGTGTATTTAAAGTTTTAAAGTTATCAGTAACAGATATTCGGCGCATCCAAATGCCGTGCTTTGGAGACGTTAAATTAGAAGATATTGTCATGTAAAACATTAAAAAATAATTTTTAGAAAAAACATTAATTTAGGGAGATAATAGGTTATTTTATCCCGTGCACTGAGGTCTGTGATAGCTTACAAAGGCTTTCAAATAAAAAGCTGGTGAACCAATATGTTCCTGGCATATCGCAAATTGGTGTTTTCAGAAAAGTTTATTCTAGCCATCCGTGATGTTCAAACAGGTGGTTGTTTTACTCAAAGACGTTGGGTCAGGAGATTCGGTCAAAAGCATCTAATAACAAACAAATGAACGAAAAGATAAAATTGTAAAAACCGCGTCGATAAATAGTTCCATATCCTCTAAAGCATTTGGATGGCAGGTATAGCCCTACATTTTTGCAAGCGTTCTTGTCAACCCATCTCATAAGCCACCCAGACAAAAGCAAAGCCACCATGAGTTAACAGGAGGACCGAGTCGGTGCGTCCAATAACCCATAACTCGGTTTAACTTTCTAACTCTCTTTCCACGGAAATGCACCAGCAGAAGGTGTTTAAATTGCAGGCGTTAGATGTTTACCGCGGTGGTCTGTCCTTTTTTTTGTTTTTTTTTTTTTTGTAGTTCCACCGAGCCTAACACCGACAATGAGATCCCGCGCTAAATATCGCGAGAGTTTTGGCTGCTTCCAGAATCCCTCTGCAGCCCCAGTTTTCAAAGAATTTCCGACTCGTAATTCTGTTTCGTTGCTTTGGTATTTGGCATTTTTTTTTTTTTTTTCATCGTTGGAAAAAGAAAGTTTATTACAAATAAACTCTATAGATGTGGTGGTGGTGTAGAGGGGGTTATCCGACGAAGAATCCGATGGACGGTAATTGCATTCTAAACAGCTATAACCGGTGTAGTTGGCTGTAAAACAAGTAAATCATTCCCCAAAAACTGAAATGAAGCTAAAAGTCAATGGGATTTAATGAAGCAGATAGGAGACACCGTAAAAATAACATCTTACGGTTCACTTGTCGTGATGCAGCAAAAAGGGGGGGGGAGAAAGAAAGAGAGAAAGTCATATTTGTTATTACCCGAATCTGTCGGTTGTGTTTGAGATAGCGATTTCGAGTAATTCATACCGTAGACGTTAGGGAAACATGCACGAGAAATTTTATTCGGGAGACAATTGCACAACCAAATACATTTAACACCGCACTTCGATTTTGCCAGATCAATGACTGAACGGCATCCAGTTCCGGACACAGAGATACGGCCAATTATATCAGTGAAATAGATATACAACAGTGATAAGCGACGATCGAAACAATTTCTGGCAGCCATGCGGACTAAAACGGCAGTGAAATATAGCTGGGAGAACCATTAATCCCCCGGGCATTCGCAGACCAATTACGGAGTTATGTTTGACACCGGTTGTCAAACACAATTATATTGTATGAACAACGCATCTTCAAAAAACAAATCTTTCTTGTCTGCGCAAAAGAATTAAAAAAAAAGTATTGTTGTTTTTCAAAGTTCTTTTGTTTTATTTGGTTCTTTCGACAAATGTTCAGCAGATCTTAACGTTTCCGAAACAAAGAAAAGCGAGAAATCCAAACAAATCGACTGGCTTCATTACTCACTTCGCTGCTGTCCTGCGAAATTAATACACAATATACGAAGATACAGTCGCAGCGCTTTCCCCCGCTCTAAACTGCTATTCCATATTTCATTTTCCAGCATTTATTTTTTGAGAGGTTTATTGTGTTTTTAAACCACAAAACTCAATAATCTTTATGACACTTCTGTTAGGTAAAAGTCTTGAGACTGAGATCTTTTTTAGTAAGTAAACCATAACCTGCAGCTAATATATTATTTGCCAGGTGACAGTGTTTTGACAATTTGTTCTCTTGAGGTTTATGCAAGTCAGGGCAACGCTAAAACAAAAGCAAAACTTAGAACAATACTTTAAGATTTAAAAAAAAAAAAAGCAAAACGCTTTTCGCCTAACGAGTACAGGGTTTCCATGTTTTCCCAGAATGCACTGCGCTTTTAGCTCACCACGGGATGAACAGCGGTTGGTCTAAAACCGTGATGTGAAGGATCATGACGTTAAACTGTCCCAGAATGCACTGCGCTTTTAGCTCACCACGGGACGAACAGCGGTTGGTCTAAAACCGTGATGTGAAGGATCATGACGTTAAACTGTCCCAGAATGCACTGCGCTTTTAGCTCACCATGGGACGAACAGTTTAGAAATAGAAATGAGTGGCTCTACTACCGTAAGGTCCCTGTATGGGTGAGCCAGGGTGACTTCCTGTCTCACTGTAACGGAAACTAGGCAGAGCGACATCGAGAAACATCGCTCCTAGCGAAGTCTGGGCTTGTGAAGAAAAATCGGTTCTTTGAAAGAATTTATTCTATAGAGTTAAATTATTTATATATTCTGTGTTTGTTTATCCTACATCCCGTTGATCAAGCGTGTTTTTAGATGATGTATTGGGGGGGGAATCATCTCCATCGATAAATTTTGCTCACCACATGAAATATTGGAATAGCTACAAATACACGTCACGCATCGCAGCCTCGGCTATGAAAGGTGGAGGAGGGTCAGTAAGAGTCGTCTCACAAGAAGGCCGGACCATTTGGCGCATGTGCCACGTCCTCAATTACATCGGGCAGGGAAGTCATTCAAAAGCTTGCTCACGGATTCCCTCAAAGCCTGCAGGTGTACACGCGAAAACCTTACGGTATACCACCCAAGGCAGTTCTGGTCGTATATGACTTCAGAAAAACCGAATATTGTAATAAGTTTTGCATCCCCTGTCGTAATACTGAATGATCATTCAAGACGGCTGCGACTCAGTGCATTGTGGAATACAGTAATGGTTAATATCAAGCCTATAGGATGGACTCCAACTGCACTAGTTAACCCTTTCGGGCCAGCTGTGCTAATTAACATCCCAGTGATCACTTCGTAAACTCTGCCAACTCTTTCCGTTAGCATCGTTACATGACAAAGGTTTACCGGGAAGAGCCGAACTTCTAAGCTATTTTTCTAATCGTTGTTTATTATGCAGATGTTTTCTTTTTAATTATCAAATTTTAAAAAAAAGGGTTTTAAAGGAGTTTTCGATGCCCCGGAAATCAACTAATTATTCTGGTGTGCTTCGCATTAACATTTATCTTGCTTCTAGTTGCATGAAGTGAAAGTCAGGGTTGTTGCTTTGTTTGGAAAACGGACGACTATTTGTAAAATTTGCGAAGCCTTTCTGAATTGATAGACGTCTTGGTGGAGATCGTATGAAGAAGCAATGAATCTCCCGAGTCTATAGAATGTGAGAGCAAGTCTCTGTTGAGCAGCGATGTTTGGCTCTCATTCATATATACCGTCTGTGGCACTCGACAGTTAGCAATGGTTTTCGTTCTTCCGAGAAATGTAAGTGAGGAGCGTTCTGTTCCGCAAGCCAAGCGGATCTTCCAACCGACCCTGCCTGCTGAAAATTGAGTCGTCGAGAAAACAAACTTCTACCCGACCGGGCCACAACGAGAGGGCAGCAGGAGCTGGAGTGGGAGAGGAACCATTTTTCGGTTCTTGGTTTCCCTGGTATCGACAAAACCCTGACGATTGTGCACCGGCAGCAGATTGGAATTACTAATCGGCGGTTCCTAGGAGTTGTTATATTTGATTTTATTTTTATTTAAAAAAAAAAAAAATACTGACCGAAACTAAATGAAATAGAAATTGTGCTGAATTACATTCTATTGGGCGGCCTTATACGAGATTCTGAATCTGTAATGGCAGCGAGTGTGGTAATATCATCCGATTCATGTTTGGAAATAACTTCCCGGCCGACGGTACAGTCCGCCGCCGTGACGTCTCACCCTACTGCATTTCCCTGATTTAATCAACGGCAATTTTTACACTCCCGTTGGGGGAAACACGAGATTTTATTAAATTCTTCCTCGTCGTTAGTTCTCGCCCACAAACGCAAGAATGTCTTCTAAATGTCCTGTTCGATTATGCAAATTTAACTTTTTTAAAATTCCGATCGAATTTGTTTTAATAATGCGATTTAAGTATAGCAGCGACAGGAGTCTCCCCAGCTCCATTAGCTTCAAACGTCATCACTATCTGTATCGGTACCAGTGCTATCGACTTCTTCAGTTATCAGCTTCTACAACTTTGAGAATCTTTATTATTGGAGGAGACTGACGAGGGCCGGCTGCTAATTAAACCTGTAGATAAAACGATAATTGAGGTCATTTTCTTTGACGTTAGTCCCGAATTTCAAAACATGACGTCGAGTATAGTTAACCTCTGCATCTAATTAGGTACCGCTGTTGCTGTAGCAACCAGCATCGGTGTTGCATTCGCTCTCGAAACCCTGCCGCTAGCGCAAGCATCTTTTTTTGATTATCCGCCATTAAGAAAACTAAGAGAAAGGACGCAATTTGCATAATCGCGTCTTATTGCTTCTAAACGGCATTTTCTTATTTTATCTGTTAAATTAATGAATGAATGTATTCCATGCATGTCCCAGAGTTCTCGGCCAATGCCGACGCATGGGGTAGTAGTGCACGCGCCTACGATCCATCATTTGCAAGCCCCATCTACTACGAGTGCAGCTAATCAAGTGGCCGCCTCTACACCTTTGGTTCGCTCGCCGTTTACACGCCACGCGGGCGAGTAATACTCAACAGAAGATATTAAATTACCAGGAAGAGTTCAGCAAGGTTCTCTCAGACGCTTTTTTTTTTCTGTTTTCGGTTCTCGGCTTTTTTAGATTATGCAGGAATATTAATCGCATTAGGTTTTTACGAGTTCTAGTAAATTTGGTAAATATAAGTGTAGATAAATTTTTTCAAAAATGATCGCGAATTTGGTTAATAGTTGGAGTGTAAATTCTTTAAAAGATGCATTAAGGACGAGTCTCTGCATAAGCCACGATGATAGCTTGTCTCCCCAGACAGCATCTCTTGCTGCAAGAAAATTTGGAGATCAAAGGTGCTAGTCTTTCTTAGGTAAAGAAATCAGCAAGGCCAAGAGCATCAGATAGATTCCTGCCAGTCTCTATCGGCGCATAAGGCGCCTGTCCACCAGACAGAGGTTAGTCGGACACTTACCCGCAGGACCTAAGATTACCCATAATTTTTTCATATGTGCGAGGAAATCAGGCAATTTGGAATCGGGCGGACTACGAGAGTATTTTTGACCAAATCTCAGGTAGAACAAAGAAATGCCAACGCTTTACCAATTTGTACGTTTTCCATTCCCCTCTGCGCTGCGCACTATAGGAACAAAACGAACGTTATGATTATTTGTTATAACTCGTAATTTTTTTTAAAAAAGCAAGAAATGTTACGGATATTGAAAATAGAAAGAACCAATATGAAGTTCTAATTTACCGATACTTTACTTTGCTTTACCGATTGCCTTCAATAGAAGACATGAACGACAGTTGCTGTTTAGATGACATTTAGTCTCTTCGACAGAAGTATCAGATAGACACCGTGTACTCAGAGCTATTCTTAATACACAGTTGCTTTTTGTTAAATCTTGAAAATATTTGCAAAGCTAAAACCATACATTAATCGTATTTCTTTAAACCCAGACATTTATGGAAAGGGTTTCTTTCATACACAAATTATGAAAAAATGTTTTTTTGACAAGTTATACAATTTTTAAATATAGTTTCCAAAGACCAATTTTCGCCTAAGATTTATGTTTTACTTTTAATTTTATTCCCAAAAAGACAAAGAATAGAAGAATGGTTAAGGAGCAATGGGATAGCTGAGAGTGGAGAGATTAGATCAAGGTGTCATGTTGAATGTTGGTTCCTTTCAACTACAAATGAATACCATACTGAGAAATACTAAAATAATTTCATACACGCAACTGTCTTACTTAACAAAAACTTGGAATTCTTAAAATTAGCTCATTTCTTTTCGGTTTGTAATTAAATTAAATTTTAAATAATTAAGTCATTTTAGAAAAAAAAAGGACTGATATTTATAAATAATAAAACATATACATACATATAGTTCTCATTTATCACAATATCCATGTTCGATGCCAAAGTTTGCAACACGTCTGGCCCCTTCTTGAACTGACGATAAACAACCGTTAATTACATACTGAATATAAAATGAGAACTGCTTCAGCGTCGAGCGGGCCTTGTTAATTATAGAATTTTTAATTAGTCGATGTTTCTCTTAAATATTTTATATATTAAACAAAACTTGGTTAAGTTTCCAGATGGAAGTACATAGCATATCATGGGGTTTACAAAGCATAATAAAGCATAGCAATTTGCTTTTTAAATTTTTATTCGCTAACATATTCAATATCTACCTTCGGTAATTCATTATCCATTCTCGCGAGTACAATTTTTTTTACCAAACATTATTATATTTCTAATATTAAGGCTATTTAATGATTTTGCTATATATTATTATGGCCGCTGTGCAGTTTGATTGTATGATTTTTCATCATTAAGTCGTCGTATTTGGTTACCAGATCACCTCTTTTACTTTTCCTTATGTACCGATGCTTATAAGGGAGGCAATCCTGTACGGATGCTTAGCGCCGCCATTTTCCCCTGGGCACCTTTGCCAATCCTGCTCCACGAGAGTTAGGTACTTCCTACTTTGACAGTGAAATCCTTATTAGACGTCTTTATATTTTTGAGATGTGGCAGAAAACCAGTGTCCAGAGAAAACCCACGTGGTCGACTGGTGAAGAGAAAGAAGAAAACCAATGTATGCCAAATGGAGCGGTTCTAGACCGGGAGTCCATCCTCAAGCGAACCACACTGAAGAGTATCTATCTACGTGGTTCTATTGCTTTAAGTCCGTTTTTAGAAGGCCTTTCCGTTCAGTCCCCCCTCCCAGTTTTTGAAGCCACCAATGTACGGAGTTATTTGATTGGTCGTGGGTGCGGGCCCGCCAACAATGGCCGCAAGAACGTCTGGCGAATGGCCGCCTTAGCAAGAACGTTCTGACAATGTACTTTTGCATAATCGAATGCGTAGAGTGACATCGGCAGAATACCTGCAACCTTTTGGCGGATTTCAAACGGTTATTGAACACTGGCGATAGACTAACTAATTTTTCGTGTAGTTGTTATGCACAAGGCATTTAAAGAAACAGGCAGCCCTGGTGCGAACAGACCAGATAACCGTCTCTATCGCTGGCTCCACCCAGCGACCAGTATCACGCTGCTTTCTCCTTCCATCTTGATAAGGTACCGCATGTCCTCTGTCATATTATTTCCGGCATAAGTGACTGAGCGAGTCCTCGCTCGTATGGCCTATTTCAGAAAGAGGAAGACGCGTTTTAATAGTCTGTTGCTGGTGTCTCTCAAAGACATCGCCTAGAATCGAACTTTTGGTCGTTAATAAGCAGCAGAAGCGGTCTTCGGAGAGATTCACAGGGGTGGGGGTTGTTCTTACTGGAACCGAGTTTTGTTTAAGAATTCCTAGTTTATTTGTTTTTTTTATTAATTACTATTCCATAGAAGATAATTAGATTTTAATAAATTTTTGTTCTCTTTAAAGATTTTACGTGTTCACTCTGAAACCGAAGATTGTTTTGTCAGATGTATTTATGATAAATAGATCTACAGCTGAGAAAAATCCTGCCAGCTCACCGCTAGATGGCGCATTTTATGGTATTTTTATCTGCTATACTGAGAATACTTAAAAGATGTAGATATAACTAAATAGAACAAAACAAGAGTTGGCCGCGAAGTATGTATAGGTTCAAGTTCAACTCGTCACCCAAATTACGCTGATATCTTTCGGTTTTACTTCAAATATCAGATGTATTTCTTTTGCTGTTGTTTTTAATGGCGATGCTCTGAAGCACTTGCAAATGTAAGCTGTCAGTGTCAGTTTTGTAGTTCCCCTGCGCTAGCTGACGCGAATACAGGGGGGGAGGGGGTCTCGAAAAGTTGTAATTCCTCAAAGGAAAAAAACACAAAATTGGCTTACGAACAGGAATGGGAAATTACTTCGCGAGGTCTACGTGGCGGCGGCAGGAACAGGGCTCGTCTCTAACATCTCCAGCAAGATATTATTCCATGGCCCCCTTCCCGGGATTCGGTCGCGGAGAAACCGAGGCAGATAATTTAGGCTTCCAAAGGGAATTACTTCGATCAGCGAGGCCTTATTTCTAATTGCAGGCAATCTGCGTTTCCTTCGCATGTTGTCCGCCTCAGATCTCTGCGGAAGCTGAAGAGTACGTTGGAGCGCCATGTTGGAAGTCCAGCTGCAGTCGTGGGAACGCGGGGTGATGAGCGCGCAGCCCTTTTATACGACAGTCGCCCTCGGCTGCCCCTCGTTTCATGTCCAACAAGGAAGATCAGAGCGAGACGAAATCAGCTTTAATAAGCCGAGCGAGGCGAGGACACTATTCTTTATAGACCTAACTGGACCACTTGTAACCATAACCCCCCCCCTACCAGAAACTCTAAGATTTGTTTTTGTTTTATTAGCGATAGGAAGACGACAGTAAAGTAAAGAAACCGTTTGTTTCTTGTTTGTAAACTGCCAGCATATCGCTAGATCCCGCCATCACGGCTGTTCCAACAATTAGCCAGAAGATCTTGGATCGCCATTAACTCGCACTGTCCATCATTAACGCTTTCCCGGCACTAGGAAAGCTGTGTACTATATTAACGACGCTGGGATTTTTAGCAATGCCACCCGTTATTTAAGCCGATTGCTTTCGTAGCCCTTTTGTTAAGCAAGAGACTACAGAATCGATTACATCCTGACTCCTTTTTATTGCGACCAACTGGAAAACTGGCGAGCTCTCGCTTTCAGTTCAGTTATAGTCCATTCGCCGTCGGATTTCTGCCTCATTATTCAGCACGGTAAAGACCGCCATGCGTAACGCACCACTGATGGTTTTGCATCGCGGGTGGACTCGTCATTGTGTAAATCATTTTTGAATTCATAGCGTGTTTTCTAAAATGAACATTTTCTTAACCGCATCCACAAAGCGAGTTTCAGTTGCTTCCCTCACCATAGAACGTTATCAGTGTTTTAAGGTTCACACGATCTCTGTATTTGGAAGATGCTTACAATAGTAACCCCTCTTGGAGATGTCACTATAAAGTAACTTTAAGATACACTTCAGCAAATGTACACTTTGAAATACTGTTCTGACCAAAGAATGCTATTTTAATAAAGCAAATACGTAAATAATAAATTAGAAGCAAATCGAATATTTAAGCATTACATTCTTCCTTTTCTTCTTCGAACCCGCTTGCTGACGTCGGCCCATACGACGTCCGTCCACCAAAGGATAAGGACTTCGGTGTCAGTTCCCTAAACAGGCTGGGAGGTGGGCGCAAGTCGCCTGCACGCCAAACATTTGAGCGTATAATTACACAGAAAACCTAAAATCACTTAAAGTAGCGAAAACCTTTGTAAAAACTCATATTTTTAGCAGAAATTCTAATCTCTCCTGGATCTTCTGCAAATGTAAGGAAAAAAATCCGAAAAAATCTACCTTTGGATATGCCTTTAAAAAAAATCTGCTCAGGTGCGAGTCTCTTTCCCACAGTCTGATCTCACCTGTAATAATAACTTGCTAGATGAATGCTCACTGCACTTGGCACTGACATATCTTTTCTTTTTCCGGCAGTTGACGTAGCTTATGGAAGCGTTAAACTATCAGCGAACGTTTTGAATCCCTTCGGCTTCCTTATCTTCATTTGGTTAATTAGTATTTTTTTGTTATTCTGCTGTTTCATCCGGTTCCGAGGAATTTACGTAGATGGATTACTCGCGTAATTAAGAAGGCTGGGAATAAATGTGACGTTTGGTAACATTCTGTGTAGAACACATGTGCCGATTCCCATAATTAAAACAACAGTTTTCAGTACGAAAAACAGACATTTTCTCTGGTATTTTCTATCACTTTATTGACAGTAAACGAATCAACTAAACCTAAGTTTCTATCGCCACCCTCAAGGATTAACCTTCTGAACTATTTTGGAATGCGATGATAGCAATTTTTATTAGATGGATCGCGCCAGGTGCGTTTCGAAGATATTTTTCTTTAACTCTTTTGCTTATTACCTGTGGTCGGAGACCGCACTGAAATCGCGACTTGTTGGTTACTCTGCTTTTATCGTAGTTTCTGGCCAACGCTTGAGTGAGTCCACTTCGACACCGGGTACCTCACACCCTTCGTAACTTTCCCGGCAATTCAAACCTCCTTATCAGCTAACAAGAGTAGCAAAATTAGTCAAATTCTACTAATGCCGACACCAGGGGCGCTTCATGTATTGGGTTCCAGATCCGTGTTGATTTCCTGTTTCACTTTTCTCTCATGCCCACGGTCAGTGATGGACCACCCTGTCCACATGACACGGTCATTACATGATAAAGTCACGATCCTCTAATTAAAATTTTCAAACTAATCATATCTGTTCTTCTATTTTGGTTTTTGCAGTGCCCCCCCAGTTTGTCTGAACAATATATTTCTCACTACAGTAATGAACTAAATAAAGTTCTTTCTAACACCTTTTGTTTTCTGTTACCTCCCTTGCATTTTCAGACATGTCCATACAAGATCAGCAGCGCCACGGAAGTCAGTCAGGTACTAACGTACTCTTGCCTAGGCATAATGTGAAATTGCGAACATGGAAAAACTGATAGCGTTTTTTCTTAACTGTTTTTCTTTTTTACACAGAACAACTAATCGGGAAAAAAAAAACAACAACACGATCACGCAGACAGCTCATTACAAGACGAAACAAAACCTTTGGCAAAGACAGCTGAAGCTTCCATCGGTTTGGGTGGTTATAAGTGTTTTCGGATAGAATTTCTGGCAGGGATGTCGGCAACATTTTCAGCGGCGAGGAGATTTCGTCGACTGGTATCATCAGGTAGGGGGGGGCTGTGTGATGTTTCCGTGTGCGCCAACATCGGGGTGGAGGGACAGGTTCAAGAAGGATTTGTGATCGTGGCGAAGAGTTTGTCTAACGGTTGCATTCTGACTGCGAGACAACTTTGGGGCTCGTGAGGCAGGACCCGCGCCTTTTACTCTGCCTAATGATAGCACACATCGACACTCATCTGTATGTCTTAAAAAATCCGGCGGCAGTTTGAGTCCAGCAGGAACCGCGCTAAGCTTATCTCTCGGGGCGATTATCCGTGGACTCCTTCTTTTAGGGCCAACTGTGGTTCACCGATGCCCACCGTCAGAGGTCGCCACACCTCGGAAGTGGATTTCAGCTGTCGCTTTGATTTTTGGAATCCATTACTATTGTAACCAAGGAAACGTAAGTCTGCGCATGTGCATCTAATTTGGAAATGGGCCTATGGAAATCTTGGGAGATGGTGGGTCTTGTTTTCAAGTCAGGTGTGTTTATGTGATCTCACTCTTAAAGCAGCTTATTACTCCGTTCACGGAAAAGTTAATCGTCTTCGCTGTTTTAATTCATCACAAATTCTTTATTAAAGTTTAAATTAAAATTTTAATTAAATGCTGATTAAAGTTCCATTCTAACGGACAACCACCAATCATAGTTCTAAAAGAAAGTGTCAATTATTCTTAAACAAATGTTTATGCGCTCACGTGTCGTGCCAGTCTGTCTTTGAATAGAAATAAATACATGAAAACAACAGAAAAGGTAACTTCCGTTCTTCCACTTTCTGTCTTATTCTGTATTGTACAGACATAATCAGATAAACCAAAAATCCTGACGAATATCTTCAAGATCGCATTCAGTCGCCTAACGTTTTTGCTGACGCGTTTTCAAACTTTTCACTTTTAGTTTAGTGGATCAACCATCGTGTGAACAGCATTTACTGAAAAACAGGGTTAGGGTTCCACAATAGACGTGACTGCTGGCGCCAGCAAACTACGATATTGTTACCTTTAGTCGAAAACTACACACGACTGAAAGCACTGTTAGCGTTGTCTCGGAGTGAAGAGGGGATTTGATACAAGCTTTTCTTTGACGATATTTAATGGGTTTTCCCACAATGCAATGCTACGAAGTTAATCCCTTTTTTCCTTGAATAAAACGTCAGTGCAGCCTCTCTCTCTCTCTCTCTCTCTCTTCCCTCCCCATCTCTCTCCTCCATCATCATCATCTCTCTCTCTCTCTTCTCCCCCTCTCTCTCTCCATCTCATCATCTCTCTCTCTCTCTTCTCTCGAGATCTCTCTCTCTCTCTCTCTCTCCATTCTCTCTCCCTTCCCCATCTCTCTCTCTCCCCATCTCTCTCTCTCTCTCTGCTCTCTCCTCTTCTCTCTCTCTCTCCTCTCTCTCTTCTCTCTCTTCTTCCATCTCTCTCTCCCTCTTCCTATCTCTCTCTCTGTCCTCATCCTCATCATCTCTTTCTCTCTCCCCATCTCTTTCTCTCTCCCCCCCTCTCTCTCTCTCTCCTCCATCTCTCTCTCCCTCTTCCTATCTCTCTCTCTCTCTCTTCTCTCTCTCCCTCTCCCCATCTCTCTCTCCTCCATCATCTCTCATCTCTCTCTCTCTAATCTATAGATATCGTTTAATTTTCTCAATTGAAGGCGAGCATAAACTTCTTTTGTAAGATTCCACAACACATAAAGACCCTTCCAACTTTAATATATCAGAATCCTGTTCTTCATACGCAATGGAAAACAATTTTTGGCAAATAGTTTGATACGACTATTTATCCAGCGATTTTACGTTCGCTTATGGCAAAGCTGCGAAAGATTTACAGAGTAAAATACTTAACCTGAAGACTTCCCGTTAAAGACAGCACGCTGACTCATTAATGCTTATCAACGAAAACCGTTGTGTAAGTAATTCGAAACTTAGCTTTACGCAACTATCTGCTTATCTAAACACGCAAAAAGAAAAATAACGGCTAATATACAACATATACATTCTGCTATCTTAAAGTAGATAGCAATAAAAAGCAACTCCTTCCTATGCATAAATCATTTAACATGATTTTGTATCACTTTCAACAAGAAGAAAATTAATGAAAGTTGATATCACAGATAATTTGACTTCTGCTATAAAAAATGAGAAATTATTTATTGACTTAAAAGATGCTATTGCTAAACAGGTATGCGTGAATATTATTAGCCATTTTTTTTAAATTTCTATACATTTATAGTACATTCTAAAGGATTTGTTATTTAATTCTTTCGCTTGTATCTGCATTTATATCGTTCGAAGAGAAACATGGACATCAGAATATCTCAAATAATAATCAAGAATAACGAATTTGGAGTTTATCGTATCGTCTTTTTAGCCGACTTTGAATAATTTAAATGCATGGTAAATTGGTAAGTTTAGTACGCGAAACGGCGATCTTTATAGACTTTCATCTTCGTCTCTTATCTATCTCGTCTCTCTCTGGCTCTCTCTCTCTCTCTCTCTTCTCTCTCCTCTCTCCCCTCCATCTCCCTCTCTCTCTCTCTCTCTCTCTCTCCATCTCTCTCTCCATCATCTCTCTCTCTCTCTCTTCATCTCTCTCTCTCTCTCTCCTCTCTCTCTCTCCTCTCTCTCTCTCTCTCTCCATCTCTCCCTCATTCGATAGCCCGATGCTAATTCTCCATAATTCGGGTCTTTAACGTTCTCAACAGTCGTAGTATATACGTAAAACAAGCAGCATCTTAATCTGAAGACAACCAGATTTCTATTTGGCCCATATCGATTTTTCGCCTGAATATCATTCAGTCATTCGTCTGTTTCCTTTGTTTCTTGGGCTGTTTTAATGGGCTAAAAATATGACAAATAAAAATATTAGTAGTAAAGGATAAAGAATTATAATGGCTCTGCAAAGAATGTTAACAAATGACGTTTCGAGCTTTATGGCATTTCAAGTATTTCGTCCACTGTAACATTTCCCTGCCTTTTCCCCATCTCACGCGAGGCATATGTCTTCTTTCGGTTAAGTATGGCTGCTATAAGTTTGCAAAACGCCATCGCGATTTACGAGACTCCGGATAAAGGTAGAAGGCCATCGATACAGTTTCCATATCAATCCGCACGAAACATTAATCGTTGTTCACCGGGAATTTATTCAAATTCACAGTTTTGTTGTTTGATTCAGAAAACAAACAAACTGATCGCTGGACATCAAGGCGTCTTTACTCCGTCTTTAGTGCGTGAAGACAAAAGAAAAACAACATTTATTTCATTTGATGTCACGTAAAGATGGCCATTCAGGGTTATTTTTATGCCAGTCGTTAAAGATGAAGTAGAGATCACGTGTTGTCTAGTCGGAAGTACTTTAATATGAAGCGATACCGAGGCTTCGGGGCGGCGAATCGGCTTGGTTTGGCGTACCTCATTTAGCGTTAAAGTAATTTTTGTTGCGTTTTTCCAGTAGTACGGTTAGATATTATTCTATAACGGGAAAAGCTGCAATTCCCGTTGCTGCTTTTCGGCCAGCTTAGCCGGAGAGAATTAACCTACGATCAGTTTGCACGGTTTAAAATTTCCGAAGAAGGCCGAGTGCCGTGCGAACTGGAGCGAAGATCTCTTATCTACCTTTAAAAAGTATTCCGGCTTCTGCTCGTATGGAGACACGACGGAAATATAGACGTGAGCCGGCTCCGGTCGGCTGGACGAACCCAACTGTGACACACCCTCCAGGCTCAGCCCTCGCGTTATGTAAACCGCTTCTTAGAACCGTGCCACGTGACTGGCAGCCCCCCAACTCTGCAGAGAGATTAAAGCATCGAGGTGCGTTTATAGATAATCGATGGGCAATCTGTCAGAGTTAATAAAAGTGTGCTTCCTGTGAAAGAGATTGATACTAAACCCATTGAAATATTTACCTGTTCCCAAGTACCAATTAGATTTATCAGATATAGATATCCACGTCGCTAGAGCGGAGTAGAACGGAGTAACTCCCTGGCTTTTAGGGTGTCATGGCGTTTTATGTTCTAATGATCGGGTCCGACTTTGTTTCAGACTTATTGTCCGCACGACAATCCCCCGTCTGACGGCTTTATTGGCGAATTTTATAGAGGAGTCGTGTTATTATTCCCCTGCTCCGGTCCGCGACGGTCGAATTTGATGGCCGGAGGATAGTCACTTGCAAACCGCATCAATCGCGCTTTATGGTGATGGATCGGGCTGGTACGTTGTATAGGGGAATGAGGCTATATAATATACAACGTGAAGTGGAACTACGCTACCGCGGCGGATCAAAACGACACTTGCCGAGGGTTGTAACTACACGTACTGACATAGTCTTGTGAATTCACAGTTAATGAAGCAAAATGCATTAGGAAGAAAATTAAGTGAAAAACTATCTCAGCAGTGACAAGAATTATAAATATGTAAGTCAGACGTGATCTGCCTCGTAGGAGAACAGACAGGCCAATAATGGCTGAAGTTGATCGCCATCTTTAATGTAGGGGGGCTTTAAATCATTATGAAACAAATGGGCATCAACATAATTGCGAGAAAACACGAGATTTTTTAAATACTTCTATTCCGTGAGTTCACCAGCTACTGTTGCGGATGCCCGCAGAGTTAGAACAACGGCTCGTGCATCGTTCTCAAACCCGTCTCGGTCATTTTTTTTTTTTTTTTGAGAAGACAGTTCGTGTTTTAATAACTTCCAGGAATGGCTCGCGCCAATCGTCGTCGTTATTTCCCGTTAGCAGAAGGATTTTCCCACAATGCAACGACACGAAACCACCACCGCCACCCTCCACTTCTGCTTACGAGTAGAAGTCGGTGAAGTCCCTGCCAACCTTTAAAAAAAAAAAAGCAAGGTCCGTTTACTTCCTCATCTGCTAAATCACTCTGATAGCTAATCGTGACTTTTCCTGGTGGGTTGCACCACCGAGAGATCTTCTAAATCATCGGCAGGTGCGACTGCTCTCGTGGACGCTGGGTGACGACTAAAAGTCGGTTTAGATTTTAACTGTTCATGACCGCGGATTACACGCCAAACCCCCCCCCCCCCCGGAAGAGATCCATTTTCATTGTTGCTGTCTGCGGAGAACGAGAGACTGCGGCTAGCTTGCCTCCGCTTCAGTGTTTCATCGATAACAGCCGATGAGGGAAGTGGGAATCGTGGATGATAGTTTAATCCGGCGCTTGGGGTTAATGATGTTTCGTGTAAGTAAATGGCTCATCATTTTTATTGTAGTCACCAAAAGAAGCACCTGTATTATTAATTTTTTTCTAGCTTCAGAAGTTGTCAAAGACCATTTAATAAAATCTAATAAAAGTTAGATATTTGGTTATTTGTCTACTCTCACCTGGGAAACATCAGCATCTTGTACGAAATCAATGGCCGTTACTTTGCGTGGAGGCGCCACCCGATGGGCCACCAAAGAACTCTACACCCTGAGGAAGTCCGGTGAGTTGGGGACCAAAGTCACGTCGCCGATGCGACAGCCTTGTGTCCCAAAACGTGGAGCTAATCCGACGTTGGAAGTAAATAAATGTCCTATGCCGTCAGTCCGTTTTTTTATTCGCGTCCTGTTTTTACTTTACACCGTCAGAATGACATTGGAACGAACACTGCATATACGAGTGTCCAAATATACGATTTTCAATAAGAAACCATTTATCGGTCTAAAAATGGAATGTCTCTGTGTGTGTGTGTGAGTGTGTGTGTGTGTGTCTGTGTGAATGTGTGTGTGTCTCTGTGTGTCTGTGTGTGTGAGTGTGTCTGTCTGTGTGTGAGTGTCTGTGTGTGTTGAATGTTTGTGTGTGTGAGTGTGTATGTGTTTTGTGCGTGTCTGTGTGTGAGTGTGTGTGTCTGTGTGAATGTTTGTGTGTGTGTGTGTGTGTCTGTCTCTCTGTGTGAATATGTGTGTGTGTCTGTCTCTCTGTGTGAATGTGTGTGTGTCTCTGTGTGTCTGTGTGTGTGAGTGTATGTCTGTCTGTGTGTGAGTGTCTGTGTGTGTGAATGTTTGTGTGTGTGAGTGTGTCTGTGTGAATGTTTGTGTGTGTGTGTGTCTTTCTCTCTGTGTGAATGTGTGTGAGTGTCTGTCTCTCTGTGTGAGTGTGTGTGTGTGTGTCTTTCTCTCTGTGTGAATGTGTGTGTGTGTCTGTCTGTCTGTGTCTGTGTTATGGTCATCGAATGATCACGCAGATTTTTCAAATCACATGTTTTCGCCGAGATTGGAATGATGGGGGGGGTGAGTCCGTCGTCCGAATTACTGCGACCAAGCTCTAGGGGATGGACGACTGGGTGTGGCAATGCGATCATATGTGGTGGTGGTGGTGGTGAGAAAGAACGTTCTAGAACAACGAGCTGCTTGTTCCAGCCGAGCACGCGCATTGCTTCTATATACTGCCGCTCTTCGGAGAGCGGAGGAAGAGAAAATCGCTCTTATCTGATGCGGGAAGCGTTGCTTCTCGAAAGTTTTGCTTAAAGACGCGGAATATTAGAATCGATCGGGCCGCTGAGAGGCGGTAGACTGGCGGAGATTTCTTAACCGCACTAACTGATTTTATCCTTCATTTGATTAATAAAACTTTCCGTGTCCGGCCCGGTTGGAAGGAGAGAGAGAGGTATGGGAAATTCGCCGTCGATGTGCGACCGGCAGTCACGCTTTGGTTCGCCTTTTGCTCTTCTTTTAGAATCCGTCGGTAAAAAGAAAGAAGGGATGAGGGAAAAAAATTAACGAGTCCGGTTTTAGGGCAAAAATCGTTACCGAACTACAACGAGACAGAACCAAGATGGCTTCCCTCGCCCGGTCCGGCCGGCCGGGTAATGGCGTTGGAGAGGGAAGTCGCGTGGACGGCGAGACCTAGTCTCCGCTTGACGGAGGTAAACCCCTTAACAAACCATTTTTAAACGGATTCTCCAGACCGAACGTCTTATGCATTGTTAAGGACTTCGCAGATAAGAGAACCGGTCCCTGCATTTGAGAACATTTCGAACACTGCAGGCTGGAAATGTCCGCCTCTTTACAACGTGTACTGATAAAGGTAAATACTGGGAGGGGGGAGTTCTGCTGCTTATTTGATCTTTGATGACTGCAGCAATTAAAGAAAAAGCCGATTTTACGTGTTGTTTACATGACGTGAAATATAATGAATGCTATCTATATAAGGAGACACCTTTGGGGATACATTTTTGGTTCGCTGAATCGATCTCACTCGGTATTCAGTGAATGAATAAAGGAATGAAGATGTGTTCCTTTCGGTCTTTGTCACTTGGAGCGAGAAGACAAACCAATACTGACCACTGCAGTAATAATAATAATAATAATAATAATAATAATAATAATAATAATAATAATAATAATAATAATAATAATGATGATGATGATGATGATGATGATGATGATCATGATGACATGTTTTCGTTTTCCGCACTGCACATGCGAAAAATCGAAATCAATTAAGTTTCACCTGCCGTTCGATCCACGTCCCGTTACTGGGGACGCAGACTCAATGTCAAGGTGAATAAAACCGTTTCCGGACAGAATTAATAGAATAGAGCAGGACGATAGCTTCGTGGCACCAAGCGGCCTTGGGGAGTTGGGGTAAAGGTTCGGCGATGGCCTCACTTGAAGGATGTCTCTGGTAGGTCTTCCAGCGGAAAGACGACACCAGGACACACACCTCCTCCCTCCCTCCCTCCCTAACTAAACGAACGGGAAATAAGAACACCGAGAAAATTCTTCATTTTTTACAATACCACGTGACTGTAATTAGAATAAATAAAAGAAATTAGCGGTCTCTACTGGTTTCCTCCACTCGAGCTGGTTTATTCTGTAGAATTTTGCACCAATTTCCCGCTTAGTTTCCTTGATTTGTCCCTTTATCCACTCGTATCATCTGCTGTCCGTTTGTTGCTCTTTATCGAGTTTTTACTTTGGGAAGAATCCGAAGTTTCGAGGCTTCAAAAGAAAAAAAAAAAAAAGGGGGGGAGACAAAATTACTTCTCTTGAAATGTATGAAGATAGATATTAGCGATGAATAAACGCTATTTAATCTGAGCTGAACGATATTCGGCGGGGGGGGTGGTTCTGCTTGTTTTGAAATCTTTATATTGAAGCTCGAAGTTAAAAACCAAGCAAAGAAGACATTTATTAAAAGGCTAACAGATCCGCGCCCCGGCTCACTCCGCGCTGCCGGCGGTTTACGGAAATAAACGAGGTGTAGTAGTCGGAACACACACAGCATCATTGTTTTACCTGTTAGTTCTTTTACTGTGTAATTGTTTGCATTTCGGTCGGTAACCAGTAAAATGTAGTTGCTTAATTAAGAATAATTTTTTAAAAAAAAAAAGCATTTTTCAAATCAAAATTTTAAGATAAAGCTCTGGAATGTAACAAGTTACATGATTGGATAAAATAGACGAAATCGATAGGTCACGTGTCGATAGATGGTCAAATGAAAACCGCCCTAATTGCACTCACTCGGCCGGGTCCTATTCAACATCCTTAGCACATCCGCCTGCTTGTCTGACTACTGCATTAGTAGTAATTAAAAGTATAAAGACATATTCATGTATGAGATCCTTAATGATAATTAGATCTACCGATTTATTTATAATATAAAGCGAAATTTAGTGAGTGTTTCTCCTTCGACGAGGCGAACTTACGTAATGTGCCTCTATATCTAAAAACTATTTTTTCCGCTTTCATGTTTCAAAAATTTTATTTTTACATTTTAAAATATAAATAAATGATTATTTTTTTTTTAATTCTGAAATTGTTATACGTAGCTGACAAATGCGATTTTATTAAAATTCATAATTTGAGAGCAACATGGGCGCGTCCATCTTGACTACCACTGTAAATAGAAAGTAGTGTTGAGAGCGACTCGGATAAATAGATGCGATTACTAAGCAGATAACTATTGTATGGATAAAGAATGAATAATTAGCATTAATTATTTAGCTGAAACATATCAATGAATAAACTATAAAACAAATTAGTTCGGCAAATAATCAGTTAAATAATATAAAAGAAGAAAAAAAAATACTTGACTAGCATAAGTTATATAAGTTGCTGGGAGTTAGATTAAAATATTAAAAAAAAACATTACCACAGTTTAATGAATAGAAATAAGTAGATTAATAACAACGTAAAATTTTTTAAAAAATATATAAACGAATAAATAATATTAAGTAATATAAATACAAATTGTTTACTTCTCCACGCTTATTCCAAAACTTCTTCCTAAGATGACATGCGTGCGTTTTCTTCATAAGATCGAAAGTAAAAGTCGATCTCTCCTGTCTGTTCTACCAATACGCAGAAAATTAAGACATTTTAGATACAATACCACTACAGCTACAAGAAGGAAGAAGAAGAAGAAGGAAGAAGAAGAAGAAGAAGGAGAAGAAACATTTATTACGTCTGTTAACTCCGTCCCCGAGCAGCCAATAGACATGAAGAGAGAGGAGGACAGCGACCGGCCGACTGGCATTTCGCTTGTCCTGCTCCCTGTTTTCCCATCACAAGTTTCCAAGGTTCTCCGTCGCGTTAATGGAAATCAGCTGTGCATCGCCGATCGCTAACTGTTCCTCTCGTCGTTTTAAACAGAAAATTCAATGTTTTCTATTATTATTATTATTATATTATTATTATTATTATTATTATTATTATTATTATTATTATTATCGACCAACAGAAATATTTCCATGCCATTGTCCGGTCCAAAAAAAACCTCTGCAAATTGGCGAGTACAGGGAGTCAGCTGACTTTCAATTACGATGCATTGTAAAGCGTCGGTGAATTTGTTTGTGCATCGGTAAATACAAAAGCGATCGGGCGGGGAGAGGTGGGAGGAGGAGGGGGCATTGTCATACGGCCGATCAAAGCCGGTCCGACTCATGCGTGCAACTTGATTATGAATAATAATCTTCGACTGCGTTTTCCGAAGGCGATATCAGCGTCAAGTTTGTCTTCGGAGATCGCGAAAATACAATCTCTCCAACCGCGACAGGAGAATCAAATTATGATCTTTGGGATGGAATTCATCTTTGGTCCCGGTGTAAAGTGTCGGAGGCAGACTTTGATTTTTCCTATCTGTAGAACGCAGTCTTTTGTTGTTGTTTTTTTTTTTTAAAAAAAAAAATTTCCAATTGTCAACGTCGTTAAAGGCGATGACGTCACAAGCTAATATCGATCCGGTCTTGGCAGGGTTAATGGGCCTACAAAAAGGGGAAGTGCGCCGCCACTCTCTGGCGCGGTTAGCTTCTTCATCTGTCCGCCTGTCTGACCGATGCATTAATAATAAAAGATACATAAACGCCACGAGCATTGCTGAGAGAAACCCATCACTATCAGCCATTTATCTTTTTCTTGAGAGTTTCGCCAATAAAGACTTGAATTTCCTTCCCCAGTCTTGTTTTCACCAAGAAAGAAGAAGAGATGGCGATATAAAATAACAGGGCCAAGACTCCTCCTGCCCCACGAGCCCCGACTCTACCGTCGGCTTGTCCTCCCACCGCCACGTTACCGGCAAGTGAAGCCAGCTTCCGAGGTTGTTCTCGTCATCAGCTCTGCCCTGGTTTTGGAGCCCGAGACCTGCTGCCGTAACAAACCACCCCGTGACTAATAACGAACCGAATAATCGCGCGCGATTCTAGACCATTCAGTATATTCGCCTAACTCGAGACCACAGAAGTTCTTTATTCTAAATTAAAGATTATCGCCCCCTCTTGCTCTTTTTTTTTTAAAAAAAACTCAGAATGTCGACGGGAAATCGTTTCAGACCTAATCGTCGCTCTTTAACTCGCACCTGTTGTAAATCTATCCCGTGCCAATCAATGTTTCTTGTTGTACCTAACGAAACAATCACAAATATAGACCGCTGCTCTCCGTAATTAATTGGTGCGCACTTCGTGACTTTAAACGCGTCCCCCCCTTTTTCTGTTTTGTTTGTTTATAAAACCTGTAAATATCGATCTTTTCTTTCCCCGGGACACGAAAACCCGACGTTCTGTTCGCCGTTTACTTACCACCAGTAGACTCTCAACACCAGACCAGCGGATGCCATCACGCACCTGCTACTGCAGTTTTCGCGAAGTCGTGGTCTAAATGTCCACAAAACAACCAGCCACGGATTTCTCGGAACAAACACGCTACTGGTCTAATTAACCCTATGCCAGCCCGGTACGTGACGTTTTAGGACGACTTGGTCAAGAACAGTTACAGTAACACGGCGGGTACCAGTCCAAAGTCGTACAAACTTTTATCTACTATTTTTTTTTTCTTTACAGCTCAGTCACGGAAACCGGTTTCCGTGTTAATCTCGGTCGAGATAACATCGGAAGACTCAAAAGGAAATCCTGAAAATTGCAAATACGATTTTATAGGCATTGGCGAAATGTTTTATTTTTCATACGATAATGATTAAGTTGTGGGCAAGTTCAGTGTGGGGGGGGGAAGCAGGTCACGTGGCAACACACGTCGAAAGATTGGAGCTGTAGTGTCTGGTTTCGCCACAACAACAACAAAAAGGGGAGACAACTCTGTGTTTTTTTGTTGTATTTTTTTCTCTAACAAATCAGACGGACAGCGAACGTCGGCGCAGAGAAGTGAAAATGAGCCCTTGACACCGAGATCGCATTTCTGAATAATTTGGTGGAGAAATTGCCACAGAGAATGTCCTCGCCTCCGAAAGTCGATAGTTATTGTATTTTTACTGGGGATATCAATTAAATTTGGTGATGGTGTTTGGGTTTTGTAACCAGATTTTCCTCGGTAGCACGTGTGTGTTCGCCGATTGCTGACATTACTCTCCGTACGAGGGGTCCGGGGACCCGGTCCGGTTTCTGGCGCAAGACATTTAATTTCCGCTCTCGGTTAGAATTTGAAACGGCCCCTCCCAGCCTCGGCTCTGGAATTGAGCAAACAACAGAATCGGGAGTTTGTCGGGGTTCGATTGCTGCTCCAGGGGTGGATCGCGGAATGTCAGCTCCAATAGAAATACAAAAGGCGTCGGGTGGAATGGTGAAGTCTGTCCGGTTGCTCTGAGAAAACCAGACTTTCACCTTCGCATCCAGTACTCCATATTCAGCCACACTGCTCTTTACCTGATGAAGATGAATTTGGTCAACAGATCCGGTGGAATTTGTTCTCAATGAAAACATCGAAACTCTGTTGCTTCATCTTATTACTTTTCCATACTATGGTATGCCATATACTTTACTACATCATACTATGGTATGCCATATACTTTACTACATCATACTATGGTATGCCATATACTTTACTACATCATACTATGGTATGCCATATACTTTACTACATCATATTATGGTATACCATACTTTACTATATCATACTATGGTATGCCATATACTTTACTACATCATATTATGGTATACCATACTTTACTACATCATACTATGGTATGCCATATACTTTACTATATCATACTATGGTATACGATACTTTACTACATCATACTATGGTATGCCATATACTTTACTATATCATACTATGGTATGCCATATACTTTACTACATCATACTATGGTATGCCATATACTTTACTACCATATTATGGTATACATACTTTACTATATCATACTATAGTATGCTTTACTACATCATATTATGGTATACATACTTTCTATATCATACTATAGTATGCCAATACTTTACTACATCATATTATGTATACCATACTTACTATATCATACTATAGTATGCCAATACTTATACATATTATGGTATACCATACTTTACTACATCATAATATATTCTGCTAAACCAAACGAGTAAAATATAAACAGAAATATATAAAACACGGAATATATTCACACCATCATAGTATTGGATTCGAACTGTATTAATTTGAATTTCCTTACCAATATATAAGGTCATTTATTAAGCTGCTGGCAGATCCTTGTCGTAACTGGTACAGAAGAGGTATCTATCATCCACGGCAAGACCTCCCATCATCCAACCCGCCCTCCCTCGTGTGCTCGATGCGCAAGATAACTGAAGCGGTTAGGGTGCGTACAAACTCTACCAGACTTTCCTCATGCTCTACACATGGAAGATAGAGCAGACAGTAACTTATTTTACTCTACTGTTTTGACCCGTTTGCTATCAGGCGCAGACTCGGCGGTGGTATATCATCAGGCTAACCAATAGCCACAGCGGCACGACGACGACGAGCTACATGTTAACAGTACGATGGAGGGAGGCGAGGAGTCAGCGACAGAATGAAGTCCCAGCTAAAATTAGTTTGAAATCAACCCCCACCCCACTCCTCGGTTTACCTGGCTCGGTTATCTTCTCCCCGGGAGGTCGATACAGTTTAGCCCCCTGCATCCACCCCCTTTTTCCCTTCTTCCAAGTAGTCATTTGTTAAGCCACTACTTATCTCGCTATACATTTGGCGAGGGAGCTCAGCCGCTGTTAGCCGCCCGCTCGTCCGGCTCTAGGAATGCCTGGGAGACGACGACGACGACGACAATCCTTTCCGCCGTTCTCTGTTGTATTCCATCGTCTGTTGGTACTTAGATGAGACTCCCCCCTACCACAGCTGTCATTATTTTGTACTGCGTGAGATGCATTTCCTTACAAGTAGCGGTTTTCGAAAAGGAGGATCTTTTCGTTGATGCTACTTGTACAGTTGGGAGCTAACAGGGGTCAGGTCGATACTAACATGTAACAAGTTTGGGGTTTTGTTTACTATTAATGTACCTGATCGCCAAACTCCTAGTCAGTAACTACGCCATCTTTAACACCCGATTCCCCCTCTTCTTGTCTGACTGCCGAGGTGTAGGGACGGGCCCCAGGACGGGTCTAAAAGGGGACCAGACTCTTATGGTTGGAGGGTGGGTGGTGTGTTGACCGGTGTCAAGGCGCCAGCCAGCTACCCGTACCCCCATCACGTGTACCCAAAGCATCCTTACTAGAACTGTTTATTTTAAGATGTGGGAGCAAAAAAAGGAAAACCAAGCCAACCATCTCTGACCAGGATTCGAACGCGGATCATAACCACGGCAGTACACACGCGCCGCCCTTAAATTCCATTTAAAGCTCCAATCCAAAGATGGTGGAGCCAGGTGTCACGTGCCACCGACATTGGCGAGTCGGAAGCTGATCGAAAGTTCCCTTAGCGACGCCCGAAGATAATCTAAACTCTTACGCCCAATATTAGTGCCCATCCAACCAAAAGTTTATAAATTAGGAAAAGTTATCATCGCTTTATCTTAACCAATGACAAAGAACGAAAGGGGGCCACCGTCACGAGGTATACAGTATTGGCCCCACCTGTCATAGTCTGGCGCCCAGCTGATTTTCCTTTCCAATTCGTACACCGCCGCCAGCCTTCGTTCACAGCTTAACTTTAGCCAAAGAACTTTTTATTTATTCTGTTATTTCGCGTCTGCGCCGACCTTGTGGTGTATATTTTTATATTTAGGTTTCCCATCAGTTTAAAGATGACGCGCCCATGCTTGTTTGTCGTGACTCGGCCGCAACGTTAGCCAAACCACCGAGGTCGGAAAGCACATTCCCGAAGTATCGCCTCTGCTCCTAGATACCAGCAATAGTACCACCGCGGTGTTTCTTCCGAGCTGATGCAGCATTTATTTTTGTCCCGCAAAGCGAAACTTTGCATTGCACAAGCGGATAAAATCCAGCGACGGTTCGGAATCGAGCTCTCTAGAAATAAAGACGCTTTCATGATGGGGTTCATTGATCAAGCAATTCCCTTACAGCTAATCTACCAAGGGAAAGAGAGAGAAAAAAAAGAAGAAAATTCTCTGGCTTTTTACATTTTGCCGTCGGGCTTATTAAAACCGAGTAACTAAGGCAGAAGTTGCACCGGAATGGATGCAATTATCTTACTTATCTTCGCTTGGTCATGGCGAATAAACTATCGAGGACGCCATTCTGTGAACTCTCTATTCCTCTAAATAACCAACTTTCGCGGAAGCAGGTCCGGTGCTTAAACACAACGGAGCAGCTACTTTTGGCTTTTATAGGATTTTCTAACTAAAAATCCACTTTAAAAAAATTACTTTCATAGGCCTATAGCTTAGCACAGTTTGTGTTCACGTAAAATGATGAATAAATCAAGAGATATAACATTTACTCTGTACCAGCGCATACTAAATACTTGAAGTTTTCCACAATTCTAAATGACATGATAAATCGAAGTAACAAAAGACGGAATTTAAGACTTTTTATAAAATCGCGTATGCAGATAATATCATGAAAGACCCTTTCTTATTTTGTGAGAAGCAGCCATTTTCCCGGTGGCGCCGTCTTCCAAGAGATGGAAATTATCGTAAGGGCATAGATAGACAAGAGTTGAATAAAATCTAAGCCTTTCTACAACGGGATACAAGTATATAACAAACAAAAGAACGACGATTCAACTCTTGCTCACGTGGCTTTCTGAAAACAAGTTTATATTGACGACGGCGATAGATAAGTCAACTCGGATTAACCCTTTGACAGTCTAACGATATTTCGGGTACAATTGGGGCCCCATTTCTAGAACCCAGTGGTTTTGATTCCACAAGTCGATGCTTCTGCGATGGCCGGCGACTATAGTTTTTAATAATAAGTGAAAAGAACAACGCGAGAATGGTTTTATGCAGATATATGAAAATAAAACCAGAGTGAAGATAAACAAGATCTATTAATCGAAAAATTGTACCGAGTTTGTTTATATCTATATTTTAAGCAAAACCTCGGCCTACCACCTAAACTTTAATTTTAAAAAATTAGAATGTGGTTTAAACTTGAGCCTATAAAAAGAATAAGGGGCAATTTAACCAATTTAATTTGCGCTAAAATACGAAAATGTACCTTGAGAGGGTAAACTATTCAGCAGTAACCAGAAGGGACTTATTCTATCACTTTTAATATTTTACTCTGAACATAAAAGCTGGCTTATTTACTTTTAACTTTTGCTCTCATTTCTGAATCTCGACTGGCCATCACCGAGTGTCACGAATAAAACCGCAGTGCTTCGTCGTCAAGCTGTTTAGAGAGTTTTGTCTCTGTTCTAGCTGCTGTCAGGCTGCCCAGAATTTTTAAAGTAAATATTCTCGGTCCGTTATCCAACTGATACGTTCTTCCAGCCACTGACCAGACGGGTTTTCCTAGAGGGACTTTTCTGTTCTGCTCCCGACAAGAAACTGCCAACCACAACAACAGCAACAGTAAATGGAGAAAATGCCATCGTGTTCTATATAATTCAGTTCTATTTCAGCGCATGCCCAACAACTTCTACGAAAACCGGCACCCCGCGTCACGTGACCTACGTATTTCCGGTTCGAATCGGAAAACCAGCGCAGTAGGAGCACGGTGAGACACGAAGACCGTAAGAATAATAACTGGTCCATATATGATAACCGGACGCCATTCCTTGCCATAATAAAAGTAGAGTGGTTAAAAAAATGGTCGTTCTTCTTATTATTCGAAGATGGACATTCATACATTGAATGCAAATACCCTGTTTTTTGAGTTTGTGTAAGCCAAAAATGTTGTTTTTTTAAGAAATTTCCACAGATGGTAACTGAATTTAAAGGAGCATTTTAATCTCGCATTCCGAAACATTAAAAACGGATTTCTACATATTATCTACTGATTAATATTGCACGTGTGCGGTTTTCACGAGTAAATCCTAGCAGACGACACCAGTCAAGACTTCACAAACTCTTGCTTGGCCGAAAGCATGATGTTGTGTTTAGAATGGAAACATTCTGCTAAATACTGTTCAGCTAATTGCTCAATTTCCACACTAATAGCACGCGCATTTCGATTGTTGGTTGTGTCTCTTCCAGTTTCATCCTGACTGGCATTGTCAACAATGGATTTTCATTCACCTTCCCAGGAAAGGGTTCTTCATCAACTATAGCTTTTTGACTGCCGAATCCCGGAAAGTAAGCATACCAGAAGGTATGAGATCATCACGTTGCATTTGCTTCTTTAGTGGCTGGTAGACATCTGTGATAGCTTTCTTAAGTTCTGTCAGGTCATTCCACGTTTTCAAAGACCGCGGGTTTTTCCTTTTCCCTTTTGATCATCAGCATCCCCGAGCCTTTTCCACACATTCTGACAACCAGACACGTTGTTCAATGTAGCACCAATGAGCTGGGCCTGATACTGTGCAAACCTTACCTCATGATGTGTGGAAATTGTTTTACTTCAGGAAAAATAGTGTCCTGTAGCTTTGTCTTATTCTTTGATGTACCAAAGTAGGTGTTTAATGCTAATAGGTTAGCCTTCCAAATCTTAAGCTCTGGGACTGTGGCAGTGATGGCCTCTGCAGCGAGCTCTGATTAGTGAAAACAACACAAAAAGGTCAAAGTCTCTCTCTCTCTCTCTCTCTCTCTCTCTCTCTCTCTCTCTCTCTCTCTCTCCCCCTCATACTGATCACTTAAAGGTTTTCAGAGACTAGAGATTTTTTTCCCTGTGTTAGCTGATAAACTATATATTGTCAGAGTTTTATTCATTGCTTTCAAGAAAACCACTGACTCCATTCTGTTTCGATGAATGCATTAATGGAAACAAAGGACTCAAGCTACCATTCAGCATGAAAATCATGCAACAACTAATGAACTTGTTATTCCCCACCTGGTTGATGGAGCTGCCATTACTCTGAATGCTGAGGTTTATCAAACATTTTTAAAATTCCATGACAATAAATGCAGACTGCAGCATTTCTCGGTAAGAAACAAGATCTTTTCTGTGCAAGTCAGAAGCTGCAGGAACAGACTCTGGTACTTTAGCATTGGATTTTTTGTCATAGATAAGACAGACTAAGCAATAACGGTTTGGAGAGCAATCCCTTTCTTTTGATTCCGAATCTTGTTCTTCAGAGAAGAAAAGCTGCATGATCAGAAGCGGTTGAAGTCTTTAACAAAAGAAACTTTCCAATTTAACGCGTTTTTCCATCACTTTTCTGAAAACCCTTATGTTTCCTTCGTGCATTCTTTCAGCATTTGACATCACATCTTATAAATAAAATAGTGTTAAAAATATTCTGTAGAAAAGCAAAAATTAATACTTCAAACAATGCGTGCCCATTGAAGCCCTACATTTCCTTTGTAACTTTTTCACCAGCCTGAGCAACCTGTCGCTGTTAAAGATTGTATCTTGTATCGTGAAGAAAGAACCGGGGGTCCTTTTCCTTTTGATCGTCGTAAAATAACGAGAGAGTTATTCCTGCATTACCTTAACTTCATCAATTCAGAGTCGGGCACTGCGCCGTTAGTTTTTTAAAAATCCAGTCTTTCACACGTTAACTCATTAAGAATGAAATAATTTTACAACTGAAAGTAGAAAGTAAACAGCATGAAACAATAGCAATCAGAATTGTACTGGAGGCCTAGAAAAATCGGCTAGCGACCGGAGTCGGAGAGCAGAGTCACTGGCTAAACGATGACTTAAAATCCCTCTCAATTCTTCTTCTTCTTCTTCTTCTTCTTCTTATTATTATTATTATTATTATTATTATTATTATTATTATTATTATTATTATTATTATAGAAGGGCAAGTTACTGGTGGAAATTTTGAAATTAGTACCTAGGAATTCCTGGAGAGTAATGGGTATTTCCCACCACCCCCCACATCCCACCACTTTATATATTTAAAATTCCACACCAGACGCTGCTTCCTGACGTTAACCACTCTTTTAGGTAGCGAGCAGCGGTAACCCCTGGTGTCAATGGATGTCTGAGAAGAACAGACAACTCGCTTACTATCCGCATGGTGGCTACGAATTGGTAATGAAGGAGTTTTCCCTGCCGCTATTAGCAATACTGCCTACTGGACTACTACTGGTAAGGTTTCCTGTATATATATATATATTCATATCAAATGGTTAACAGAGACAATTCCTCCGCATTGTCAGAGCGGATTTTGTTTAGCTAACCATAAAAAACGTGAGAATTGCTCAATGTTTGAAGTTCGCTTCCTAGGCATATGTATGAATCTCAAAATCCCGACGCAAGAAGTATTATCTTGATTTTACATCAGTTAATTGTTAATGAAAATACATTATCTCAGCAAAAGAAAGAGACTGAATCAGTTACCAGAACGTATAAACTGCTAATTAGGTACTTTCGTTTAAAGAGACATTCACCAGACAAATTTCCAACATAAACTTATTATCACATGGCTTACTTTTTTTTTGTTTGCTTGCTCCTCTTTTGCTATCAGTCTTCAACGGCTAACGCTTTTATGTCGGTGTCTCCCACAATCACAGCACTAATATCTTTTCTAGTATCACGGCAGTTTATGTTGCTATTCGTGACTATGGATCTGAATATTACTAATCGTTGGAAAGTAAAAAAAATAAAAAAGGGAATGTGTTGGAATTATCAGGTCCGAAGTATCTCTTTTACAAATTTACTGAAAGCAATGAAAAACTTTGGTTTGGTTGGGGGGCGGTGCTTGTAGAATGTTGCTTTTGGTTTGTAGCTTCTCCACATAAAAATTCCTCCGTAGTCGTTTGTACACAAGAATGCTAAAATTTGTAAACTTTGCACGAGCAGCATTATGAAAAGGAATACACATTTCCTCTTTTAGTCTTCTAGAGTTTTAATCTAATTTTTAAGTAACAAAAAGGTAAGAGAGAGGAAGAAGGAGAAGAAGAAGAAAAAAAACATATCCGTCCTCTTGAGCCCCCAAAAACTAGAATATTTTTTTTAATTTTATTTTAGAAAGATTCCTATCTACAAACGTTTTACTTCTTATCGTGATCAATATACATATTACAGAAGTGAGCGCTCCATTATGTCTGGGAAACCATAACGACGGGGATGGTAGATAAGGGAGGTAAAAGATTAATTTCGAGGCATCAACTGAAGCAGAGAATTATGATTTAAGCAGAATCGATAAAATTATATGTTATTTTTTCATGGTGAAAGCAATTCCTCATGATTTACGCCAGAAATTCTCCTCACGACTTCTAGATAGGAATTTTTAAGATAGAAAATGAACAATTTATTTTACTGTCGAGAGCTTATTGTTTGTACAAAGTATATTTTTATTTATTTATTTATTTTATATATTTCCTTTTTTTTTTTTTCGCTAAAAATTCAATTACGACTTTTCTCTCCACACGCAAGGATGGGAATTTCCGGTATCTTAGAATCTTATAAAACAAAATTACAGCCCACTACAACAGGAACCGACAAGCAGACAGGCATTTTCTTTTTGTAATGTTTCTCCTGATCTCACGACAGATCGGAGAAATAAAATAATCTGCAGGTGAAAATAAAGTTCCGAGATTTATCTTTATGGGGGGGAAGAGAATTCCTTTCTCGTTTTATTGCAAAGTCGAGAGAAAGCACCGGCGTCTTGGATTTGCAGGATAAAGGAAGTGTGACAACGGCTGGCGGTTCTTCGTGTCTTAATTCGCGATGTCTTTCTTGCGTGGCGATTCGGCACTTGTGTTATTTATGGAATCTTAATATTTTAAGTTAATTAATAAATGAAGATGCTTTATATATTCCTTTGCTCGGAGAGTTAATAAATCCGGGTCCGAACTGACAGGCATGAAGTTCAGAAAAATAACCGTGTTCTTTATATTCCATAATCACGCAATAAAAGATCTAATACAATAGCAGTGTAAACCAGACAATCAATTAAAGACTTCGGTTATTGTTTGTGCTTTGGCATCTGATTGAAAATGTTATGAAGGTTGGGGGGAGGTACTTCAAACTGTCATCGTCGACTCCATTGTTGTTGTTGTCGTCGTCTTAGGGGCGTGTGACACCGCGGCCAATGGATGGTGGTGCTGTCGCGAGAACCCAATCGAAATAGTTCAGCAAAGGTCGGTCTGTCGCGATCTGTTATTACCGGTGTCAAACGTTACCGATGATTAAATATCCTATTTCACGTGCAATATGATATTTCAAAGGCGCAAGAAATTGCATACGGAGGAGTTGGTTAATACGATGTGGGGTTTTGAAATTTTCTTGCCATAAACCAGCAGCAGTTTAAGAAACCTTACCTCAATGCAACCCTGCAGTTTATCCTTCCCAATTAACCAAACATGATGGCGATCATTCTTTTCTTGTCTTTTAAAATCTAACTACTATTGTGATTGTGATGACCATGAATTGCATGAAAACATCTTTAACTTTAAAAAATTATATATTTTTACCACATTTCACTAGTACCAAATATTTCGCCAGCATCCGTTGAGTTACATCGTGGAAGCATTTTTTAAAAAAAAAAAAAAACATTTGTGGTACACGAAACTTTTTCAGATCGCACAAATCACTTTATGACATTCAGAATTATGAGTTAATTTCGGGGGGGGAAACAACATGGAAAATCAGGTCAACCGTGTATCAGAACATGTGGATTATTAACTGTGAAGTTGGCATCACTTCAAGCCTTTATGAGAAAAATATTTACCCTTTCATGTGAATTATTGCCGCACGTATTCGCGCCATTTCGTTCAGCAACATTTTAAAACATTGCTCTGTAAGTTATCCTTGCTCCGGAAGATCCATAGCTGACTGACATCGATTGGACGTTCTAATCTGGTTCATGCCATACAAGTACAGTTGGGTTCACGTTGAGGGACTGAAAGAAACAAACCCCGGCTTTAAGGAGTATTTTGTATTCTCAGCAAGACGTTGTAACTGAGCTCTGCTTTGCGCGTCGGATCTTCATTTTGTTGCGGTATAAACCCATCATGCATCAAACGATATCCTGATGTAATTCATGACGTTTCGGAATATTGTCATATCACTCACCTTTTTGTTGTTGTGAGAATCGATAATTAAACTGCATAATGTATAACTAACAAAACATACTTTCGCATGAACTCGTCTCTCCTCGTAATTCCAGCCTTCTAACCCTAACCATCATCGCTTAAAATCAGATATTTAAAGTCTTCTCCCATTCTCCAAGGTTTATCTATGATTATCCCATTCTAGTTAATTTTTTTTGTTAACCTGTAAGCCGAGCCTTCCAGCTGCCACTCGGCCACTCGGTTCAGTCACCCGTAACGGTGTTTCGGTTTGAAAAGCTGACTGTTCTGGAAAAATTAATTACAATTGTTAATCGATACCTGTAAAGAAAGACTCCGCTCTGAAAATTTTCATTTCCTTGCTTGATCTTCTAAGTTTATTACGATCCAGATGATTTAATGCAATTAATAGTTGGTCTCGTGCCACTTTATATAAAGCCAACTTTCTCAACAATTTTCCTTTGGAAACAACCAACCAGCTTTGTAAAGGCAAAGAATGGACAGCAAGCCTGTTTAATAGAGGATTTCATCTTTAGATGCCATCTCATCTGCCAGACAAAGGAATATCACTCATCACTAATGAAGTCCATTAAGATTGTATACTAATGCATAATGAGCAAACTGTCATCCAGGTTAATATTTAAAAAATAACAATATGACATGAACAAAGTGACACAGTTTCGAGATAAAATAAATTTAATACTTATAGAATAAACTTGCTTGGTCCTCAGTTCGCTTGAGGTTTCTTCACGTACTACGCTTTCCTCTCGCGCTACTAATCATGAAAATTCTTTTGTCAGGATTTTCAAAGTTTGAATCGCGCCGACCATTACTTCCGGTGCTCAACAGTTTTATCTTCCCTTTCCAGGTCCCAGCCTGAAATAATACAAAAGAGTAAAAAAAAAACAACACAAAACAACCCATTGGGAAATGAGAGAGAGAGAGGGAGAGAGAGAGAGAGAGAGAGAGAGAGAGAGAGAGAGAGAGAGAGAGATGTGACGTCATTACAGAGAGAGATGACGTCATTGCAGAGAGACGACGTCAGTAGAGAGAGATGGAGAGAGAGAGAGAGAGAGATGGAGAGATGACGTCATTACAGAGAGACGACGTCAGTATAGAGAGATGGAGAGAGAGAGATGACGTCATTACAGAGAGACGATGTCAGTAGAGAGAGAGAGATGGCGTCATTACAGAGAGACGATGTCAGTAGAGAGAGATGGAGAGATGGCGTCATTACAGAGAGACGATGTCAGTAGAGAGAGATGGAGAGAAAAATGACGTCATTACTGAGAGACGATGTCAGTAGAGAGAGGGAGAGAGAGAGAGATGGAGAGACGATGTCAGTAGAGAGAGAGAGATGGCGTCATTACAGAGAGACGACGTCAGTATAGAGAGATGGAGAGAGAGATATGACGTCATTACAGAGAGACGATGTCAGTAGAGAGAGAGAGAGATGGCGTCATTACAGAGAGACGATGTCAGTAGAGAGAGGGAGAGAGAGAGATGGAGAGAGATGACGTCATTACAGAGAGACGACGTCAGTAGAGAGAGGGAAAGAGAAAGAGAGTGACAGAGAGAGAGAGAGAGATGGAGAGAGAACTGAGAGAGAGATGACGTCATTACAGAGAGGCGACGTCAGTAGAGAGAGATGGAGAGAGAGAGAGAGAGATGGAGAGATGACGTCATTACAGAATGACGATGTCAGTAGAGAGAGGGAAATAGAGTGACAGAGAGAGATGGAGAGAGAACTGAGAGAGAGAGATGACGTCATTACAGAGAGACGACGTCAGTAGAGAGAGGGAAAGAGAAAGAGTGACAGAGAGAGATGGAGAGAGAACTGAGAGAGAGAGAGAGAGAGAGATGACGTCATTACAGAGAGACGACGTCAGTATAGAGAGATGGAGAGAGAGAGAGAGAGAGATGGAGAGAGATGGAGAGAGATGGAGAGATGACGTCATTACAGAATGACGATGTCAGTAGAGAGAGGGAAAGAGAGTGACAGAGAGAGAGATGACGTCATTACAGAGAGACGAAGTCAGTAGAGAGAGATGGAGAGATAAAGAGAATTTTCAGATGAGAAAAGATAAATAAGACATTTTTTAAAAAAACTTGAAAAAGAGATGCAAGAATGTCTCAGATTAAAGAAAAAAATCGCCTTAGTGATCATATCTGGTACCATATTTATCGCTTATTTTTCGAAACATTTATTGAATTTCCCGTATATTCAAAGTTGTCGTAATTCAATTCGAGAAAAGAACAAAAACGATGGAATTATAGAAACTCTTTCTTAGTCGTTGTTTCTCACGTTGAAGGAAGTGTCCGTCAGTAATTACTCAAGGCAGAACTGTTCTCGGCGTCTGCCAGACTTAAAATAAGTAAAATAAATAAATAAAATAGAAAGGGATGGAAGATTTAATAAGCGAAGCAGAAGTACTCGGAGCGTAGCATCCAGCCAAAAATATCCCCAAGGAAGGTTTGACACTACAAAAAAAAAACAACAACTCTCTTGCCGCTGCGATACAGCCCGAAGTGGAAAATTATCGAATAACATCATATATTTGTGAAACATGTTTTACTAAGATTGTATTACCAGATAACTTCCGTATCGATTTACTGGTGTGCAGATACATTTTTTCCTCTTTATTCTTTGATATCCACTTAATTTTGTTATCGGCGACATTTCAATTTTAACCAACTCTTAAAAAATGGTTTTTAAAATGAGTTTTTATGCTGTTGTTTTCTTTAAGTATTAAATTAACCCTCAAAGACCTGAAAAAAACACAACAGCATCTTTTTAGTTTTTACTTTTATTTATAACTTATTCCTGACGTTTATATATCGCTTGGCTGAAGTGCATTCGGCAAATTTAGAGCAGCGAGCTGGGGGCACCTGGTGGCGGACTCGGAGATTAATCCGGCCTAAGGAGAGACAACCTGACCAAATTCATCGCTGCCACGTTTCTTCTTTTGGCTTCGCCCCTACAACTTTTTTTTTTCTCAAAAGTCTAAAAAAAAAAAAGGGTAAAGGTGCATTAAATTAAATTAAATGACAAAAAAAAAGAAGAAAGAATTTTAAAAATCGGCCAATTTAAATAAGTGGTTGGGGTTATAACTTCGGCAGAACGTAGCTACATTACCGATGGTGAACTTTCGCCACCGTCCCCCGTACGGTTAGTGCACAGAATAGAATAAGTTCATTCCTAAAGATGCTAATAAGGCGAGTAGCAGGAGAAGCCGCGCGCGCCAGCGCTAAGTAATCAGCCACAACAACAACAACAGCAGCAGCAGCAGCAGAAGTTTAAAACTTTATTAACCGGCAGGGAGATCCCCGGTTAGCCTGGGTACCACACTTTGACGTATCATAGTGACCGTGACGTCAGATCAGCAATTTGAAAGTATAATTAGAAGAGTAGCGCCAACGATGGACCCTCCGGGGCTCCTTGCAATGCGTTGATTGATTACACCTCAGCAGAGGGGAAGTAAAGCCACATGAATGTTTCATGTGGTGGAACCATCTTTGCGCGTGTATTTCGCTAGTTATACGATTACCTATCTCCAGCGCACCGCTTTATTCCCGATCGTTTGCCAAAGAAGTTGCCTTATGACATTAGTCAAGACAAGGATGAAGACAGTACATGACAGCTGTACACAGATGGCCGGGATGGGGTGAATGTTTACGGCTATATTAAAGGCCGCCAGGCGGCTAACATGGACAAACACAATGAGCAGTGCCTGGTACATAATTTCCGTTAAGCAGACAGAACTGTTTGTAATGGTTTCCTTCCCTTTTAAACACTTAGATGTGGAGTAGGGCCCTGCTGTTGCGAGCAGTGCAGCCTTTGCTTATTAACTCTCTCTCTCTCTCTCTCTATTCTTTTCTTCTTCTCTTTTTTTTTTTTAAAGAAATAAAACAGATTGTTTCTAAACACCCAAATAATATTTGCAGGTTCAATGAAAGGTGTAACATATTGCCTTATTGTTACCTACAGCAGATGTGTGCTAAGGAAAAAGAAGCAAAAAAAAGAAAACAACAAATTCGCAGTATGGCGCTTAATCGGCGACGGTAAACTACGACGGAAGGCGTGACGTCATCTCAGAAGCTGCGCGCGCACCAAGCAGGTTCGGCCTGCTTTCCGATAGGACTTCCTCCAAACCGAATACAATACTAACCCTGACCGCTGGGTGTCGTAAACTAATCTCCACGAAGCCCAATGAGGCGGCCCATTGACGTGGCTAGACGCTTCAGAGCGTTGCCTATCATGCGCCATTGCCGACTTCTGCGATGAATAAATCCCTACTTGAGCCCTTTATTTTTAGATGAGGGAGAAAACTCATACGGCCGGCTAGATAGGCAGCCAATTGCCAATAGATCTCGGCCTTTCAACCGTGGTGGCCTACTTCTTACTACTGCGCCACCGGCCGCTCCTTCTTAGGGTCTCATTACCTTTCATTTCTCTTTCTTTATCGGTGTGTTTCACACGAAAAACAAAAACAACTTATACAGGTAAACTGTTTTCCTTTTTTTTTTTGCCAATAGTCACAATATCATAAATCTTCACAGGTGTTTCTAAATATTACAACTTGTCCAGTATTCAAGTTTTTTTCTGTCATTTCTAGAAGTTCAAAGGGATTACTACGTGATTATCTGTATTTTACAAACAGGGATTAATGCGGGTATTTGCACGCTCATTTACTGGATTATTTAAAATAGGATAATGATATTTAATAACACGTTAATGACGTGTGTGCCTGTCTGCTGTGTCTCGTATCACTGGATCGATATCCGGGAAATCGTTAAAAATTAGCTTCAGTTTGTCTCTCATATCATTGGATCGATATTCTGGAAATCGTTGAAATTTACCTTCGGTCTGTCCCATATAATTGGATCAATATCCGGAAATCGTTAAAAATTAGCTTCAGTTTGTCTCTCATATCATTGGATCGATATTCTGGAAATCGTTGAAATTTACCTTCGGTCTGTCCCATATAATTGGATCGATATCCGGAAATCGTTAAAAATTAGCTTCAGTTTGTCTCTCGTATCATTGGATCGATATTCTGGAAATCGTTGAAATTTACCTTCGGTCTGTCCCATATAATTGGATCGATATCCGGAAATCGTTAAAAATTAGCTTCAGTTTGTGTCTCGTATCATTGGATCGATACCCGGGAAATTGTTAGAAATTACCTTTAGTCTGTGTCTCATATCATTGGATCGATATTAGGAAGATCGTTAAAAACTACCTTCAATGTTTTAATTTAATGTTGTAGTTTTAATGATGATAACTTGAAATTTTAAAGAGGTAAAGAAATGGTAATAACTTCGTTCATGTTTAGAATATTAATGGGTAACCGAAGTCTCTTAATATAAAGACATTTTAACACAACTGAAGATATTTTAGAACCTATATTCCTATCTCGAAGACGTACAAGGTTTTGTTAATATTAAAGAGAAAGTTAATGCTTTTCTTTGTCTGAACATGTCAGTTCTTTACTTTAGGTCTATAAGTGACTGAACACGGAATAATTTTCAGTATTTACGGGGGAAAAAATCGCCAGTGCATTGTTAGTTGCTTATTCACGTATTAAACTTAACTCTTTTTAAATGTTAAATAAACACTAAAGTACACGTTGCATCTGTATGTAAGAAATTGGCAATTGATTTTAGATATTAAAACTCTGCAACATTAAGCAATACGACCTCAAATTAAAGGGAGGCGACCGTAAGCGGACTCTGAACGGAGCACTCGGAACGATGCTTTCTTTCCTAGCCATCTTACGTTGGGGTGATCAGGTTGTTCTGCTGGTGGTTGACCAGTTCTTTCCATTCACCTCTGCTGAGCGAAATTTTTTCTGACTTATCTACAGTCGGGGGCCAAAAGCTTTGCATCGCTTCGAGAGTCATGGTTTTACGTGCTAGATTTCGAACCGTCCAGTGCCTCATTGCGTAACGTAACACCATTATGCAAATTCTACTTTCACGAGGGAAAAAAAAAATCAGAAAATTCTAGGGTTGTGCAAAACGTTTGTACATCCTAGCTTTCCGTCTTCTCCTCTAGTCGAGCTTGCCGGCTGTGGGTCCGATTTGATGACCCGTTCTTTCCCAATTTGAACGACATGCATAGTCCATCGAAGCGGCTTCTAGCTCAGCTCGGCCACAGGCTGTGCCAGTTTTTTGGGGGAGACTTCGGTTCACCATTTGACATCCATCGCGGTGTGAAGATGCCTTCCACGTAATTCCCAGACTTATCTGACCCCACGCCTTCAGTTGAAGGTCCGTGTCACGCCTCGTTCTTCGGCGGTTTTTTAATCTTCTGAATTTGCTGCTGGTGTTCTCTTTTCTTGTGTTAATTTCCTGATCAATGAGCGCTCTGCTGGAAAAGCACATCTCGTTGGTGTGTAAAACCTGTCACGGCGTTAAGCTCGTCCATCGAGAGCTATATCTGGCTTGGTGTACTCGGGTTAGTATATAACCTCGGTTTTCTTCAAGCTGAAGACGAGGCCAGAAAGCAAATATTACAGTGTGCGATACCATAGTTTTTCGCTAGGGCTTTTTACTCTTACCAAAGTTGGTTGACAATCGGTTTGTCCGGGGTTCGTGGAGGTGTAAGTAGTCTAAATAAATAAATAATAATAATACTACTACTACTAATAATAATAATATGCAATGCATTTTTCTCAAAGTTTATTTCCGTTTTTCTTATTTTAGCATCATTTCTTACATCTTCATCATGGTGTTCAAGCACATTCCGCATACCACGGTGAGGTATACTCTTAATTAGTTAAGCAACTATGACATTTTCCAACTTAATGGAAGAACAAACGTAGCTCTGCATCACCAACGTATCTATTGGATCCTAAAACAGGCGATTTTTGAAGATTCTACATGTCTTAGAATAGAGTTTATTACGCAACTTTACCCGCCAAAGCCACCCCGTAACTGAGAACCAAGTTCCCGAAGATCGACCGACAAGGGAGATAACTGTGGTGAATAGTATGGCCATGAGTTTACCTTAGCCTTCTCCCCCCCCCACCCGTGTCTGCCAGGTACAAATCGTTTTATTTAAATGTTTCTTTTGTTTAAGATGTACAGTTTGGCACAGCCTCACCTCCTCCTCGCCAGTTTTCGGCTCACTGGCGACTCCAATCCCTGCGTCCATCTACCGGATAATGACATGGGTTGTGCATCTGTCCGATTTTCACATTCGTCATAAACCAGCACTTTACCGCTTTTCTGCCCCAATAAGACTAAAAAACAACAACAACAAGATACGATCGGGGCTGTGATTGATGGCAAATCCGTATCGCTTCCTCAGAACCCCTCGTGCTTCATTACCAGTGCGTCGACTAAATATACAGCCAAGGCTCGACACAAATACTAACTATCGCAACGAAATTAGCAAATAACGTGGCATGCGGAGGGTTAACTTTTAATTATTATTAGGAGAATATTTAAAACCAATAAGCGAAAAATAACAAGCTCCAATTTTTTTTCGTCTATTGTTTGTCCCTTTTACCCGGACTCGATGTATATTTGCATTTAGCGAATTATCCTGGCCACTTTTACCGGAGGAAAGCTGGGATAGAAGTTCTGTTTCCGTTTCACCCGTGTAGTGTACCCACTGTCGAAAGGTGTGAATAACGAGAGGTTCCGAAAATCGGAGCTGACCCAAGTCGCTGCTATGACGAGTGCAGAAGTAAAGGGGCCCGCCGCCGTCTTACTTTCGAGATGACGTCAGCTTAGACTACAACTAAACCAACGAGACGTATTGAAGGCCTGGACTAGAACGGGAACAATCGTCGGCTTTCCATTGTTTACAACAATAATGAATAGATGGGAAAAAAAAAAACAACAAAAAACAAGCATACATAAAGGTCAAGGTAGCTACAATAAAAGACGAAATTCTGATATCCGTAATTTTGCGGAACAAATAAATTGGATATACTAAATTTCTTCTCTTTTTTTGGTTTTAAACATTTAATAAATGTGAAGTATCTTTGATCATTATTTTTTTTTCCATACAGTAAAATTTCATTTTGAATCATTATCAAATTAAATAAACCAATCTTTTGAGAATCGAATGCAGGAGATCACTGCTTGGAAGTACGGTGCCTTGATGAAACTGCAAAAAAAAATTATTGCAAACTGATACAATTTTCAAGAGTACGCTCCCCTAAACAACAATTAAAGAAATATCCTTCATTTTGTAACTTTTACTTTTTAAAACTGTTTTATACGCCTTCTCATGGCTGGACCTGTAATTAATCTTGCCAGTGAGTAGTTGTTTTAATCACTACAGCGAGATTTATCGAACTCAGACTTCACTGGTCAAAGAATCGGTTTCTGCCGTCTTCTGGGACTCCATGAAACGCTGCTCTGATCATGGCTAGAACTATCCAGAGACCTCACTTTGCGAAACTCGATGACTTTCGTTGAAAGGAAACTATTAATTTACTTTTTTTCTTTCCATTCTCGATACATGCACACACACACACACAAAAAAAAACAACTGTTAAAGAAAGCAGATATAATTTTTAAAAAATTAATTAATTAATAAATAATAATAATAACGACAACAATTTAACACCTAGCAAAACTGACTTTATACCCACTTAAAAATAAAAAAAGTTAACTCTTACAAATGGCGCATAAAGCTGCCTTTTTGAAAACTATTCTAACCCTGACCATATACGGTAAATATTCCTTTTGTTCTTAACATTTATCGCTGTACCAGTCTCTACAGTGGAGATTATCTCTCTGCCGCGGGTATCCGCTCGTGAGCATTATCGCCTGCCCTAGGTCGGAAAGGAAATCCCTACTAGAACTCTTCAATCTAGGATGTGGGAAGTAATCCGCATGACCGGCTGTTGAAAAAGATCGAGAAGAAGACCATGCCAAGAAGGTTCGGTAAACCAAGCCGCCCCGACCGGGAATCGAACTCGGCTCCGCAGTTCTGGTCATCCAGTTTGCCACTGGCAGCTACTCGTGCTCGTGGAGGAGTTATGTTTCAGCGGTGTTAATATATTTGGTTTATTTCGAGAAATGATATCAATTAGTAAATCGGTGTTAATACACGCTGACGTCGGGAAGAATGCAAACACTCTCTTTGGAGACTTCATGTCTTTGGGGATAATACGGAACCATTGTGACCAGCTTAAGGTTTCTCTGTCCTCCAGCAGTCCTCCTCTTGCAGATGCTGCCAATAAACTGTTGCGAGATTCCATTGATGTCCTGTAGCGATGTTCGGATTAAAAGAAACGGAAGACGTTTGCGGTGAAAACGACATATAGTGCTGCTGTTCGATAGTCAATTCGAGTTTGGGGAGCCGGAGAGAGCGCCAAAGACAAAAGTGTTACCAGAGACCGACGATCCGTCCGGTATCAACTGGTCTGCAAACACAGAGGCGCGGGCATTACGGTCACCAAACATTAACCTTTAAACGAATCACACACGTCCACTCTCAGAATAGCTGGTTCTTCGCGGTGGCCATATTACACTAACCTAATCTGCATGCATAAGAAAAAAGAACAATAATAAAGAGAAATCGTAATATATAATGATTGCAATTAGTCATTAAATATTGAAAATTTTACTTCGGGCAACACTGACTGAATATTCTTTCAGACAATTTATTTCTTCCATCACTCTGTCAAGTCCAAATTATCAGAAATGACCAGATCATTTTTTCGCAGACTATATTAGGTACTAACCAGCTAGGCTGACCTGCGTGGTTTACCCCTGACCTGATGTGGTCTTAGCTCCAAGCTCTCGTCGGCCAGAAGGTCGTCTTTAATTCATCTTTAAATGGCCGACATTAAAAAGAGAAGGCAGTCCATCCAAGCGCAGTATTCACGAGGCGATTGGTATGAAACGCTGTAAATGTCACACGGTCACCACGTGAAGATCATCATCATCTGGTTTTCTTCCTGCTGATCCTCTAAATATGAAGTAAAAATAACTTTTAATTGGTAGCAGACATGGCAGCATCCTGAACCCTCCCACGAGCACGGAACATCTTCGGCTTCATTGAAGAGAGGACCCACTGAGACTTTTTTATAAACTGTTCTTGGAAGAAAAAAAAGAGAGTATACGGAGAAAAGATACAGGTAGGGAGCCGGCACAAAGAAAAGAAAACTTAAAAGAATCTCATCGATAAATCTCCAATCTTAATGCTTCAGAATCTGATAGTAAATATTTACAAATTAAATACTTTCTCACGCTGTAATGATAATTTCTATTTCTACCTTTCAGTTTCTCAAGAAACTGTTGCTAAATATTTCGCCTGTTTTTTTTTTTAAATGTGTTTACCCCTTACTTCACTTCTCCGTCATCTGCTAAAGATGTAGAGTAATCTCGCTCCTCTTGACCTTACACATCTCGGTTTCAAAAGATATGAATCACTAGAGACTTGGGATCGCGAGGAGGAGATGGTCGGCGAGATAACTGGAGAGTTTGGAAATTCTCTCTGCAAGACGATAACCCGCCTCCCGTGTATGGGGAGGGGGGGGAATCAATGCGCGCGCCGAATCGCCCCGGGGACTCTATCGCAAAACTTCATCGCCGAAATGGCGAACGGCTTTGGCGGGAGAACTTATACCGATTGTCAGGGTTCCGACAGGGCCGAGTCGGTCGTCGTCAGGGTCGAAACCGAAGCGTCTTGTAGACGCAATTAGCGCCGAGTCGGTTGCCATGGAGATGCGAGCGGACCGAAATGAGGCACTTTAACCAAAAAATAACAAAAGATCGCTAACCCTAACCCTAATTCCCTGATACACAGGTGAGTCCGAGAAATGCGTGAATCACTCTCGTAGAGGAGGGGACCGAACCCCATGCCGTAATACCGGGATGCACCATAGGATTTCCTACACCGTTTGCATACTATTACTGACTCATCGCCTGACTTTTCCGTTATTTGCCTCTCATATGTAAAAAAGAGAAGTCCCTTTTGCAAAGCTTCTACTGCATCACTTCTTTGATGTCTCCCGCACTGAGTGTGTCAGGGTCCAGCCGGCGAAGCGCACCGGGTCTAATGCCGCTATTCCGCCACGCTAACGGACTTTCCGTGTAGCGTCTTCTCATTAACAACCTGGAAAAGTCGCAACCACTCATTGCCACCTTTACTTATGTCCGCCCGTCTCCATAAATCATTCGTAACCTTTGATTATCTGTCTTTCGCCACTGGGGCTTGTAATTCTGAAGTGCCTTCCTTCTGCTCTAAAGCGCATTCTCTGTACCGCTGCCAATTCCAAGCTTTTGTTCTAATTATACCGCCACCCGGTATCTCTTGTGACTTACGAGTGTGCTCCCTCCTCCTCCCCTCACGGCCGGTCCTGGCCAGCGCCGACTCCCCTCACGGCCCCGCCTGCCAACTACACCGGGGATTCTATCTTTAGACCCACCCCCCCCTTTTTTGTTTTTTTCAACGACACGCTTCTTACTTTCGCAAATTTACGACATAGTTGGAGACTTTTCCTTCTGCGTACCTGCGGAACCGGGTCCCCTTCCGACCCCGCACGTGCCCGTCACTGCTGTTGCACACGCTCTTTCGCGGGACCAGAAAGCACGTGAGCGATGTCCATTACGTAATGAGCGCCGCCTGAAACTCGGAGATAAGGTCAGACTTTCAAAGACTTTTACTGAAAAACAGGCAGAAATAGCAAGTAGACCAAAATCAGTGAACCAATAATAATGATGATAATCCGCTGTTATCAAGAGACTACATGTTGTTGTTGTTATTATTATTATTATTATTATTTTATTATTATTATTATTATTAGTAGTAGTAGTAGTAGTAGTAGTAGTAGTAGTAGTAGTAGTAGTAGTAGTGGTGGTAGTGGTAGTAGTAGTTAGTGGTGGTAGTGGTAGTGGTAGTAGTAGTGGTAGTGGTAGTAGTGCTATTGGTAGTGGTAGTCGTAGTAGTGGTAGTGGTAGTGGTAGTAGTGGTAGTGGTTTGGTGTTAGTAGTTAGTAGTGGTAGTGGTAGTAGTGGTAGTGGTAGTAGTAGTGTAGTGGTAGTGGTAGTGGTAGTAGTGGTAGTGGTAGTAGTAGTAGTGGTGGTAGTGGTAGTTGGTAGTGTAGTGTAGTGGTTAGTAGTAGTAGTGGTAATGGTAGTGGTAGTAGTGGTAGTGGTAGTGGTCATAGTGGTTAGTAGTAGTGGTAGTGGTAGTGGTAGTGGTACTAGTGGTAGTAGTAGTGGTAGTGGTAGTGTCGTCGTAGTAGGTGGTCGTAGTAGTGGTCGTGGTCGTGGTAGTGGTAATAGTGGTAGTAGTAGTGGTCGTGGTCGTGGTAGTGGTCCTAGTGGTAGTAGTAGTGGTAGTGGTAGTGGTAGTGGTACTAGTGGTAGTAGTAGGGTAGTGGTAGTGGTAGTAGTCGTGGTAGTAGTAGTGGTAGTGGTCGTGGTAGTCGTGGTAGTGGTAGTGGTAGTGGTAGTGGTAGTAGTAGTGGTAGTGGTAGTGGTTTAGTTAGTAGTGTAGTAGTGGTAGTGGTAGTGGTAATAGTGGTAGTAGTAGTGTAGTGGTAGTGGAGTGGTAATAGTGGTAGTAGTGGTAGTGGTAGTGGTAGTGGTAATCGTGGTAGTAGTAGTGGTAGTGGTAGTGGTAGTAGTAGTGGTAGTAGTAGTGGTAGTGGTAGTGGTCGTGGTAGTAGTGGTAGTGGTATGGTAGTGGTAGTAGTAGTGGTCGTAGTAGTGGTAGTGGTAGTGGTCGTAGTAGTGGTAGTTTAGTGGTAGTGGTAGTGGTAATAGTGGTAGTAGTAGTGGTAGTGGTAGTGGTAGTGGTAATAGTGGTAGTAGTGGTAGTGGTAGTGGTATTACATGTTTAAACTAGACTTAGCTAATATGATTTCGGAAGTGTTTTCTGTGTTGGTTGATCGACGAGGGGCTCAAATTTCCTCACCAGTTATAAAAACAAAAACAGACTGACCCACACGATCCCAGTTTCCCTTTCTATTCCCTCATCTTGAAAATTCCAAAGTTTGCAGACTATTTTGGTACCAGAACAATTTTTCTGATTCCATATCGTGAGTAGATAACGATACAAAGTTTTATACTGCAAAGCGTTTGCAAGAAATACGTAAATTGTGTACCGGCTCTGACCGGCTTAGATGATAACCATCGGCGGGTCGTGAGGAATAGATGAAGTATAGATGTTGATGCATACAGGGTATTTAACGATGATGTATGCATTCGACATACAGACGACATCCTGCTAATGCTTACTAATGATGTTTAAACAATAGGAAGAATATGGCAGAGATGAGAATGATAAAACAATGTAGCAATACGTGAATTGTGCGTGTGCGTGTGTGTGTGTGTGCGTGTGTGCGTGTCTGTGTGTGTGTGTGTGTGTGTGTGCGTGTGTGTGTGTGTGTGTGCGCGTGTCTCTCTGTGTGTGTTTGTGTGTGTGTGTGTGTGGTTCCTGATCTTCTGTATCCTCTCTAGCAGAAAAGACAAATTAATTTTAATTGTTCCCAGGTGTACAACGCTCTCTTTGATGTCGCATCGTGAAGACTTACGCAGATAGCTAAAGGTCCACGTGACAAATCTAGCTGGAGCTCTTCATGTGTTTCTTCGTAAATTAATCTGATGTTTTAATTATTTTTATTTTTGAGTATTAAAAACAAATCTTCTTTTTTTTTTTTTTAAATTTTTAGAAATTTAAGGCAGAGCCAGGGTTCGGGGCCAGGGAAGTTCCCCGTCCGGAAAGCTGCGACAGATGACGGAAGAAAGGTTTCGATTAGTCCACTCGCTTTTTCGGGGCCAGAAAGACGTTTTTTTTTTTTTTCTTTTCCATTCTTTGAAGAAGAAAAAATAATACCCGGAGATGCGATTGGAATTCGAATTTTCGCACGCGGTCTTTCTTCCGTTTGGCATCTGGTCGGTTCGGGATTCGAGTCAACTGCGGCACGACAGCTGATGTTTGAGTTATGACCTTCGCCGGGGTCGATCTAAGCGCCATCTGTTGTTTGCTGTCTGCTTTTGTTCCAGCAAAAGCAGAAGCTGGTTATTGAAAGTAGCCTGGTCGAAAAAAATGCTCCGTGTTAGATGGATTATCAATGTTTTACAATGAAAATGACATTTAATGTCCTGGAAGCTTAACGACGATGCCGAGTGCACGTCACCCGCCACATCAGCCAGTACGGCAGAAGCGTGTCTGTGCTGCTCCCTGGCACTCCGTGGGCAGAGCCCGCGTCGATTCCGCGGTATTCTAAACAGGAAGGGTCTTCTTCACTGCACGCCCGATCTGATCCTAAAGTTGTTTATGGGGATCATATTCCAATTGATCACAGGCCAAACGAAGGACTTACTCGCATTGCTGTGGAGATAATACACCACCGGAGGCGCAAGGTGAGGTCTGGCAATGCCGTCATGAAGCAGGCGGGTGGCTGTTAGTTACATGTGCCATTGTTATTTAGGTTTCCAGGCACAGTATCAACATCAACCCTACTACGTACGGTCAGTCATAAGCTGCACGCCCCATCCACCGCAAACAGTAGTGCTATCAATTGTTCTTGTTCGCCGGTTAACCGAAATGTTAGTTGACCATCGAAAATGCAGGGACACCTATTTTCTTCGGATCAAAATACCATTCCCTTTTCATCACTTCTAATGAAGTTCAGCTCGCACATGTCGAGCTGCTAATCTTGAATGTCCTGTATAGTGAAAGCTGTTCAGTCTCCTGAACACCATTCCGCTGTTCAGCCTTCTGCTGGTTCTAGTGGAGGAAGGTGGTATATTCCTTGGCCAGCCGCTGAATTATTTTCTATTACTTTCGATTGCTTTGCGCATTTCTTCACAAACGGACATAATATTTCTTCAAGCCATCTCTGTGACTTAGCAAGTAAAAAGACAGTGGTCCGTCCATTAATTTAAAACTAATCAAACTAAATACTTAAAGTGATTGTACTTCGTATATTAAATCTCATTAAATCGTCAACGCTTTCTAGAAATAAATGGGCGAAATGTGCCAGAGCTGTTTTTACGAGTGTGTTCTAAATTCTTCGGGAAAAGTATTTTAATTCTTTTAAAATCTCGTGATATAAATCCTCCATGCGGATAAGCTCGTGATGTAAATAGTGCTCAAAGGAATTAGAGAGAGAGAGAGAGAGATGACGTCACTATACAAAGAGAGAGAGAGATGATGTCGCTACACAGAGAAAGAGACAGGTAGATAGAGAGATGATGTCATTACACAAAGAGAGAGAGAGATGACGTTACTACACAGAAAGAGAAAGAGAGAGGTTAATAGAGAGAGATGACATCACTACACAGAGAGAAAGAGGCAGATAGAGAGGGATGACGTCACTATACAAAGAGATAGACATGACGTCACTACACAGAGAGAGAAAGAGGTTGATAGAAAGATGTCACTACACAAAGAGAGAGATGACGTCACTACACAAAGAGAGAGGTTAATAGAGAGATGACGTCACTACACAGAGATGACATCACTACACAAACAGCGAGAGAGATGACGTCACTACACAAAGAGAGAGAGATGGCGTCACTACACAAAGAGAGAGATGATGTCACTACACAAAGAGAGAGATGACGTCACTACACAAGAGAGAGAGAGATGGCGTCACTACACAAAGAAAGAGATGACGTCACTACACAAAGAGAGAGAGATGACATCACTACACAAAGAGAGAGAGATGACGTCACTACACAAAGAGAGAGATGACGTCACTACACAAAGAGAGAGATGGCGTCACTACACAAAGAGAGAGATGACGTCACTACACAAAGAGAGAGAGATGACGTCACTACATAAAGAGAGAGAGATGATGTCACTACACAGAGAGAGATGACGTCACTACACAAAGAGAGAGAGATGGAGTGAGAGAGAGAAATAGTTATAGAAAGGAAGAGAAGAGAAAATGAAAAAGGGGCACACATCGGTGTATAGGAGAAATAGAAAGAATAAGAAAAAGAGAAAAGAAACAGAGAGAGAAAAATGGGAGACGACGAAAAGAGATGAAGTGAACGAAGAATGGAGGCGGAAAGACGGAGAAAAATGCGTAAACGTGTGGACATTGTTGAGATAAATTAAAGTAACAACAAAAAAATTTTTTAATTGGTTTACACTTAAGCAGCGCCGATCGATCGTGAGGCGATATTGTCGATAAGTTATGGACTTGGTAATTAGTTTGTGACAACCATGTGTACGTGTGTGATGAGGGTGTATTCAGGGAACGAGTACGAATAAAGTTACAAATCCGTCGCCGGAAATTGTTTAAATTTCGTAGAGTTAATTTGATCAATGGAAAGAACAACAAGAGACTTTACGACATAATAAATAACGTTAAAGAAATTCAACAGTCTGTATTTAGTTTTCAATGTGGGCTGTATGATAATAATTGCTCTTCTCGCGACTATTTTTTTTTTACCTTGTTGCTCGTGTACAACACAATAGACGCCAGTATTGTTTGTTCAGTTCAGAAATGACGTGACCCGACAGATGTGAAGTTTACCGACCTCTGTCTGTTTTCATGATTTTCACTTCACACCTGAGTTTCGTGTTGTGAGACACAGGAAGCTGTAGCGGAGTTGAGGGGGGGCAGTCTATACGTTGGTATTTCCTGTCATGAATTAGCTAGGAAACACGTGCGCAGAGAGATGAGGTTTGGGGGGGATTAGAGTATAAGAGAGAGAGTAAAAGGAGAAACAGTGAAGACATGAGCTAGAGACCAGCTTGGATTTTCATAAAGAGATAATCCAGAAAAATAAATTAGATAAATTATAATATATATATATATATATATATCTCCTCATCTCTCGCCATCTCTCTCTCTCTCTCCATCTCCATCTCCATCTCTCCAGTCTCTCTCTCTACTGACATGATCTCTCTGTAATTCTGTAATGACGTCATCTCTCTCTCTCTCTGTTCTCTCTCCAACTCTCTCTATTGACATCATCTCTCTGTAATGACGTCATCTCTCTCTGTCTCTCCCTCTCCATCTCTCTCTACTGACATCATCTCTCTCTCTCCAGTCTCTCTCTCTACTGACATCATCTCTCTGTAATTCTGTAATGACGTCATCTCTCTCCAACTCTCTCTACTGACGTCATCTCTCTCTCTCTCTCTCTCTCATACGCTAGCGTTCAAAACCATAAGCATCCCCTATGTGGAAACGCAACAGCAACATTAAAATCTAATAGACGATGAATTAGAAATATATACCAGTAATTATTGTGTTGTTAACATTTGAAGCTATTTGCATAATTATGGATTCAGAAAGTTATTTCTATGAATGTTAAATGCAGTTAATTCCGAAAGCATGATCTTATCGCGCTTACTCGATATCACTTCTTACTGCTAATTTGTGCTTTTGCTTAAATGAAGAATGGACCTCATTGCTTTGTTTGGCAGACAAAAATGTCACCTAAAAACAAAATTCTATAGGAATAAAGTCTGTCTCCCGTCACTGGTCTTTATTAATCTGGTTACAGCAGAAAACGTTGGGTGGGTTGGTCCGAGCTACTCTGTACAGAACGGAGTCAACCGACTGAGCCTTGAACTCAAAGGGGAAAGGTAGGTCACCGGCTTGGATGTCTAGAGCCGACAGGTAGATAATTAGCCATTGATCGTCCGTAACACGTAACATCTTTACCGGATTAGAAAGATAGTTTAGAGGTGGTGAAAACAAAAGGCCAGCTGCTTTCGTTCGGCTACACCTTGTCGCTAAGGTGCAGTAGTCACGTGGTACGGGGCGGTGTCGTCTGACGGGCGGTGGTCTGAAGCGAACTGGTGTGTCTCTCTCTTTTAATCTCCGGATCTGCATCTCGTTAAAGAGTCCGAGAGAAAAGGGTTGGCTTTGGTCATAAATGGAATTACGTGCAAGCGGTATGTGGGGTTACAATCGAGGCGATATCTCGGGAAGTGCTGAACAGGGAGCCCGGGACACGTGCCGCAAATAATTCACGTGACTGATGGTTATTTCCATGGAAAAACATTGAGCTGATAAAACTGTCGCAATTAATGGTTCGTGTACTCATTAACAATATCAGTCATAATTTTGAACGCCAGTGTACATAATTACATTAGTTGTGCGTGCTTGTTGTATTATCTTTTTTTCCGCTTTATCTTAAAAAATATATATATATTTACCTACTTCTCGTGTTTCATCCCTAAATCGCTATCATTACAAGGCCCTGACGTCTCCATAGCTACTGGCCAGGCCAGCGACCAATCCGCGACGGATTTGCATAAGCAGAAGTGCGCTGTACGAAGAAAACAGATTACTACGTATCCTCTTACTACAGATTATCATATCACGGCAAACTGCCCTTTCAGGTTTCTGTTTTCTCGCGGAAGGTCGCTGCTGTTTGCAGTTACTTCAGTTCACTTGAAGAGAACCCTGTCGGCCAGGGCCAGGTAGCAAGTTGTCTGCTGGACCGTCTCACAACCGGGTGATTCGAAAACGCATCAGCTAGAAAAAATCTCCTCCGATAAGCTGCCATTGCAATGGTGAGGAGCTAATTCTTTGTTTCCAAAGTGTTCGGATCTTCGAATAGTCCATAAATAAAATTTAGTCCGCATCGACCACACACACACACACAGACACACACTCACACACAGAGACACACACACAGACACACAGACACACATTCACACACAGAGACACACACATTCACACACAGAGACACACTCACACACACACAGACACACACACACTCACACACACATTCACACAGAGACACACTCACACACACACAGACAGACACACACTCACACACACAGAGACACACACATTCACACACACAGACACACACACTCACACACAGAGACACACACATTCACACACAGAGACACACACACACACACACACAGACACAAACACACTCACACACACAGACACACACTCACACACACACACACTCACACACACACACACCCACACACACACACACAGACACACACTCACACATACACACACTCACACACACAGACACACACTCACACATACACACACTCACACACACAGACACACACTCACACACACTCGCACACACACCCCCACTCACACACACAGACACACACACACTCACACATACACACTCACACACACAGAGACACACACATTCACACACAGACACACACACACAGACACACACATACACACACACACACACACACACACACTCTCCAGGCCGCGTGCCCGCCACTTTCACGAATTCGTTTGCCTAAATCGGGCTGGACGCGAGCATTGCTGCGATCTGAAGAGTCTAGACGGAAGCCAGCACCTGCGTGTTGATGGATCCCTTTATTATTTGCCGAGCAAACAGTTTGCAGCGATTCTGTTCGATCAAATGTATGGTGTGCAAAATTGAAATTCCTCTTTTAATCCCTATACGCATGTATTTTCTGGCAAAATTACCCGAGGCCAGCTTGTGCTAGCTTATCAATTATGGCCAAAGTGAATTTATAATCTTTTTTGGTTTCCTTTTTCATTTCTTGGCATCTAGTTGTTTTTTTTGTTTTTTTTTCCTAATGCAGTCTGCTAGATTTACTTAAATTTTAAATTACCGAATCAAGACTACTGGCAATACGAAATCATGTTGTGGGATTCCGTAACAAATGAGAGCACCTGGTCGTCAACATCGAAGGCAAAGCGGTCGGTGCCTCTAGTCAGCGAGCGCGCCCTCCTGTTCGCTCTTCTGTCCAGAGCCCGTCGGGCGCTTGGTAACCGGAGTTCCAGCAGAGCACCCAGACAGAGCTGTCAGGAAGTGCAGGACCGGATGTAGTCGCTTCGCTTCTTCTGCCCTAACTCGCACTATTCAAAGGATCTTCTCAAAACGAGAAACTTGGCTCTGTAGAATCGCTTCTGAGCATGAATTATTTACTTACAAAATTATAATAAATAAATATCATTAGAAGAAAATGTGTTCTTGAAGGAACAAAACTGAAAAAAAAACATTTTTAGGAAGCAAACTATAATATCAAAATTTTGAAAAAAATGTGAATTAATTTAAACGTTCGAAATTTTCAGTTATACGCGGGCATCGGTATAAATCTCCTGTCAAGGAAACCGCAGAAAGCCTTGTACGTGTCATAGTTGTGCAAGACTGTGTTTTAAGACAGCACATGTCTAGCATCATTCAGCTTTTACACTCTGGTTCATAAAGGTTAGAAACAGAGACCGTGATCTCTAATGTAGATATATTTAATAGTTTACTTAATTATTTTATATAATCTAATGATTTGTGATTAGTCATTTTAGCCTTTTAGATAAAATCGTAACTAGTAATTAAATATGGCGTCGATCAATATTATGAGAACATCTGCAAAATTCTTGTTTCTGGTTTACAATCAAAATGTGCTGAAAGAAACTTGCACAAACATAATTATGGTACGTGAACATATTATTTGCGTGCAGCCAGAATGGATACGTAATAATGATTTAATATTTTAAATACCCTTAATCCTTATATGAATAGCGATTCAGTCGTAAAAAAATAAGAATACGTATTCCTGACTCGATATGAAGACATTACTTAAAGGGTAACATGTGCAATACCCAAGGGGGTGGAAATCAGACCGAAAATTAACTTACGATGAACCGAGCAGGATTTGGTATTCACGAACCTTACTTATTTTTTTTTTTTTTTTTTGTCCAGTGGGTGCAATAAAAGATGGGGAAGGTAAAGTGATGTGCGTCTGCTGGAACTATAATTGATGTCTCGGCCAAAATTTATGGCATACTATACGCAGAGATTATCTTCAGATCTGGCCGCTAGCGACATGCAGTTTTCTTCAGGTCTGGCTTTTTGGTTGAACGAATATTTGTTTGTCAGCTGAGCAGTGCTGCTCTCGTCGTTGGGCAGTATTTCCCAACGTCAGCCCGGCGGCCAACACCTCGCTGCCGTACGTCAGAGGAACGAGAACGCCAGCCGGCTGTACGTACCCTGTTTACTTTATCCTCCGATTTTCAGTAACACCAATGTCACCCGGACCGTTGCGCAAACGCAAGGACTTCTGAGTCTGTAGCCTCTTCATCCCACCCGGAAATAGAGGAAAACAACAGGCAGCCCCCACAACATCCTCTTCCTCGTTAGCAGACGTACGCGTACCACGAAAACCCGCATCTTATTTAGATGTGTGATGCTTGTTTCTTTTCTCAGTGGAACACCGACAGCGATCTAAGGTCCTGTCACTGCAATACAGTAGAGCGTTGCGTCAACTAGGGCACTGATATATCTGCGTGACAATCAGCGACTAGATTCTTAAAATCCAAATGCGGCGCATCATCAACTTAACCGCTAAATTCCGTTCATGTCGTTCCCTTGATTTTATAGAAAAATGTTGCTATAGCAGAACTTCAGCAGCATTTGGTGTAAAGTTACAGTACATATTCTTTCCGTATGCGTTGTTTGCAATTAGAGAATCCAAAACCAGTTCCGATGAACTGATAGAATTCGACGCCTCCCCTTTCCGCTGGCAGACTCACCGATATTAAGTGGCGTTAAGGGTGCGTGGACATATACACCACATCGCTCGTAGCCCCTTCCGGCCTCACATCACACGCTCCAGCTTGTTGCCGTCGCATCTACGTGACAATTACTCAAGCGCCAGAAGGACCTGCGTGCGGGGGAAGGTATCGATGAAAACTCACTTTGGCAGCGTTTGACCAGCGGGCGCCATGTTTGAACGAACAAAGTGTCGAACGAATACCAGCGAATAAAGGCAGAGTAACATTTGGAACTTCATACGTGTGTAGGTCGGTCTTGGGAGTGTTAAACATTTAAGCGCGAAGTCGAGCTCTTAGTGACCTTGAGTTCGCGGACTATTTGTTGTTGTTTTATTTTAAGTTTTAAGCCCAAAGATAATTCAGATGGCGTGGCGTGACGCGGCTATTATTAGACTGAAGGTCAAGGTCATCGATACACAGCACTGCAGTTGCGAGCACGCTGCGCCGGCTGGTTGGCGCGCTGTTTTAAAAGTTAGGTTTCTTTTTGGACGGACCTCGTATATCTTGCCTATATTAAGCAACATCCTCGGTATTGCAAATATAAACATAAACAGTAGAGGAGATGACCGGGGCGGCCGTGTTCCAGTGGGTAGTCTATTAAACTGTTAAGGTGAAGGGCCTTCGAATTCCTGTCAGCGCGGTTTGGACCGAGTGCCTCCCTTGTGGGTTTATTCTCGCTCTTTCTTACCTACCCGTCCACATTGGTTTCCTTCCACATCTATTAGAACTCTACTAAAGTTTTCCGGGTATACGTAGCAAGTAACTCTTGACTGGCACGCTTAAAGAGCCTTCTCTCCTACTGAAGCCGATACCCAAGCCGTCCCCTCTTGAAGCTCCCTGCTGTGCAACATCCATAGAAAACTAGCGAATTAGGCTCCAGTTCCGGTTCCACTTCTCCCCTACTTACGATTCGTTATCGCGGTGACTCGTAAATAATGTAAACCAACAACGATAACGCGGAAGCAAGTAAGATGAAAAGAATGCATACCTGTAGATATTGACACACGTTACCATATTTTTCTTTATATTAACCGAAAGTAAAACGTTTTATAAATATAGCAGCATCTGTACCACAGCAGTGATGTTATTGCCCACCCGGTCGAGCTTACCGTGCGGTTAGCCATCGGAAGAAATAAGTAGAATATCACGAGCTGTACGCGCACTGGGCGGAGTAGATTTGGTGTTCTGTGTGTCCGAAACTGCCGGTGATAGCACAGAGAAGCCAGGCAGAAGGCCAAGTATGGAAGAAAATTAGAATGGAAAAAATCTGGAATTTTCTGCAGGAAAAAGGGGGGAAACGTGGCGTGCATCACTCTCCATCATTTTTACCATACTGCTAAATACTGTGTGCAGAGAGGGCACTGATGTAGGTAAAGCATAAGTCTCCTTAAAACGACCTCTGCCACTAGTCCGAGAAAGAAAAAAAAAACTGTGGAGAACCAACAATAAGTCGTCCACCAAAGAAATGCAGAAGACCGAATTATCTTGGTAACCACGCACCTTTGTCGTCTTGGAAAACGTCCGAGTTCATTAGACTGACAGACCAAACTTAACTGGACCAATGAACGATTTTGGAGGCAAGAGAGTGCATTGGCATCAGTTGTCTTCTCTTATTTTTGCACTGTGTCGATGTCGCGTGAGAGTTCAGTGACACTGGGAGTAATTTTACAATCTGGGAAGCATTCTCGAGACACCAGCTTGTGGTTACTCTCCTTGGAACCCTGAATACCGATGGGCACCGCGCAAACTTTTCGAAACCGTTGTCGTTCCTTGTTTAGGCGATAAACAAACGGCTTGATACAACAACAGCGCTTACGGTGCCCCATCGCCGAGGGTCAGTGTTCCCAGGGCAGTGCGAGTAATTCCTGGCATGAACTCGGAGCAGCGTCTTCGAGAGTAAACCAGGAGTGGCTTCAAGAAGAGGGTTTCTCCTGCTTGGAATACTGCGAAACTGGCCCAGGCTTTGCAGGAGGAGCATCAGAGACCAGCGCAGATGCACATCTCACGTCTCGCGAGCAGCAGAAGGAGATGCAAGGAAACCGCCCATACGAGGGGAGGGAGCTACGTTAGATACTGATTTTAAATCGAGTCTCCAGGTCGCCAAGCAACATTTCCATTGGTAAACAATGATAAGTCTTCAACCGCACGCGCTTTACAAAAACAGTAAAGGTGTAATTCAATAATTAAACAATGTTATGTATGTAATTAGCAAAATGGAGGTTTCTCTTTTGCTTCAAATAGTTTCTAGGAAGCTAATTGGGCGAAGAAAACGAACTTCAGTTTCTGTCCGTCGTTACCAGTCAGCCATGTTTGTGTTCTATTGCTTGCAGAATAAATTATACCAGTGACGTAACACGTGACACGTGACTTACCTTGTCGCGAGATGTTTCTTTGAATTCTCTGAACAGGAGAGAATACGTGGATAGTAAACGAAGCTATAGGTCCGCCAACAGGGTTAGTGTGTAATTCGACTTGAAGATCGCGTTAATATACTCAGCGTTTGTTTGTTTGTTTGTTTTAAATCACATAAGGTGAGAAACGTTTTGTCAATAGTTAAAATGGCTGCTCAACTTCTCGCATTATTTAAAGCAGTTCTTCGTATGCTCCGTATTGGAAAAACAACAAGAACGACGACGACGACGACTTCATTATGGATTCTGGAGGAAATTGCATGATGCAGTCTCGTCTGCTCTCCGAGTCCGCACTGCACTGTCAATAATTTTTAAAAAGAAAAACAAATTTTGGAACTTTACCAACTTGCTGTTTAAGTGTGCCTAAATCAAATCAAAATTAATAAATTTTTCTGGTCGGTACTGATCTATGTTAGTCTCAATAAAACTTTCCATTCCTTTTTTTATTAGTATTGCGGGTTTCAGAATCGTTCCGAAGAGTGTCCGTTACTGCTGACTGCGCGTGATGAATCCATCAGTCGCAGAGTTAGCGTTAACCCTACCTCGGCGGCCAGTTTGCGGTTTGTCTTCAGCGAAGATATTTTCACCACTGAAAATATTAACACACACACACACACACACACACACACACACAAACAGACATGATGTTCTCGTTACTATAATTTTGCATCTTCTAAACATTTTACAGGTATTATATGGGCTTTACATGAATCACAATATTTTCTGGTGTGAATCAAGCCAAACTAAACAACAAATAATTTACGTATGAGAGAGAGAGAGAGAGAGAGAGAGAGGAGAGGAGGGGAGAGATGACGTCATTACAGAGAGAGATGAGAGAGAGATGGAGGGGGAGAGAGAGAAAGATGACGTCATTACAGAGAGATATATGACGTCATTACAGAGAGATGGAGTGGAGAGAGAGTGAAAGATGACGTCATTACAGAGAGAGATGGAGAGAGATGAGAGAGAGAGATGGAGGGGAGAGAGAGAAAGATGACGTCATTACAGAGAGAGATGGAGAGAGATGAGAGAGAGAGATTATGACTTCGTAGGTTTAATAATGATCGAGAGAGAGATGGAGAGAGAGATATGACTTCATTACAGAGAGAGATGGAGAGAGATGAGAGCGAGAGAGATGGAGGGGAGAGAGAGAAAGATGACGTCATTACAGAGAGAGATGGAGAGAGATGAGAGAGAGAGATTATGACTTCGTAGGTTTAATAATGATCGAGAGAGAGATGGAGAGAGAGATATGACGTCATTACAGAGAGAGATGGAGAGAGATGAGAGAGAGAGATGGAGGGGAGAGAGAGAAAGATGACGTCATTACAGAGAGAGATGGAGAGAGATGAGAGAGAGAGATTATGACTTCGTAGGTTTAATAATGATCGAGAGAGAGATGGAGAGAGAGATATGACTTCATTACAGAGAGAGATGGAGAGAGATGAGAGAGAGAGAGATGGAGGGGAGAGAGAGAAAGATGACGTCATTACAGAGAGAGATGGAGAGAGATGAGAGAGGAGATTATGACTTCGTAGGTTTAATAATGATCGAGAGAGAGATGGAGAGAGAGATATGACTTCATTACAGAGAGAGATGGAGAGAGATGAGAGAGGAGATGGAGGGGAGGAGAGAGAAAGATGACGTCATTACAGAGAGAGAGATGGAGAGAGATGAGAGAGAGAGAGATATGACTTCGTAGGTTTAATAATGATCGAGAGAGAGATGGAGAGAGAGATATGACTTCATTACAGAGAGATGAGAGAGAGAGAGAATGGAGAGAGATATGACTTCATTACAGAGAGAGATGGAGAGAGATGAGAGAGAGAGAGATGGAGGGGAGAGAGAGAAAGATGACGTCATTACAGAGAGAGATGGAGAGAGATGAGAGAGTGTGTCAGTTTCATTTAGTACAGGGGTAAACCGTATTACCCAGGGAAATGCTTACTGAACGGATCAGATCAGTTTCCAAGAAAGAGGTTCCTCTTAGAATCTACCTCTGCCTTCCATAAAAGAAAGCAATTTAAAAATCTAAGATTTGTTTCAAATCCAAGTCATCCGACGACATGTTAGTTTGAGATGCTCCACTTGTACAACATAAAACCCTGTTTACTTAAAGCGATGGTAGAATATCTAAATGATAACTGATAAATTCATTAGCTTTTCTCGTTTTTTTCAGTTGGTCGATGGTGGGCTTCAGAAACTTGAATATTATAATTAGAGCCAGAACGTTCGCGTAATAATTACCTCGTTTTACGTGCCATTGTCAGGTGGTACTCTGTGGCTCTGTAACGCACCTATTAAGCTATATTTGGAATATGAAATATTGCAAAAAAAATCAACCCTCTTTACGTATATTTGCCCTCTTTATTTTTCGCCCCAAAGAACTAGGAAAGGTCTGTAAAGCTAAAGACTCTGCCCAGACAGGGCTGCTGCCGGGAACTCTGCCTAAAAGAATAGCGAACCCTACAGGATACTGAACCAGGCAATAAATTTTCAGGGTTTGAAATTCTGCTGTGGCACCGGAAAAGATGAAGCTCCGGTTTGTAAAGTTACCTTGGTTGGTAAAGAGAAATATAATAGTGGAAACAAAGAAAATTCTTAAGCCTGATGCACCATCTGAGTCACGACGTCAGAATGTATTCTCGTCTTCGGTATAGAATTCCGGAAAGGATCGTTTTATGTCAGGTGGCTTCACCTACCGGCTGATCAAGTTAAAATCTCCACAGTTCTTCGTTATGCCTGTGGTATGGCGATCGACTAAGCTGAAAGCGTCGGTTAGACTGCAACGTTTAATTCAGAGCCAGTACATTCGTCTAATTTGCTGAGAAGCGAACAAGCAAAACAACTTTCATACTGAATCAAAGAAAAGATAAGCTTTCATTTTTGTATCAAATTAACTAACCTTTGATTTATCGGGCATGTGAAGTTGCCCTTTCGCCTAATAGGTACCTCACAGCCCGTCGTTAATATGTATCTCATCAAGTATCTATGAGAGCAGCTTTGCAGAACGGCCAGTTTATCTTTGCATCAACACGAAACCAAATGCTTTTCCAAGTTAGCAGAATTAGAAGACAATGCACACAGGTGAAAAAAAAATATTACCTAACAAACACCAGACATACATTAAAAAAACAGAAACAATAATTAATATAATTTAAACTGAAAAGGTCTGGTGTACAGAGCTGTTTTTCATATTTGCGATATGACGCCAGGGTCAACAATGTATATATGGTTCTCATGTGTCCCCCCATCTCTCTCTCTCTCTCTCTCTCTCTCTCTCTCTCTCTCTCTCTCTCTCTCTCTCTCGATCATTATTAAACCTACGAAGTCATACAGATTGTCTTAAATCTAAACTAAGCAAAGCTCTTGAACAAATGGAAGCAATTTCCTGATACAATCTATGTGTTGCTGATGTCAGGACGAGGAAGGTTCCCAAGCCGGATTTTCTACATCCTATATAAATAATATACGAATCTTGACGTTTCTTAATCGATACCCAATTTTCTACAAAGTCTGATTTCTTATCGTATCGGATCGTGTCTCCCGGTATTGTAGAGGAAAGTGGGCATGAGATTTTTCGATGATGTCCTGATATTCCACGCCTGCTGACATTATACTTTTGGCCGTGGACGACTTAAAAAGACACAAAAGGACACGGTGCTTTGACGCTGTGTTGGTTTACTCTTGCCGCCATTCTTTGTAATGTTATTCAATTTGTGTCTACGGTTCGGCATAGACTGATGTTTACTGGTTACATTAAACTTCTAATTAAGAATCACTGGCCCCGTAACAGCTTATCTGTGAAAAACTGGCTCCGGACAAGAGGCTTCCTCTATCGAGTACAGATAAAAGGGCACCGACAAAAACAAATCTGTTTGGCTTTAGTTACGATATGGTTCGGCGCATAATTCCGGGCGATCGGTGAAACGGGGGTTATTTCCTGAGATCTGGCCTCCTAGCGCCCAACGAACAAAGCATCTGCTGCATTCTGTTAGAGGGCAAGCGGCTTTCAGAAAGAAGAGTGGGAAAAAGTTGAAAGGCTGGCAAAGGGAAACCCGAATTACAGTCAAAATCCTTCAAATTTCTATGAGTCATGGGCAATGAAGAAACCAGTTCTGTCTAAAAATAAAAGCAGAATTTTGTCTTACGATTGCTTTGTAATAAGCATTCGAATTTTACCGTCAACTCGCGCCCTTATCGAGATTTCATTGCCACGTGATAATTTAAATAGGTTTCTATTTTTGAATCGTTTTCTCTTCCTATGCGAAAATGCATCTGCAAAAGTCTTACAATGGCGAAGAGTATAAATATCAGGGTCACCATGGAGTAAGATAAAGGTGGAGTTGGCTGGAGCAAATAAAAATTATCATTCGCATTTTATTTTCAGATTGTTATTGCTTTATATTGTTTTTCTTTTTTATAGAGATGAAGCAAGATGCCTAATCGCATCCAGCGAGACTCGTAGCTGCGGATCAGAAGGCAAGAATTCCGCATACTCGTATATCGCTTCCCTGTCGGTCAGGCTGAGTTATTCCAAAAACAAAAAAAGAAAAGGAAAAGAGGGTAACCAGCGACACGGAAGCATGAGCCGGGCAAACAAAAAGCGCTGACCTTACAGCGTGTTCCAATCAATAGAGCGAAGTGATGCCGAATATAGTCTTCGGTAAATTTTCTACCAATAATCTTTGGCGAACTGCACGTGATGAAGACTGGTTTCTTTTGTCTTACGGTGGAATGCTCTTTCCCATCATCCATCCACAACTAACAACACCAGTGGGCCATGAAAAGCTTTTGTTTTATTTGCCGCTTTCATACAAAGAAAGACGGCTTAAAAAATGGCACATATATTTTATTTCTAAAAATCGACAGAAAGTTTAGCTTTGTTTTAATAGAAGAAAGAGGTTCACCGAACACAACCCCCTCTAAAGCTTTGATATTTAAAAATACGTCAGATCATAAATTCGGATACATCCAAACTTTAAATTAAAGACCAACGTATCTTATGAAAAACTACAAGAAGATATGAGCACAGCTGCTGGTTCCGAGTTAATCTATAGTATATGAACGATAACTGCACAAAAGGTCATTTTCAATATTTGAGAAGATCTCTCTCTCTCTCCATCCATCTCTCTCTCCATCTCTCTCTCTCTCTCTCTCTCTCCATCATCATCTCTCGCCATCTCTCTCTCTCTCTCTCTCTCGCTCCATCTCTCTCTCTCTCTCTCTCTCTCTCTCTCTCTCTCTCTCTCTCTCTCTCTCTCCCCGCATCGCGTGCGATCAGGTCCAGGGTTTTCCAGAACATTTGTAGGATTTTCAACGACTCCTGCGATGCGGTTGAATTTGATTGTTTGGTCATAAGGTTTTCTTTATCAACACGCTTCCATAGTTAGCAGTTTTTCAAGGAGGCGGAGGCTGCGGCGGCGGTTATCCGGGCCATGTGGAGTCCTGGAAAGCGGCTTAAAAACTGTAGTGGACTTTAAAGGCATGCCCGGGTATATGGCGATTATAATAGGGGACGATCGATCAGCTGGTCACGAGGGCGTCCTTCCGAAACCTCGGACTTCTTCGACATTTAAAAATGAAGATCTAGTTGGGATGGTCGACAAAGCACCAGTAACTTCCTCGCTGGTTACAGTTTCTGGTGACACTCACCCCTTCCTCACCTCCCGGCTCTGCCGTCTGGACCAACCCGTCGCTTTAGTAGCTAGCTACTAAAAACACCGTTAACACCTTCAAGCGCAGAAGTCAGGATACACTCACCATTCGCTACTGCGTCACAACCTCAGCTCTTTACTCTTTGAAGGCTTATATATTTCAGTTATTAAATATATATATAGAGTATGTGACTGACACTTCTCTAAAGATCGGCTCATGTCATTTAATAACTCGAATTGTTTACCCTACACCAAAAAATTTAGTTTGGGGGGGTTCTGGCGTTGATTTTTAATGAAGAAGTGGAATAATGGTCGGTTGAAAGTTTACATGCCCAGAGCTGCTTTTCGAGGAGCTCGTTGCCCAGTTCAGCGTCAGAGACACCTGACGGCCGATGTGGTTTTCTATAATTTTGTACCGCATGCGCTACGTTTACACCTCGTTTGTTTTCTCATTCTCACTGTTGTCGTGTAAGCGCCCTAACAACGCTTTACAGTCTTTTTTGTGGTTTCCAGACCGAAACCATTATTATAATTTTAAATTGCCAATTGTTCGCTGAGGTCAACGAAAGAAGTCCGGGGGGGGTCTGGTGGTGGTGGTGGTGGTGGAAGACGGTCGGGAAGCAGGAGTTGCTGTTCCTACGCTACCAACTTGAAGCCCCGTTTTGCTGCTTCACGTGCCCCTACATCGGTGGGGCAAGGGACGAAGTCGAGCTTCGTAAGACGACAGGACGTTTCTCCCGCGAGAACCGGCACGAATTCTTTCTTCCTCCGCACCCTCTAACCCCTGTCACTTAACAATCTCCGCGGTCCGCACAAACCAAATTGATGACTCCAGACCCCGGTGAGAGACAGGTTGGCCATTAGAGTTTTCTCTACCCCCCCCCACCGCCCAACCACCACCCCTGCTCTCCCCAGACCGTCTCCGATTGATCGGTAATTACCGTAAACGAAGACAGACACGGAACACATACCCGTGCGATTCCCACCGATATATATAGGCCCCTCGAGAATATGCAATTCCCGGCCAGCTTTGTGAGGTGAATTTTGATGGGAGCGGGGGGGGGGTGGAGGAAAAGTAATCACTGGGTTTTGATGTGGGAAATACGCGGACGTTACAAGACAACAGAACTCCCGATAAGGCAGCGAGTCGGTGGGTAGAATACCAAAGTCCCAACAACGTTTAGGTGGTCTGCGGTATCTGTCCGAAGATGAATCCGTATAGGTGGAGCAGCTGTAATTGTGGTCTAAGTCTGACAAAAGGAACGAGTAACGGCGAGAAATACAAACATGAAACAACAAAGGCAAAATCTAAACAATACTAATTCTCAAAGTCTTTTCCATGTTCGGACAATGTACAGCTGAAGTCTACTGAACCCATCTTATCTATGAAGACACGCAATTCAGTAGAGAAGTCAACTTTATTCGTAAATTTACATGAAAGAGACATGCAGGTACGCATAGAACTGAAGGAACACAGGAAAAGGATATTCCAACATCAGCATATGACTGGACGGTACTGTGGGATAAAAATTAGTACCCCTTCGGGATATCACGAACCGGAGACTTGGCATCGTCGTCCGGTCGGTGAAGACTGGATAGAGGAGACAGACGAACGGGAAAGGACAAAGACTTATGCCAAGAAATCGAGAAAAGGGAATGGAAGGTGCGCTTCTGTGCCAGAAGATTACTGGAAAGATCAGTGGGGGAAACACCGAACGCCATTAGTTAGTTCGTCACCTGGACAATGCAAAGCAGAATCTGAATGGCTGAGCGAGAGGGCATCGAGGTGGCTACGGCTTAGAAGTTCGTACATGGGGGTGGGGAGATAACGATATGTCTGTGTGTGGGGGGATGAGCACCCTCTGTTAGGCTCACTATCTCGAGGATCCCTTTAATGATAAGCCAAAACCCGTTCAGGGTTGGCACAGGGTCGCACCCCCAGTGAATATGCAAGCGGAAGTAATCCGTTTCTTTATGTTACCAGTCGAGGAGTAATATACGACCTGGACAGAGTCTCAAAAATAAAACATAACTCCAAAACTCTCTTTCTCTTTATTCACTTATTTTGGTACGAATAACGCCTAGTAAATACCACGAAGTTAATTGTTAATAGCAATTACTGTGGAAGAAGTAAAGATGACCTTCCCAATTTAAAACATCAGGTATTATCAGAGATCGGCAGTCGTCTATCTTTTGAACTGTTCCGTACTCTGTTAGAGAAACTTTTGTCCCCCAGAAAAATGCGGCTTGCGAAATATAAAGGACGTATAACCGTGACACTGGAAGATCCTTCTCTCAACTGCAGGTTAGATAGATCTATTAGCTAAGAGTCGTATACAGCTTGAAATAACTGGAATCGCGTCTTTGTTTCGCAGTAAACAGGCACTAGATGTACTGGAGAAACTCTATTCAGATTGTTTTCTTAGCTCAACTGCTATGACGGAAGCTTTTCTTCTTGCTGTTCGTTGATATTAAAACCCGAACGAAAATTCGTTTAAATCGGTCTGGCTACATACAATAAGAGCCGACTCATTTCAGACTCCAGCGAGGACATCAGATGGAGATGGTACTTCTCTTGTTTCCAAGATGCCCAGTCTGTCTCGCTGAGACCAGGTGTGGCGAGACTTCTAAATGTTACTTTCCTATTGTACTTTTTAAAAAAAAAAAAATTCTACCTTTTAAGATCCGCTCTAAAGAGTCTGATTTCCGTGTCTGTTTTTCTTGGGTGGGTTAGGGTAGAATCCGTGGGAACAAGTCGAACAGATTAGTACTCGAGAAAAGAACCTCGTCTGAAAAATGGGGGGGTCCCGAATACGTGAAACATCGACCCGCAGTGGCTGGCGTTTCTTCTCGCTCACTCATCACAGCTAAATAGGGGAGGGTTCCTAGTGGGTCCTTGCATGCGCCATAGTCTCGAACCCGCGTGGACTTACATCTCAGCCATAGCAGAGTGCGGGTGGATAAATCAAGCAGTCGGTAAATAGGCTGGGGCGACTGGTTATCCGGCTGTTCCTTCTTCTAGTCTCCACCCACCGGTTTTCTAATTTCGTTTTAGCCTGCAAAATGTTCGTATTTACTTGAGCTCGAGTTCAACGCTCATTCATTTAAAACGTTTTCGTATTTTTTGTAAATTGTAACCGTTGTATACGGTCTCCTTGATGCCCGTGACACACACACACAAAGACTGAAACGGTGGCTGACTGTCTGTCCGAACTAGTGCAGCAGCAGCAGCATCCCGCCGGGTCTTTGGGGCCCCCCGGTGTCGGGTGGACCGGGCCGCTTGTCGGCTCGACGAACATCTCTCAGTAACGAGGAGGACTGGACAGAGAACAGGCCACTTGTCATTACGGGATTCAATGCCATTAACAGAGCCTCGTTCGGGAGTCCAACTCGCTCAGCAGCAGCAGCAGCAGCGACTGTAATAAAACAACCAGGTCCGGTTTTGTCAGTCCTGTTGTAGCTGCTGGAACTCTCCCTTCCCCTCTGGGGCTGGCGAAATATGATCTAGAGCATATATTTACCACCGGCTTAAAGTTCTCGCTCCCTTTCTCGCTGTTTATCTGTCTCCGAGGAAACGTCTCGTAGCATCTCAGACAGATAGCAAACAAGTTCTCTTTATACGCCTTTAAGGGCCACTTACTCTCGATGCGCTGTCTTTAAGCTTGCTGCATCGAGCCTTTCGCGTACCCTGCTGCTTTCTGAGACCGGCGTTACCGCTCACGTGAGCCCATCACAAAAATAAAGGATTTTTCTTAAAGCTGAACTTGTCTGTCTAAACTATCCGCGTTTTCGACGCACGCTTCCGTTATGATAATTAAAGAGCAGTGACGATTCCTCCACAGTCTTAACCCTTCCACTGACTCCTCGTTATAGAAACAAACCAACACGGTATTTACTGACCTATCGTCATTAAAGGGCGACTTCATCCAAAACTATGAACTGACTAAATCTCTTGTTTATTTACGTAATACGGAGTGATCGCCACGTGATATTTACTTACATTGAAGACGGAATTTGCCAAACTGAAGGCCCGGTTTTGTTTTATCTCTCTGAATGCACTGTTTACAAAATCTCATTAATCTTAAATTGCACTTTTATAACCTAATATTTTTCGTTTGTTTACTTTTTATAGTTTTTCCTGTCAAAATGTTTCAGATATTAGCCCGACGTAGCGGCTATAATAAGGAGGAGAGAAAAATCTATACCATGGTACGTAAAATAAACAACTACTCCGTCTTTTAATTAAAGTACGTTCTAACTACACGCGAATAGCGCTGCCGGTAACTTAGTTCGTACCAATGGTTAAAAAAAACAACAAGAATTTTATAACGAAAGCGAGAGAGATGGGAGAGATGACGTCATTACAGAGAGAGAGAAAGAGAGGCGTCCTAATATCATGATCTCCCTCTGAACGAATTTAAAACGAAAACTTGCTACTTTAATTCTAGAAACCCTGAAGCCCTTTAATGATTTTAACGTGTGTGAATAAAAGCTCTCTCTCCAACATCTGCACACCAAGCATGGCAGTATCAATTGTCCAGATCCTTTGACTATTTCATGGCCCTAAGATAAGGGAACCGTGTCGTGAATCTCTTTTGAACACGGACGCGGGACGTGCAGGATATGTGCCAAGTTGCGATGAGCGTGAAATTTAATTAAAGCGGAGAAAATTATTGCAGCTTTTCTCCCGCAGTGTCGGGACAAGTATCGGGAGAGTTTCGGAGCACACGTGACCAAATATATAATCTAATAATCCTTCAGATTACTGATCGTTATTAAGGAGCCGAGGTTAGTAATGAAATCTCTCTCTCTCTCTCTCTCTCTCTCTCTCTCTCTCCTCTCTCTCTCTCTCTCTCTCTCTCCATCTCTGTCTCTCTCCATCTCTCTGTCTCTCTCCATCTCTCTCTCTCTCTCTCTCTCCTCTCTCTCTCTCCTCTCTCTCTCTCTCTCTACCCCACACACGCACACACTCACACACACAAAGGTAGGCAGTTGCTTTCCTGGAAATGGCGACCGCAATAGTTCGCCAAAATCTGCGATGGAACAATATTTCGAGCTGTATGGAAATCCTGACAGTTTTTGTCTCCATGCAGTTTTGACACAAAAGAAATCCCAGCCCCGATCAGGTGGTTCAGCCGAGACAAAGAGTTAGTTGATCACCGTGTCGACGACACTTAAACAACGAGTCGCGGTTCCGGAACCGCATTTCAGGCGACCCGAAAAATTCGAAAATAAGAACTCGAAACGATCGCCGATCAGTTCCCACCTGAAAGGTGGGGGGCTCTCGTCCTGACGATTTCAAATGAGTAAAAAAAAATGTTACGCAAACGTTAGTTCGTTACTGTGTCCAGTTACCACCAATAAGGTGATTGGAAGTTGCCGAACTAATCCTCTACCATTCATGACACATTAGCGATAACTTTACGGTAATGGGGAGTTAATTAACTGAACTTCTCGATCTTAACCGACACAAATCTGGACTTGTTAGAAATCTATATTATTGGTTCTTCGATTGTAATTAAAATATGGATGAGATGGTTTCTGCCGTCCTGCGGTAACATCCAGCTTCACTTTCTGCAGGACAGTGAATAATAGGACCCACCTTATTCTGCACTTCTTATCACGTGACAGCAAACATTGAAAACTGCGCCATCTGTGACGTTTTGACGTAGAAAGGTCGAATCAGCAATGAAACAAGTACAAATTTCTCCCCAAAATAAATAAGCAAATAATAAGGTGTTCGAAATATTGAGAAATAGGAAAGGTCAGAATGTTTATATTAGTTTGGAAAAATGTATGGGCAAATTTAATATAGACTGGCATTGAAGACTTGGTCGTGATGGTCGGATATTGCTAGATTATGTATACGGAGACAGATGATTTATTCCTGACACTGTCTACAGAGGTGAAATACATCCTGGGAGAGTTCTGTATACTGAGCCCACGAATATTCATGTCTGCGCCGGGAGAGATGGAATGGAAGAAGAGGCGGAAGAGTTAAGAAGACGCACAATGCTGAACTTGTTGCTCCGCTTCATTTATTAATATAGCATTACCCGTGCCGTGTTACCATCGCGGGCACTTCTGAGACCAACTCTGATTAATCACGGACGAGGCCAGCGACTGCTTATCGGCCAGCCCGGTGACTTCTACTCCATCTCTTTCAAACGACGGCCGCCGACGGCATTCGGTCTGAATTCTACGGCGGCTGAGGTGTGTTGATAGCCTTGTTGTGCCGCAACCTTCTCTCTCCCTCTAACCCCTTCTTTTCTTCCAAAGAGCGAGAGAAGTTTCTTTCATCTGCTTAAAAGCGCCTTTGTCATAGCGCTAAAGAGAAACAAAACCAACTACGAGAACCTGTATATATATATGCTTTTACCCTCAACAATTAGGTTCTCCAAGCGCTGAAACCGCTTCACAGTAACATCTATTTAGCTTCCTTCATTCACGGACCCACTGCGAGTAAGTAAACCCTGACATATCGCTGGAGATGGGAGATCGGGCGGCATAGCATCCGCGTTTGTGTGTGTGTGTGTGTTTTTTTAAAAAAGATTTCGGATCCTGTCGCGAGGTGATTCTCGCAGGACATAAATTCTGGTTTATGTCTCCCATCCTCCACAATAAAACAAACAAACAGGGAGAAGAATATTCGCGTGTGATGGGATTTAGCGTTGGTTTCATCAACCGGTGAAGTATACAAACATTCTCTTCTCCACTGAGTCGGCGAGTAAAAGTCGATCTTCGCTGGAGCCATTGGTGTAAAACACTGATAAATGGGGAGGACATTGATTCCGTCTTGTTTTAGCTGACGGGAAGGATGGAAGCAGTTATCGCTCATGCGAGGATCTTCAGGGAAAAGGGAGAGAGACACCTATGACTTCGATTCTCAAAATGGACCGGTGTCATCGCCGTGGTTTCTTGCAGTTTCCTCAGACGTTCCCTTACATGGGAGCAGGGTGCCCTGTTCGCCTGACGGTACCGCCAAACTGAAGAAAGCCGAAAAGGGAGAAATTTTTCGGATCCACGAGCTCGAATGCCCCCTTCCCCCCGTTATTTCGAGAAACCGTTATTAGGCGAGTAGAGGGAGCCACTCTGAAACCGACCCGAGAACTTCCGGTTTGCCTGCTAAGCTTTTAACACGGGTAACGAGACATTCCGCCGAACTTCGGTTCGTGCAAATATGCAACAAAGGGCAAAAGGGAAATTCCCTTTATTTGTTTACGGGGCCAGGCGGTTGTTTTGGACGCGTATTGATTCTAGAGGTCGCCTCTTACTGCGCCAAGATGACGCAAGCGCATGGGATAGCGAAACTGGGCGACGTTTCGCAGATGCAGCTGACTGGGTAGCACCCGTGAGCATCTCGCTGACTAATTGTTATTACCTTGTCTCTTCCTTACGGCCTCTGGTAAAGAGACCAATCTTCTCTTCTAGCTGATGCCAGACTTGTGCTAAAATGACTCCTCTACTCTTCCGAATCGCACTATCTTTCTGTGCCACATCCCCTTGGCGGTGCCATTATTTATTTATCTATTATTGCTTTTTGTGATGTTGTTCATTCCACCAGGGGATCGATTGATCAGGACACTCGCCCTTTTTTTTACAGAAGGAAATGAGCAGAAACCCTATGAACCAGAACCGATCCGAAGTTTTCGAGTCCATTTGTACTGTTTCTATATCGGCCGCGTTACGTTACTCATCTTTCTTTTCTCCCTCTTCTACTCTTTCTTCAATGCTATCTTCTCCCTATCCCGCCTTATGGGCTTTCTATTTTCTCCTCTTCTATGTTTTTCCTCTCTTATCTCTATCCCCTTTCCCCACCATCTTCCCCTCTCACCATCACTCTGTCCTCGCTTTCTTTCTTCTCGTCTCCCCGACTTAACGCGGTTGCTAGAAAAACGACTTTTCGCAGCACTCATTAATTTCGATGGAAGCCCACTTTACGAACATTAATCGACTTCTTGTAACACTAACTGGGGGGAATAAATCATTATGACACAACAAAATAACATCCGAATAATCAATAGCTAAACCAATGAATAACTCGGGTCTTCGGCGTCACGGGGCTGATCCGCATGAAAGATTGTGACGATGAAGCCTTCTGATTGGTCCTCATTTTGCACCTTCTTTGGTAAAGCTGATCAGCTTTAAAAGAACCGAATTATTGCAGATGTACGGAGATCTTAGCCCGCTGATCGTCGACAAAACCCGACCACAAGTTAATAACTAAGCGACAGATTAGAACTGAAACGAAGTACAGAGAAAAACAAACATCTGCACGCACTGCGAGTGTAAATATAATAGATAAATAAATACGAATGGACTGTGCCATTGTTTTATATTATTTAGAAAATGAAAATATTTATTGAATTACCTATAATACAAGAGAGAGAGAGAGAGAGAAATGGGGAGGTAACTGTTGGAGACAATACTATGATTCGATAACCTGAATTTATTGCATTTATTCTCTCCAGGTATAGCGTTGTTTATTATGCTTCAGATAGAAACAAGGTCTGGGCGAGCTGCCGCTTACGAAATTCTCCAACGATATTTCCCTTTAATCATATTTTAATCTCGTATTTACTCAGATGACATCCATCGTTACATGACATTCACTAATAAAACTCTTGGCTTCACACCTATACTCCATTCACTACTGTACACGGTCGGCAATGAAGGTAAACTATCACACGATATTTAACGTGACGACGATGCTAACACCGACGTTACGTCACAGCGCACATGTGCTCACGAGACTATTTTATGACGTCACTAGTTATTGTCCGAAAAACTACGAATGCGGTTTTCCTAAAATTTTAATTATTGCACAATGGAAATAACGCCAGAAGAAAGTGTCAAGTAAAGCTGCCAATGGAATTCTGTCTTCCATCCTGGCTGAACGACTACCTACATCAGCCGCTGTCTCTAAATAGAGGGGGAAAAAAAGGTCTTTTTAATGTTTTCGTTAATTTTTAGTCTATTTCATGTAGTTTTTGTTATCATTGGGGAGAGCTTCTCGTTTTTTTACTAATGGCTGTACATCTATGAGGAGTTGCAGCCTCATTTGGCAGGTTTTAAATATTTTCTAAAGAGGGAAATTAGGGGACAATATAAAATGTCCTTCCCCATGGGAGCAGGATAAGGCGTGGCACACGTCTGAAAATCCGCTTTAGTGGATCGAGAACCACATGCTATACTACTCACACATATAGATGAAGGCGAGAGCACGCTGTAACATTTAAAAACCACGTTAAAACTACATTAAAACAGATTTATCGAAAAAGATCCAATATATTTTACAAACGAAAACACATCTCGTAATAACTAACCCGAACGTGAATTTTCTATGCTTTATAAAGCTAAGAGGCTGCGTGAAATGGATCTTAGCAAATAGCAGTAACGCTGTGGAGCTGTTTGGAGAAGTTCTCTATCTGTCAGGCGGGTTTTAAGGGCTCTGAAGCCTCTCTATCAAAGCCACCGCGATATTCGTCGCCGACGTTCTTACGGCGAATAAGACGCGAACGGGTTGTCGCAGCATTAACGAGAGTAGTAGTTAAGTTAACGTGAAATCTCGACTAGCAGTCACATCCTAATCAACTTCCCTGTACCTACGCTGTAGACAAAGAGTTCACCGAGGACAAGCAATGTAACATCCCGACTTCGTACAGCTTTCCTTCCGCCGCCCACCTGCCAAAATCGCTTAACCCACGTCCCGAGAAACTGACCATCAATGGACAACAACAACTGGCCTTCAAGATCCTCGGAAAATTTAAAAAAACTATTTCAGAAATACGCTGTTGGTTGGTATTCCGTGGTCAGACACCGTACACGCAATTCCCAGACAGTACAGAATCGGTTATTTCTCATCCATAACGAGAACCGCTTATTGTGAACACCACGAGAGGAGATCGCTATATCGTTTACCTTCAATCTCCCAAAAGGTTTCCGCCTTCCTTGGTGGCCCTTTGTTGTCGTCGCACTCGTTTTAAATTTGACGTTGAATAAATAATTTAAATGTGGGAATAGTTTTTTGTTTTTGTTTTGGGGGGGTCTTCTGTATAAAAAACAACAGCAGAATTATAACCCCGCCATTACATCAACAGGAACAAAGAGAGAAGTTGCATTCTATTTTACTATTTGAAGTTTTGTTTTCTATTTCCTGTAAGTACTGCAGCAGTGTTAGAGGGCCGGCCAGTACACCGCTGGGGAAGCTGATTAATAATCGATACGGATACCAGCTAACGGTAACTCGTTTTCATCGGAATTCTCCTGTGCTAACGCCTTCGATGCAAAACAATAGTATGAAGATTAGGAGGAAATTAGTTAAGTATATTCGATCTATCTCGCGCCCACACTCAGTTTTTAAATACCATTATTACTAATAAGTATATTTTTTTCAAAATTGCTCTAAAATGAAATAAATGCTTGTGTATGCTTATCCAAACAGGACAGCTTTGGTAAAATGAATTATTACACAGAAAAATTATCTTGTGTTTTATTTAAATAACGTCCACAGAATCATTTGCATATATTGAACGAAACGTAACTTTTGCTTGGTCTTTAATAATCTGTAACGATACCAAAAATCACTTTTTCCGGGTACTTACTTACACGACACTTAATTATTTAGTGAATAGGGTCTTTTATTGTTGTTGTTTTTTGACAATCCTTTTTTAAAAAAGTATGAAGATTAGTTTTCATCAGTGGAAATGTTCCGGGATCTAATAGTGTAGAGTCGACACAAGAGAGAAAAAAAGAACATGGTAGGGGGGGTGGCTTGTCTGCTGAAAAGCGTTGGCGATCTTCCGCCAGGTGGAGCCCCGCACGTGCTTTTGTCACGTGAGACAGCTTCCGGAAAGGTGCGGTGGAAATGCTACTTGGTCCTAAAGAATCCTTGCAGACTTCTTTCCGAAACGAACGTTTGATATGAAAGAAAGCAACTGTTTCTCCGAGTTACAATTTAATAATTTAGCAGTTTTCCCCATTTTTCCTACTGATATACTTCTTTTTTTTTTTCTTTTTTAAGGCGGCGGGTAACTCGAGTTCCTGACGAATCCAGCCGTTCTGACAGAGAAACTCCGCGCACTTGTCGTCACCTCTGGCGAAGTCAGACGGACGTTTGAGCTCGACCGGTAGTTTTTCTTCGAGGACTGCGGATGACACGTGCGAAGAGCCGTCCGTCTCTCCTGGCCGGCTCATCCTTCAGATCGACGCGGGACGACTTCACACCTTATAAAAGCCACAGCAACATTATAACACCATATAGTCACATCACACCCAGGCGAAGACCGCGACTAGGACACTTCAGACCTAGCTGAGCCATACCGGGATAGGTGCGAACAGCCACTAATTACTGAATAAATATTTGATTGTCTGTTTATCACGGTGAACTGAAAGAGCTTTTTTCAACAAGTATCGGACCGTGACTTTCGCAAATAATTTCCACACAGGTTTTCTCCATGATCGTTATTTAATAATTAATGTATTTATATTTTTCTTTTTAATTTTTTGTTGCCGTTGAAGTTTAAAATATAAAGGAAAGCGAGTTTTGTGTGGACAGTGAACCGTTCTATTGCAATTTCTAATACAAAACATATTAAATAATCATCCATTATATTTCAGACAAAGAGGCTTTCTGATTTCAATTTTGTGTATCTGTTGCATTTTAAAGGCAAGATCCAGTAATATGTCAGTCGGTGCAGCCACGATTTAATGAGTTAAGTGATTCTGTTTTCAATCACTCCACTAATAGCCTATAAACTACGGTTTATTTTCCTGCCTGCGACTTCAGATAGTCAAAAGATTCTACGTTTTGTTAATTTTAGAACAGCGTTCCAAAGAATGATTTATGTAGAATTCTCTCGGTCCTCACGCGAAGTCCGTAAAACAGTATGGAATCATGCACGAAATTCGCTATTTCTCGAAGCTATTAAAAAAAAAAAAACTGACAAAATGCATTTCAAGCGAAGCGGACAGCTGATTACATGAAAGCAAAGAGACGACTGATTCGCCCCTGTCTGGAGACGTTCGAGGTCTTACCGGAACCCCTGCAAATGGGACTGAATAACACACAGCTTCACTACTTTTAGAGCTATTGAAGAACCAACACCATCCTAACTAAGCAGATAATAGAATGGTTAAATGAAAGCAAAGACAGAGGTTTTCTAGTCGAGAGAAAACTCATAATCTTAACCCTAGAACATCTGACTAACCGGTTTATTACTCCTTACTGTGCATATAAGTAAGTAAACAACGAAATTCTCACTCTCTCTCTCTCTCTGTTTTGTGTGTACTAACATCACCTCTCTCTCTCCCTCCCTCCTGTATTGACGTTATCCTCTCTCTCTCTGTGTGTTTGTGTACACTAACATCACCTCTCTCTCTGTGTTTGTGTGTACTAACATCACCTCTCTCTCTCTGTGTTTGTGTGTACTAACATCACTCTCTCTCTCTGTGTGTGTGTGTTTGTGTGTACTAACATCACCTCTCTCTCTCCTCTCTCTCTGTGTGTTTGTGTGTACTAACATCACCTCTCTCTCTGTGTTTGTGTGTACTAACATCACCTCTCTCTCTCTCTCTGTGTTTGTGTGTACTAACATCACCTCTCTCTCTGTGTGTGTGTGTGTGTACTAACATCACCTCTCTCTGTGTGTGTGTGTGTGTTTGTGTGTACTAACATCACCTCTCTCTCTGTGTTTGTGTGTACTAACATCACCTCTCTCTGTGTGTGTGGTTTGTGTGTGTACTAACATCACCTCTCTCTCTGTGTGTGTGTGTGTGTTTGTGTGTACTAACATCACCTCTCTCTCTCTCTGTGTTTGTGTGTACTAACATAACATCACCTCTCTCTCTGTGTGTGTGTTTGTGTGTACTAACATCACCTCTCTCTCTGTGTGTGTGTGTGTGTTTGTGTGTACTAACATCACTCTCTCTCTCTGTTTGTGTGTACTACATCACCTCTCTCTCTCTGTGTGTGTGTGTTTGTGTGTACTAACATCACCTCTCTCTCTCTCCTCTCTCTCTCTCTCTCTCTCTCTCTCTCTCTCTCTCATCACCTCTCTCTCTCTCTCTCCTCTCTCTCTCTCTCATCACCTCTCTCTCTCTCTCTCTCTCTCTCTCTCTCTCTCTCTCTCTCTCTCTCTCTCTCTCTCTCTCTGTAATTTACCTCATCGTCGGATGTGAACAAAACCTAACGACTCTTTGATTTTCTTTATAGATCATCAAAACTAAAAAAAAAAAAACTAATTTAATTCCTACATATTGTGTGCGTTACACCCAATAGCGGAGAACATCACAAATAAATTATTTTAAAAAAGAAAAAAACACGTGGTCCATCTTGCCTTCCTTCTTACTTATTTTAATCTCTGAATCTTCACAACAATTTTTTTTAATACGCCGCTCGATCGGCGACGTCCTTGCAGGAAATCTTGGAGCGCATGGCGCAGATGCCATCTGTAGGTGGCCAATATGGCTCCCCTCACGTCTTTGCAAGCTTAGTCTGCCAATGGCCGACGGGAAATCTTTACTCGCCTCTTCCAAGAAGCATTCTCAAATGATTAGCTTTCAGTGGCGTTGATGATCCCTTAATAGAGCTTACAAAAACAATCTAAGCAAGAGTTATTTTCCCCGAGTAACCAAATAGTTATGGCTATTTTTATTTCTTTTTGAAATCGTTTTCCGCCGCATTTTACGACCTGCTAGTGGTCGGCCCTGACTTCCTCGATGGTGGGAGATAGAAACGGTCGGTCGGGGAGATCGACGATCGAGAAAACCCACGTCCGAAAACAACGACAAAATGTTTATACTGACAGCAGGGGGTATCCTTTTAACAGCCCTCTTACTGTTTCGGGAATATCCAGTTGGCTCACGGTGAACAGAAATGCTTATGTGTATGTATGGACAGCGTATTAGCTTTGTGCTCTCGTAATACTCACGTCTATTGATCTCCTGGAAAAAAATACCCTAAACTCATATCAGCTCAAACTTACTCCGATTTACAGCGATCAAAAAGTCAATTTTAACCCCCCCCTTTCTACTTTCTCCTCTGTTCACAAAAGAGATTCGATTTCTGCCGTAGAACAACGGAAGAAAAAAAAAGGGGGGGGGGAGAAACCTATAGCGGAGAATTACTCAAAGATTTTCTGTCATACTCTCCAACAAATGTCTGTCAAATCTCCGGAGAATGGTCACGCTGGAAGCTACGTGAACCGTGATGGTTGGGGGGTCAGGTCGACTTGTCAAGTACGTTGCAGGGTTTGTCAGTGTATCAACCTATAAGCCCGGCAGATGGATTTTTCTGTCAGATTGAGCTAGCAAGACCCACCCTCACCCCTCCCGCCGCTCTGAGCAGACGATAAAATTGTATTTATTATCTCTGGCTTACCAGCGACAAGTACGCGGAGTCCGCCGTCAGCGGCCGCGTCTAGATGAAAATAAATAGACTAAATTTCAAAAAAAATGTTACACGCTGTTTGACAAAACGGGCGACCGGATCGATGCTTATTAAAGAAACATCGAAGTTCCGGCAGCTACTGCCCGTGATACGGCTTCGGCGACGCCCGCAGTTCTTCATCGCGAATTATCAGATGTAATTAAAAACTAAATGTCCCGGCATTCATCTGAGAATCGGTGTCTCGAAGACGGACAGAGACGTTGTTTCGGCGCTCTTCTCATCTGACAGACCCTGGCAAAGGTAATTAAGTCCGACCTCTCACGAAACTCCATTTAGGACGCCATGCTGCACAACCATGAGAGCGCAGATGAACGTGATATGGCGCCGCCGCGCGCAACAACAGTGACGTGTGTGAAGCCGTTCGTGGTTTCCCCAGACAAGAGAGCTGGTGACGTCGCCGATACAAGTCTTATTTACGGCAGAAAGACTCTTTGGGATGGGTGGAGTTTAAAATGCAGACGAATAATTTGAATAAAAGTTGTTCTTTTTCCTTTTGTTTGTTCATCAGTGGTTCTTTAATAAGTAAGTGTCCTGGACGGTGCTAATAATAACGGCGACTGGTAGCGGTCTTGCGCCTCTAGAGATATCCCAATAAATTACATCCCGATAGCTGGAAATATCCGTCTGAGACGGTATATATCCCCCCCATTTTTTAAAAATAAAACAACAACGCGCAATGAGACTGAGAAAAATGTGTGTCGTAGCTGTAATTACCTTTATTCTGCAGATGAGAAAATTATTCAAGTCCCGGATATATATATATATATGTGTGTGTGTTTACTAATAAAATCCGTCGTCTGCCCGCTCAGAGAATGGCTGTAAATCTGTCCTTGTCAGACGTGCGATAGAATATCAGCTGTCCGGGCTCTATCGGTATTTATGACAAGCTTATGGATACACGGCGGTCGCGGTTATAGCTAAATACTCCGTCGGCGTAGCGCCATGTTTGGCACAGGCCCCGGTGTTTAGTTTAAATTCTAACTCGAAGATAAAGTGTTCTGGAGGTGGCCAAAGTTATTTTTGTTAATCTCCCCTTTCCCCGGGAGAATGGTAGCAATAATAAAAAAAAAACAACAACAACAAAAGGCTAGGAAACGAACCGAGACGACAAAATTGCACCAGACGTTAAAAGAAAGTAATTATTAATCTACGAGAGTCTGCATCTCTCCTCCCCGCGGTCATCAGGCACCGGAATGAAGCTGAGGCTGGGTGCGTCACAGCGGAGAAGTCTTCTTCTCGGTCGGTCTGATAACCGCATGGAAGTAGAAGTCAGGGATGAGGGGTAATGGTGCACTCTACCGATCAGTAAATACAAGTTTCTTTCCTGGTTTCTCGTTTAATTAAACTGAAATGCGCTCATCTTTCTCTTGTCTAAGTCAGCCTGTCAGCCTTGGTGACCAAGCGGGATTCTAAGATGCGACCGGGTGCGAGTCAGTCAGGACTTATCACGTGTACCGGAACTGGAGCTCTTCGTTTTCAGACGTGGGAGGTAACCGGGAGTTCCTGGAGGAATCCCTCGCCGTCAGCCGGTGAAGGAAAGTGAGAGGAAACTCTTCCGAGATGGGGGGAGTGTGCGCGTCGAAAACGATGACGGGGCGGTGGGCTGACACTGGATCGGCCCGCCCTTACTGCCCGTCGTGTCATAGTAAAGACCGCGGATTCCTGCCCTGCATATATCCGAATAACCTCATCGCGTTAATTACACGGAAACGGCTGTCGGAACCGAGACCACACCCATGCCAAACAGCCAACTTGACCTCTGTGAGGTGGCGGCGGGGATACTAACGTGTCTCTCCGCCAGACCCTTGATTTACGACAGGAAATTCCTCCCCCCCCCGACTGTACAAATTTTTCCGCGCAGAAGTTTTCTCGGTTTATTACGCTGTCCGATAACCTCTGACCCGTCGTTTTCCTGAACAGTGCGCGGTCTATCGAGGTCACTTGGCAACGGAACTATCGCATACATCTCGCCCGTATCGCGAGAGTTCGTGGCGGTTGGTCGCGGTACCCCTCGATAGAATACCGAGCTAGCAGCTCGAACCTGTGCTGATATCGGGCGCATCAAAAGAGTGGGAGACAAACAAAAGATCAGAAACAGTTGTTTACTTATTGTTTTTTAATTAAAAAAAAAACAAACTGAACGGCAAATAAAATCTAATGAATATGGTGGTCCTGTCTCTGTGTGACGTCAATAAAGCATGTACAACAACAGCGATAATGAACTTCCGGTTTGTTTCTTCTCTTCCTCCTCGGATCGGGCGATCGAGAAAAACGCGTCGTCGGGCCAGGAGGCACCACACACACACACACACACAGCCCCGACCCACGATGGACCGCCGTCGCCTTCGATTTTGTTCGTTGGCTTATAAGCGGCTGAAAATAGCCAATAATACATCGGAGTATGGAAGGAGGTCTGTTCGTCGAGAAGGCGCAGGACGCTACGTTCATCGACCGAACTTGTTCGTCTTCGTGTTTCGGCGAATTGTTTCAGTCGTGGGTCGTCGTCATTGCCACCTGTGTGCGAAAACGGCAGCTCTGCGGGCTCTCGGACTGGGCAGCGATGCTCTGAGAGGTCCGGGATTAATCTCGGACACTTGCGGACCGAGTCCGGTGTTCGTAATAAAACAAACAAAGCGATATAACGTACATAGTCTACCAAGGGCGGTGACTACTGCACAGTCGGCGAAAGAATATATCTCATATTTTATATATAAATTAATTTAGTATCGCGCATAGTTCTATATGTATAAAAGTATGGGCGATTGAGGAAACACGCGGGATATGCACAAATAATAACTAATTGCATCTGAGACGGACATAATACACAGTGTATAATTACAGAAAATATACAAAATCAAAATGAATGAGGGGGCGTTAATATTTAGTATGAGCCCTTTGTGTCATACAGACCATGACGCTTTGTTTCCATGTTCCCGTGCAATGTTGCTCTAAGTTCCTTGCAGCGATTTTCACAACTCATCCAGAAAGTTTTGATCGCCATCTAACCCTCTACAGCCTTAATGTTGTTCATATCAGCAGTTTTTGAGCGGGCCAAGGCAACTTTGTGAGTGTTCCATCAGCCTGACAGTTTTCCACCAAACTGTCTGTAGGCTAGGGCTCAGTTTCATGTTATAAGACAAACCTCCATCCAATGGAATGTCTTACTCAGGAACGAGGGAATGACATGATGTTTGAGAACCCGCCTGTACCTGTCGGTAGTCAGTATATCTTCGAATTTATGTAAGTACCCGATACCCTTGGCTGATACGCGGCCCCGACCCGCCTTCGAACAAACTGCCGTTGATTATTACCAAACAGTTCGAACATTTGTAAACAGCATCTTCTCTCGGGTTCGGTAATCTCTCAGTTTCATTTCTGTTGCCTATTTTATCCTCGACGTCTTGTTTCCTCTCTTCATGAAAAGATTTTTTGGGAAGCAACACATCCAATGGGAAACGCTAGCACTTAGATCATTCGCAGGATGTATACTTGTCCACTATCAACAGAAACAAGTTTTGCGTATCCTTCTCGGACTCTTGTACGCAGCTCTTTTTGGAACCAATTTGGGCTGCAATCTTCCGCAAGGTTCTGATATCTGTTTGCTTGTTGTGTGATATATTTTTTCTCAGAAGCTGGGGTATTCACTACGCATTCACTACAACACAGTGCTATCCTTGTCTATACTTTTGTAGTTCCTTCTGCAGTTGCCACTTTCTGATTGCTCGCATAACAACTAATCATAGTGTAATACTATATCACTACATCACTGTATTATGGAGCATTTTATTTGTTTATACGAAATGCAACTCTATTACTTGTTATTTTCATTTAGTACTCCGTTTTTTTTTCTGTTTCCATAATTCCAAATACATCTTGTACATGCATATGACTATGAGAAAACTCATAAATGTAAAAAGAAAAGTTCAGTTTCGAACTTTTGTCTTACTCGAATTTTTCTATCAAAATGTTCTCTTTTTTCCTCCGACGAATTATTGTTTTGGTTTGTGTAAAATTATGGCCAGTAGTGTATTTTTCCTAAAAACAAACAAACAACAAAACAACAACAAACAAACAATTATTACTTTAACTTGTTCAAGTCATATAGATTATATGTTTATGTTGTTTGTAAGCAGTTGTGAACACCTTTCGCAGGATGTCCAACACATTTAAAATTGGTTTGAGGAGATTTTTAGATTCGCAATGATACATTTAACGTCTTCACCTCTCTTTGCACGAACCCCGTCTGTCTGATGTAGGGACGCGAGACGAGGGCTGGTACGTTACAACAGAGTCGGGCTGGCGTTAAATCTCCCATCCACTTCCACACGAGCCAATTTGCCGAGGTTTGCGTCATCATGTATCCAGCAAATCATCTATGAAGTTAAACAGTCTTCATTCTCAGCTATTTCTCTCGTGGTCGACTTCATAAATATGTATTGCATTTATCGTATCAGAGCCCGGGTAACGTACGGCTCTGTTTTTAATGTTGCTGCTGTTTGTTTCATTTTTGCATTGTGTTGCGGATGGTTAGCAGAGTTTTGTGTGTCTCAGACAAGAAACACACTGGAGTCTCGTCGGATAACAGCCGGGGCCCTCGGAGACTCGGTTTCCGTATCGTGATGAACATCCAAACAGAAAGCGGTGGGAATGGCGCGTCAGGGTCGACATGTGGACGAAAGTTCCGAAGACGACGGTCACAGTACAAGCGTTCACAACATACACGATCTACATAAGACCGCCTTTGGTATTTTCTCTACCACCAAATGGTTTTTTGGCTGTGAAAAAAAATATATACGTAGATAATAACAGGCAAACATTGCCCTTTGTTAGTAAGAAAATCTAATTTACTTCATAAATAAAACCAGTTTCTATGCTAACTTATCCACATGATTCAGTCAAGGTAACAGCAGTGGGTCTTTTCCCATGAAGAACCAAATCGCCGTTTTTACTTGATATTTAAAGAACTTGGCACCCACTTTCGATGTTCAGCAACCAGACGTAAATATGCAAGATAGTTCGTTTTTTTTATTCTTTATATCAGCCAAAGTTTATTTCGTTTGTTGAATTTTTCTATAAATTCAAACATTTCACACTTTTAAAGAATGCGTACGATGCCAAGGACCATAAACGCAATAGCAGTGCATTGTTGTTCGGCTGTACGTCATAAGTTTGATAGCTCTGTATGGCATTCGGTTACGTTAATGTCTGTCCATAAAGAACCGTGGGGTCCCGACTTTCTGACACGCTTCAGTAGATTCGAAACAATCATGATGGCGTACTCCAAAGTACCTATGTTAAAATATTTATTCATCATATGCATTTGATAATTTCTGATCGTTAATTTTATCATTATTAATAGCAATTTTTAAATATCGATGCGATAAACTAATCGGCATATTTCTATGTCATAAGGAGCTGAACCAAACCTAAGCAATATAATAAAAATCATAATAAAACTTTATAAATCTTAACTGATCCGTTTAAATTCTAAACACATGACCTCATACCTCTCGGAGGAAAGTAACTTTTCCACCTCTCTAGTGTTTGATAAAAAGACGAAAATAAATATTGGTGGTAATTTTGAATGGCATTAACTATCTTTCATATTTAATAGCATATAAATAGCATAAAGATAACATATTTCTTGGGCTATTAAGGTGAGTCATTGAAAATAAATGAAAGATTAACTGTCGGTCAGTGAATGGACAGAAAAAATTCGGTAGCATTGGTGGGGGGGCGAGAAACATCTCCGCTGGGCGGATTGCCAGGGTACTTTTGGCTGCTCCAGTGGCGCCTTTTGATGGCGGTGGCGATACTTAGAATTAAACCTGACGTCGGCTTTGGAGAGGGGATTCGTTCGCATATTATGACGGGAATCTGCAATAGATTTCGCCGAAAACGTTACAACAACTGCAAGCAATAACCGAAGAAAATAGAAGTAGACAATAAATTTTAAGTGGATCTTTCCTGAACCAAACGTCATTTTAAATAGCCGACACACACACACACACACACACACACACACACACACAAAAGAGAAGATAATCCTTAAACATAATTTACATGACACTAATAATGAAGGAGATAATAGATGTACCTATGGCGTGTGAAGGTGGTCTTTTGGTTTAACATCTTAGTCATTAAAGGCGACTCTTTGTTGACATGCGATAGGCTTCGAAGCTTTCGACGAGATGTAGCCTAACACCTGCGAGGAGTGAGGAGTGGATAGGTACAAATAAAATTGGCTAAATTATTTCAGGTATTAAGATGGTTTACAAAAATATCTGTTTACTAAAAAAATTGTTACAAGTTGTTTAAGGAAAAGAAGAAAAAAAATGTGTTCCGGTCAATTGAATTTCTCCGAAAGGCTGACACAGTGCAGGAGTTATCTTCTCCGAAAGGCTGACACAGTGCAGGAGTTATCTTCTCCTCCCGGTGCACCTCGTCTGGCTGTAATCAATTTGGAGACGATCGAGCAAACAAATCCTCTTCCACACCTGATTGTGCCAGACACCTTTACTGGTCATTGCTACGTCTACCTACATTTTGTTTCAAAATCTAGTTATTTTACATCTCTAAAAGTCTCGTTCTTCGTGAAGGGGTTAAACTATGTTATTTAATTTTCACATTTAATTGACATATACATATATATATATTGTCGCTCTTTTTCTATTTCGAAATATTTATTTCTCGCTATAGCGTTTATCGATTTTGAAGGTTTAGCTGCGAAACTGCGGGAGAACCTGATTACCATTTGTAGAGTTTGAAAGGGAATCGTATGGTTTTCCTTTGTACAGCCAAATTGTACTATGTTATATTTAAAGAGCAAGCAAACCAAAAAAGAAAGAAATACAAAACAGATACAAAAATAAGTAATTTGTCTGAAAACGTCCAATTGAATTATACTACTAATATTGTTAATTATTGTCGTTGATCTAAGGAGGCTTGGTTTGACTATTGACCGGATATGCACAGGTAGTGGCCGCTGCCATGTTGGAGTCGTCCCCGACCGCACGGATCGAACGTTTCGAGTGCGACGCCAGATGAGAACACTTGCTGGTACGACCGTTGAGTCGCCCGCCCATCAACTAAATCCCCGAATATCGCCCCAAGTGGATTTCTCGTTCTTGGGGGGGGGGGGATTATCAAGAAGAAAGCTAAAGCCTCCAACAGTGGAACACCTCAGAACGTATATCGAAGCGGACTTTCCCCAAATTTAATGGACCCCAATGCCACACAACCAGTTCCCTAAAAGGTTACCACAATGCACAAATGTGTAAAGGCGCCAGTCTGGGTGTTCCCTACGATCCCCGCTTCAGCATCTATGAATTTCCTTTATTTTACATGGTACCTCGTTTTTTTATTTAAAATCTTACTCTTCACTTGAAAAATAATAAAACAGATGAGATCGAGTAGCTATATATAATACTAGAAGTAATCATGGAAAGACATAGGATATGCACAAATAATGAGTACTTGCAATTGAGATACGTGTACAATGCATACACGCACCACATTATAACACAAGAAATATACAAAGCCAAATGAATTCGTTGTACAGAATATTAGTAATTGGTATGTGAGCTCTTTGCATTATATAGAGCATTACATCTTTTTTTCATGCTCCGTACAGGATATCAATTTACAATCTTCCAAATACCCTGTAACATTTTCCACAATTTATTCAAGATGTTTGGATGCTGTTTTACTTTATCATTAGCCATAAAACTCCATGTAGCTTCAATATTTTCATATTAGGAATCTATGCAGACCCAAGCATCTCTGTGAGTTTCCGTCAGTGTCTTGTCGTTCCTAGTGGTTTTCCTTTTACCACATTAGTTGCATGCTTGATCTCCCTGTCGCGTTGGAAGATGGATTTCCGCCTAATCAGATGACTTTCCGAGAAAATTGTATGTTCGAAAACCCGCCTTACCTGTCGGCGGTCAACATACCTTTCAATTTACGCAAATATCCGACACTATTGACCGATATGCAGCCTCACATTTGCACTGATGCTTTCCCATGATTCGCTGTAGTTGCTCCCCTGTCCGCCTTCGAACAAACTCCCGTTGATTATTGACAAACAGGTCAAACATGGACTAATTTGTAAACAGCATCTTCCTCTGTGTTTGGTCATCCCACTGTTTCGTTTTTTGTTGCCTTTTTTTATTCCTTCTGTCATCCTTGCCATTTGGATCTCTCTCCTCGTCAGACGTTTTCAGGCCACTGCGCGTCTAATGAAACCAAACTGCATCTTACTGCTCTTGAAGAAACACCAGGATCCGTACTTGCACCTGAATTAGTTGTAAGGTCTTTACTGGCTCTTCGTCTTTCTAGATGAAGAATATACCCCGAGGTGCTTAAAATGCATCTGGAGAGTTCGGAGTTTCTTCCTTGACTACGTCTATTGTCTACACCTTTTGAAATATGAAGTTTGACCGCAAGGTGCCGCGTGGAGCAGCCTTCACTGGGTAGGACTTTGATTTCTATAAGATGGTCACGTGATATCTCCTTCCCAGTAGCCACGGTATTCACCACATTATAATAATATCACTGTGTCTACTTTTACAGTCTCTCTGCAGACGTGGAACTTTCCGATTTCTTGCATGACAACCAATCGCAGTCTATGTACTATATCTACCCATGATCGCATTACGGATCATTTCGTTTATGCACACGAGGTGCGATCCTATCACGTGTTATTTTTCATTTTATTCCCAGTGTTTCCTCTGTTTTCATAATTATTTCTGATACTTTAGGTGTTTTTTTAAAAAAAAAAAAAAACAACTGCAGCGTTGCCAGCAGCTACTCGGAATCTTTCTTGTTGTATGTTCGGAGGACTCATTAAAGTGGAGAGTGCGTGATGTGTTCACGTTCCTGGTAGAAATCTCTGCGCAAACTATCAAGCTTCCGCGAACAGAAACTGCTGAGTAAACCTCACGGTTTCTGGCTTCTGTCGAGCGGAAACTTCTTTGCAAAGCGTTGAAGTGGTTTCCATATAAGTTCTGCGCCACATGAGGCCCCCCCCGGAACTTCTGAATTCGGCGGGTTTCGGATAACTGAGGTACTTGAGCGATGGCTAAATGGTTTGCACTAGGTCTCCAATGGCGAAATCTGTCTTTAAATCATAGCCTGACACTGCGCCCGTTTTAATTGTCTAGTCCCACTGATCGTCATGGTTTATATATGGGTCTCTTAGGAAATGACATGTTTTTGTTTACTCGTTAAGTTTCAGAATGGCGTGTTTTCAGTTCTGGTCGTTTTGCCACGGTACAGGGTTAATTCGACTTTATTATAGCAAAAAAATTTTAAAAAGTGATGGAGCAGTGTAAAACTTTCTTGCGGTGGCTATAGCTTTTTCAAACACTAGTGCAAGGTGCAAGTATAACACGAGTAGCGCTTACAGTAAGATTATTGCCGATATAAACGATTGGTACTGTGACTGCAGTTTATACAGTTCTTTCTTCTCTTGGTTAAAGCGAGACGTCCGTAAATCTCTTCTTTTCCTTTCTCAGTCCGCTATATTCTGATTCATTCCCTAAACACCGAAAAATCACAGGAAATCTCTGCAATGCGTGAAACAGATGATAATAATAACAAATAATAAAGGTAATGTAATGACAGAAATATATACTAAACAGACAGACAGACATAAGTGCGGAAAGATCGCTTCTTCTAACAGGTAACGAGATGACCAAGGACAGTTCACGGATCGCACAGCAGTCTCTGCAACGAAGATAACCTCTCTACATCGGAGATAATCTCGACGAAGGGGCAAGCAGTCGTTACCCGCTATAAACCATTGCCTGTCTCGCGGCTGACACCTCCAATTTCGGCTGGGAAATCTCTACAAAAATCTTCCGATGTAGGAGGAGGAAGAAACTCCACAGGACCAAATGGTGAAGAAGAGCTGGAGGAAATCGGGCCGTCGGCCTTGGCAGTCCAGTAGCCTAACCGGGCGTCGCATTGGTTTACTGATCAATTTATTTACCAACGAATTGGAGTTGCTTCCGATGCGAAATTGGGCCAAACAAAGAATTCTCAACCGGAACAGGAAGAAAATTTTATTCTTATTTCATCTTTGATAAATACCGTGAAGGAAACGATGGCCCATTTTTACTTGGTATTCGTATGCCACCATTCATGGATAATGGCGAAGGTGCCAACTACGCAGAAGATCTAATGCGAATCATCAGACATAAGGTAAAGATGATATTTCGCCCGGTGAACTTCGAAACAGTTTCGTCCCAAGATGGCGGCTGTCTCCCTTTTTTTCTTTGTGTTGTACAAAAAACGAGAAATGAGGGGAAATGCCAATACCGAAAAAACCACCAGTGAATTGTAAAACCAGAGCATTCATTATAGGCTTCTGTGGCTACCTCTAATAATGACAGCACTTGTGTTATGTCTTAATTTTTGGGTTATCAATTATTTCGCATAATTAGCACCCGCAGTTGTTATTTTTATTAAAGTTAATTTAATTTTTGACATCTTTATATTTCCCAGCATGAGATCAATTAAACACCCCCCCAGACGACTTTCGAACTGTTTTAAGGATCTGCTCACGTGATCGCAGCGGACCAATCTGATTCTTTTTTTTTTTCTTTCTTTCTGAAAAACAAGCAGTGCACGTTAACAATGTTCTATTCGTTAATCCCATTATTTTTAACGGCTCATATCGATCGTATTCCGGGACAAAAACTCTGTTTGGCAGGAACAGCCCAAAGGTATAACCAATCCAGTGAAAACTAAACATAATCACCTGAAAATTTTGATATTTAGTTTCGGATACTGCGTTTTTAAAGCGGAGATTAATGGCGCAGATTGCGCTTCACCATAATTGAGTAAAGTTAATGTCTCACTCTGCCAAAGAAGTAAATATCTACCCAGGCTTGTTATATATATATATATATCATTGTTTTTCTTGTAGTCGTGTCCAGAACATCATAACTCATGATTGAATCATTTTTTTATTGTGCTCCCACAAGCCAATTTTCTCCGTTCGTGTGTTACCAATCAGCTCAGAGATTCTCTTATTGTCCAGCAGGGAAAAGTTACCAGTTTATGGACATTGAACGTATATTTGAAAAAAAAAATTCTCTCCCGGCGTCTCTCCAACGTCGTTATAGACGGCTCGAATCTTCAGGATTCTTCCATGACCGCCGTCAGTGGTTTTCAAGTTGTGCGTAAATACAAGAGTTAAAAAAAGTAACAAAATATATGCCAAAGCTTTACCCATGGCATCAGTAATGCGCACATACATACATAGATACAACACACACACACACACACACACACACACACACACGCCTTTATTTAAATCGATCACTGTAAAAATGCATCTGTCCATACACGGACAAAACTGCCAAATCAAACCGAATTGTCGCCATCTTTCCAAACACAGCCATTGCTGACCAAGAAGAGGTCTTAGTTCGGTAGAATGCGTGTATTAACTAAAATAATGTTATAGTTAGGACAGTCGATAGTAAGCACAATTTTTTAAAAAAAATTTTTTTAAGATTTGAGAATTTTTAAATTTAAAAAAATGAAAGAACATTTTCGAAAAGTACACGAAGAGCAGCCCGTGAATTCTCCAAAGAAGCTTAAATGCACGGTACCACTAAAAATAATAATAATAATAATAATAATAATAATAATAATAATAATAATATAATAATAATAATAATGATGATGATGATGATGATGATGATGATGATGATGATGATGATGATGATAATAATAATAATAATATTAATAATAATAATAATAATAATAATAATATACAGTAATGAAAATATGTAAAAACACTGTGATATGATTTGTATGGATGTACTGAACGTAAAACATTCCCATTCCCACGCAATTCAAAATTAACGATAACGTTCATTCTGCGCAAAACCTGTACATCCCACGTCGCATCAATGACGTCATGATGAGAACAGATAGTCAGTCGGTACTTACACATCCTAGACTCACGCAGCGCGCATGCTCAAAGACAAGCAGGATGTAATTTTCACGTGACTCAAACAATGTCTTGAAAAGATACAGAATCATATGACTACTACTGCAGTGGCTAAGGCAACAGGAAATAATCTTACAAGCGTCAAACCAATGATTCCTGAAACTATTTCATAAAAGTATCTCATTAAGAATCAGGCCTTTTTATTGCTTCTATTATTATTATTATTATTATTATTATTATATTATTATTATTATTATTATTATTATTATTATTATTATTATTAGAACTGTCAGAAACAACCACTCTGCTTAGTTTCTGACATTTACAAGATAATTCTAGGGTGGCCGTCACGGTGCCAAAGTCGGATCTGATTGGCTGATGCCGACTGCTTCTTGTTATGCCGCGATGCGAACATTTCTGAGTGAGACTGTATAAGGCCGCTCAGGTTTATTCCACGGATGTTCGATGAAGTTAACGACGTGGCCACGGTAGTGAGGAAAAACCCAAGGTCACCGCGGCAGCGTGAGGTCGAGTGGTGCCACGTAGTAATATTTCCTCGTGAGCCTGCGTGAAGAGGACATCGGTGCTCCACGACCTCATAAAATTTCCCTGAACATGCACAAAATGGGTTCGATCATTGCAAGACATTTATGTCTATACCATAACACTTTCACCACCAAATCGGTGAGGTTCACGGGCCGAGGGGTAATGTTTGTTTGCGTGGCAGTAAATTTGTTCTCTGCCTGTCGTCCATGGAATTTGATACCAAATCCGAGGCTTTTGCCGCCATTAGAGCGGAGGTTGTTTATGCGGCTAGGTCAAAGCGTCGCGACGCCCATCAGCCGGATACCAGCGGTTCCTGGAGGTCCGGACGGATACTTAATGTATTCCATGGGGCAGTAAGCAAACGATCCCGAGGGGGGTCCTTAAACGTGTAACTGGCCTGGGGGGGCCTGTAACGTCACGCGCGAACGACCCGATCTTAACCTGTCTCCCACGCTTCCGGTGTGATAAAGTCGCTCTCCCAGTCTGCTGTCCTCAATGGCAGATAATCTTGGAATTATTATCAGCGCATTCGGCAGCCGACAACTTGGGCACTGTCTATTCTATGTATCCTGTCACAGTCGTCTAATGGCTCTATACTTCCCGAATGGTGACGTCAGGGAAGCGAATGGCCAACAAATGGTCGATACTATTGTTGTGGCGAAACTTATTTCAAGACTATATTCTCCGATTTTACTTGAATTAAACTTTTCCATTCGCTGAGACCATATAAAACTTTGCACACAGACAGTGCATCTATACCTAAAATTGTTTCTTACTAAAAAAAGGAAACAAATATAAACACCGAAGAGAAAATCCCATTAGTACAGAATGTGCTTCTGAATAGAATTAAAGAGTCAAACAAATTACCGACGTCTGAATATATAATTTAAATAGTTATACTTTGTTAATTTTAAATCTAACGGAAGAACTTACTGATATTCTTGTATTTTTTCAATATTTGGCGCTACTGTTCTGCTGAAAAATTACACTCTTTATATATATACCAATATCCAAATCCAGATTAAGTACAAACGTAGAAAAGATGCCGTTCTTAAGTTTTCGTAGAACAACACATGTTTCTGTATGGAGCAAATCAGAACTTTGACAATAACAAAAATGCAATAAGCTCAAAAACCTAAAAGATGAATGTTTGGGAGATTTTGCAAATGAAACTGCATTTAGAAACAAATGAACAATGAATGAATGTATAAGTGTAGATGGCGCGGTAGTTCGGTGGTTAGTTTACTATTCGGCTGTGGTTGAAGGCTCGAGTTTGAACCGGTTGTGTTTCGAAATCTCTCTGTCATGGTTTCTACTCTCGTCTTCCCCAGCCGGCCGGTTCTCCAGTTTTTGCCTACATCTAGAATTGGGGGATACTAGTAACGATTTCCATTTCCATGCAGTGTCAAACACACCGCTCCCATTCTCGATTGGATGGATCCCTGCAGAGGAGTAGTTGACCTATATCCCTTTCTTATTTCGTATTGGAAAGGATCTCCCACCCCGCACTAAAGGTTTGCTGACGAGGTGATGAGGAAGATGAATAGTCCTTGTCACCATTTTAAGGAGACGGAACGTAATCTTATTTGTACAGAGTTTCTGCTTTAAGTATTCCTCTTGGTCAAACAAAGGGTGTTTTAGTAAGCTATTTTCAAGGATTTTTGTCCCCCCTTTTTTTGTGGCAGCCCTTACAAATCAATTGAAACTCGGCAGTTTTCTTCTAATCCCAAAGGCGATGTCGCGAGAAGCGCCAACTTTCCGTTTCACGAGGGGAAACAAGATATGGAATTTTAAAAAAATTTAAAGGTTGAATGGGCTGAGTCCGACGCGAAATTTGTCATGAGATTTTACATCGACAGAAGAAACGGTCGAAACAACAACAACAACAAAAAGAGAGATTATTTACAACAAATAAACAGTAACTGGGAAAACATCCCCACAGAACTTCGCGCACCTGCCGCGCGTTTCTCCAGTTACGAGGGCTGGGTGCCCCTATTTAGGAGATCGTGTGCGGGCGCACTAAACGATGCACGATCCATGGTAGCTAGGTGAATAAAATTTGGATGACCTACACTTGATGGTGTGCGCGTGTGTTCAAGTAAACTTGTTTGTTTTAGATCCAGGTGAAATAGGAGCAATTTTTTTCGGTATTTGACCTATAAGTTCCTTCAATTATTTAGAAGTAGGCACACAAATTAGCTTACACCTTTAAATAAACCGCTCCGTGCCAGCGACACTGTAGAAGTCAATATCGAGTTACTTTAGGATGGAATTTCGCTCGTAGACTATCAGAATAGTGATATTTACTTACGCTCCAGAAACATATGGTAAACTATGGCCCGTGATAATCTGTCGCACCGTAAATAAATATACATCGGAAAACACGAGTTGGTTTTCTTAACTTATCTGCTCATTTTAATATTAAAGACCCTCAGATATACTATATTAATTTCTCTGAATGGAAGATGAGTTGTCGTTGTCGTCAAGTTCCTGAAACACTTAGATATGGTGATGATTTATGTGGTGTGTCTACTACTGACACGAAAAGAGTTCAGACAATTTTGACTTTTAATTCAACTCTATTTGCTTCCAATTAAATTATTTAAAAGAAATAGGCAACTCAGAGCATTTGTAAGTTATGACGGTATTATTTATATTACTGTCGTAATAGTAAAATTATTCACCAATTTCCCTGTATATATATACAACGATTAAACTGCCGGTTTGTATTTCTGAAGATAATGTAGCAATCAGATTTGTGCAGCCAAACAACGGGCTGTCTTCCACAACCAGATGCCACAAAAACACTATGCACAACTGTGACATAAAATGAAACACCAAAATGCACCATACGCAACTCTGAGACAAAATTGTTTGTGGTTTTCTGGAAAAGAGAACTCTACGGTCACGGAAACACGTCTGATAAGTATGAATAATTTAAACTGACTTAAAATCATTTGAAATTATTGATATAGAAGTGGAAAACATCCTTATTTTTTAGATTAATTAAAATGTTTTCATTAAGAGTCGTTAGTGTTCCTTTAATGCGAACACAAAATTCGGTCCGCAGATGCCAAAAAGTGGCGTCATATTTTATTCCACTATGTCGACACATTTCTTCTATAAACAAGATGCCCGTCACCGAGAACTCGCCATTTAAATTCTTAATACCTTAACATGTACTTTATTCCGCCAGCTAAAAACAAGGAGAGATTCTTTACAGGTTCTACAGAAATTCCAACAATAACAGGACGCCCCAAATTTTTGTTCTCAACAACGAAGGAACAGTTTCAGCGGCATTAACAGGAGCCAGACTAGCTTCTTCTTCATCTTTTTTTTCTTTATTTAAAAATATTTTTAATATCTCCTCAGGGTAGAATGAGACTCAGAGGCTCACAAGTGCTTCCAAACCCCGAGCGCCGTGGCGAGGAGGCTCCGCTGAAGACTTTTACGTTTCACTGTTGGTAAAATCAAGAAGAAAATTGCGGGGCGAGTCGCAAGTAGGTGTCTCGAGGACGCTTCTAGATGAAACTGGTTTCTTTCCGCTTTGCGAAGAACACAAAGAAGTAATCCCAGCATCTTGGTACCATGAATAAACTGCAGACATTTACGATGAATAACAGGTGCTTTTTGGTTACTATTTGATTCTCTCTCTCTCTCTCTCTCTCTCTCTCTCTCTCTCTCTTCTCTCTCTCTCTCTCTCTCTCTTCATCTCTCTCCATCTCTCTATCTCTCTCTTCATCTCTCTCCATCTCTCTCTCTCTGTGATAACGTCATATCTCCATCTCTTGCAATGACGTCATCTCTCTCTCTCTGCGTGATAACGTCATATCTCCCTCTCTTGCAATGACGTCATCTCTCTCTCTCTCTCTCGACAGCTAACGAATACCGTAAAGCAATCCGAGTTGCATCTATCTCATAGAGTAAATTTAATCTAAATATTCCATTCAATATTTAACATTGCGACGGTTATAATCGGTTTGCGGAGCTACATTGCTTCAGTAACCAAAACAGTTTAATATTTTATTTATTGTTTAAAGGGATTATGAAAATTAGTGTGCAGAGATGTGCTGAAATCAGTTTCGATCTGCCGATAATTATGCAAACATGTTGAGAATTTATCGCTGCAGCAGCAGGGCCCCGTCTGAACGTAACCAGGACGTCCTTTATAATCGGTATTTCTGCCACTATGTCCAGTACACGCACCATGAATTCCCGAGAGCTGGCCTCTAGATATATTCCGTTAACAGTATAAAAAGCTAACCCTTTGTCGTCTGTTTCGACGTCGCATTGTGAGAAAATTTACTCGATTATCGGCCGACCGAAAGTCGCCGGAAGTGCGTCCGTTCTTTCGCTTCCGCGACTGGCATAACGTAACTAAAAAATCCGTGTTTATATGGCATTTATATGACATTTACTGTATGAGTACATCACACAATGCCTGTTGGTTATCATGTAAAGATGGCTTATCGTCTAGGTCGCTGGGTAGGTTTTGTATCAGTCCCGATTGGACAAAGCTCGTTTCATATTGTTTCGGTAATGACCATGTGCATTACAACAAAAATCATCGTGCAAGTTCGGCCGGGACAAAATGGTTCTTCTGTTCAATTAAACTGTAGTATTTTAGTCAAATCAATTTCATAATCGAATTACAACCTATACCCGATCAACAGGGTGTATGTGATTGCTCTGTTTTATATATGATGCTTCAGTGGTAATCTTTCACGGACCTCGATCTAAATATGGTAAGAAATCCAACCAATTCTTCCGAGGGAATTTCTAGCTAATGCCAGACCGATTTAACCATCAACAATCATTTTGATCTTTTGTGTATTTTTTAAAATTTGTCATCATGATCATCTTGAACAATATTTTTTGCGTAAAACATTACCTTAAATAGAAAGAAAAACGAGTTAATTTTCTGTTTTCTAACCTGTCCTCTGCACTTAAAGAGAGAGAGGTAGGAACAGTTCATTTATCGAATACTTAATGTCCGTGGCGTAGGTTTAGAAAAACGAAGCCATTATTTTACAAGAGATACGTGGTCGTTATTTAGCACTTAGAGCCGGCTATTTTTAGAAAGTGTTGTTAGGTGATAAAGGGTTGGTGTGTCACTGGTGATTTTGTAGTCAATCATCGAGCCGGGCCAGGGGCCTGCCTATCCCCTTACGGAGCGCCTCGAGATGAGTCGCAAGCGGCGCTGATAAAGAATTCGGGTGATTTACCAGGCTGTGTGGATACTAGCAAACTCTATAGTCGGTTCACCAGGGGGCCGCGTGAGGCAGAAGGGGCAGAGTAAAGACTTGAACAAAGGCGAGAACAAGAAAAAAAAGATAACTGAAATTAATGGGACTGCAACCCTGAAAAATACTCTTTGTGCTGACGTCACCTCTCTCTCTCTCTCCATCATCATCATCTCTCTCTCTCTCTCTCATAATAAAAAGCAGACATCGTAATATCCCCCCCCCCTATTTACATTCCATTTTGACAGTCTGACGGTTAACCCAAGTACTAAGGCTGTTTGATGAATGGAATTACAAGTTCTTTTCAACCCAAAGTTAAGCGGACTTGGAACAGACAGACTGGGGGAGTTTCACGTCACTAATGATCTTCCCAGCCCCGGGCCGTTCATATCTGTTACCTACAGCCAGACATGTCGCACTTCGCCAACTACCCTTTTTTTTTCTTATAAAGGCGTCTTCCTTGTTGTTGATTTCTCTTTTGAAGGAAGGGGTTTTCCGGGTGCTGGAAAACTCATTACGCTTCAGAAGTCTGAGGAAAAAAGCCCTGTTGAGTAAAACGGATAGGTTTTCGCTCAGAATCCACTACCTTTTACGTGTCACGTGATAACGTTGTTTTACTTCTGTTTTTCCCCAAAGATGGTGGTTTCCCTTTTCATATGAAGCCCGAAACACCATTAGACTCGGTCTAAATGACAGAACCGTGTCAGATGTAAAAGATTAGTTACGTCACGCCAGGTTCCAATGTGCTTGTTTTCTCTATTGCTTCATTTAGCAAAAAAGAATTAAAAGAAGATGACAAGACATCTAATCAGAAAAAGGGTAGAGTCCTAAAGAATTTAATGGTACAAAACATTCGTTTAACTGAATTTTCTCGACCTTTCGACTTAAGTTTAAGAAAATTTACATCTATTCCATGTGGCCAGACAAGGGTTCCTTAAAGAAGTCAGTGCTGGACGGCTTTATCGCTAAATGAATGCTAGTGTACAGGGAACTTTATATAAACTTGATCAATCGACGAGTTGCAAATTAGAAATGGAAACTAGTTTTTGGAGTTTTCATCTGGAAATGGAAGAGTAAGGGGGAAAAATTTACTCTTTAACTTGCTCAGTGTCTAATGATGAGTCCTCACCTGTGTGAAAATGAACTTTAAAGAACCCTAACCTCTCTCACAAATCGCTACTCTGCCACGGTCAGGTTCACGAAGAATCTGCTACCTTTGTTGAATTTGTAGTTCATCTGTCATTGATGTTAGTGATGGGGCACTTGGAAGATGTTCTGGACGAAAGATGGATTAGAGCGGCCGTGGTGATACAAAAACTCTAATACCGAAACAAGGAGTTCTGTTTTTCCTCTTTACGGTCTCAGTAAACATTACATTTAAATCGACCGTAGCGGTGGCTTTCTCGGGTATTGAGGTCACGCTGTCCAACAGATCCGCTCAATCATCAGCCAGTCATTTTTTTTCCTTCTGTTGTTAACATATAAATGCCATCGGTAACAGCAAACGTTTTTGGGAAAAGACGGTCCTTAATCTAAACAGCTATTATCTAGCTTTCGTCTCCCTAAAGGCAAAAATTTGTTTCCAGAACGAAGTAGATCCGAAAGTTTCTTTACACACACCAACTCCAACTCCTCGAAGAAAAGCTCAGGGGGAGAGACATTATTCATTAACCCGCTCTCAAACAACCTGCTATCGCTTCATCGGGATCCCCTTAAACTCCCAAACACGTGCTTCGCTAGAAGACGATGTACTTTTCCATAACGACAGAGTCTCCAATTCTTTTTTTTCCAATGACTCCGCAGATTTTCGATAATACACCAAATTAGAGACGTCTGGTATTCACCACCCCGAGAGAAAACTGCGATCAAACGCCAACGTGCGGCCGAAGCAATCGCTCCGACTGTTGGGAAGTTTGAACTAAAATCGTCACACGAAATTTCAACGATTCCGTGCTTAGTCGAGTCTTCGAACTGCGAGATTCTGATTGGTGGTTCTACGAAATCCAACTTCAGTTTTAGTTAATTGTTTTTACGAGTTGCGAAAATCTGGGTTTCAGATTCGGCGGCTCAAAATGAACTGGTTCCTAAATCTTACTTTTTAAAGTGGATTCAGCTGAAGCTAATTTATGAAAGCCGAGCTGCCATCGCATTGCAGGATTTTCTGAAATCTAATCATGTATGTCTATGGTCATATCGTTCTTCAGCATTGCACTCTTTTTTTTTTAAAGGTTTTTGCTTAGAAATATACCTGAATATAACATTAGAATGTATTACGTTTGTATAGCTGAAACAAGAAGCTTTTCATTTGTTTATTAAAACCGAGGTATATAAAGAAAGTAAAAAAATTACCCATGCGCATATCGGGTGTATCAACACAAACTGGATGTCAGATTTGGGGCGATATTCCCGATCCACGGTGATATAGGTAAAAGTTACAGGATGACCTTGGAAAGTATCTTTCATTTATTAAGGTTATTTGAAATAAAATTTACACTAATCACTGAGCTACGTTTAATTTATTCATTTACAATTGCATTACTATTATATATATATAGGCCTTGCGGAAATCGTAGGCAGATTTTAATGATGAGCTTTTTGCCTCTAAAAGCGCACCTGTTCAGAACTGTCGATTATTAATCTTAATCAGTTTTTTTTTTCTTTTTAAACGTTTAAACCCAATGTAGACTCTGGTAGTTTTTATTACCCGTTTTTGTAGCTCTGGCTGTAAGTCCTCTGATTTCTAGCGTCCATTCGTGCAGCGCCGAGTCGAGCGAAATACATGACACCTCGTGACCAGGACGAAGATGCGCAATCGCCGTAACCGGAAAAGCGTACGACGATGACGAATGAAATCCGGCTTCGATAGAAGTACCCGCTCTATTTAGCAAACCTCGTAATTCGTAAAGAAGAACGTGGGTTCGTCTACAGTCGGCGAGTGAGGCCACATAACGGCGCCCCATTGGTTACCCCATATACTATAGCGGAAAAACTGAGCCACTACAAGCCTTCAGAAGTAGCTTTTCGCTTCTCTCATTTTTTTGTTTATTCAGCATAAAATGTTTTAAAGTCATTTTAAGAAATATGGGGTACCAAGTTTATTTGAGACGCTGCCTTCTTTTTTTAAGTATAAGGGCAGTTAATTATTCGAAGTGTTTCCATGGGAATACCGGTAATCAAAAGATGAAGATTAACCAATGGCTAAACTATAGCGCAAGCTATTTATTTAGTGTAAAAGCATTTCCCCCCCAGAGATTATTTTGGGTAAAGACCTTTTGTATAATGGATAACAAAACCAACTCGTTTTAATGCATTAAGGCTGACTTACCATATTAAAAAATACCTTGGAGTTCTTTCTCAGAAAAACAGGAAGTACCTTTCTCTCCTCCGCAAACAGCTATTTCCCACACAAATAAGCAGGTTTTTCTTATAAAAAAAAAACATGAGCATATACCGGAACTTTCATAACAATCTATGGCTCCCTGTCACTTTCTTGTTGCCATGTAGAGGTCATCTTCATGTTTGTTTTAGTAACGATCTTTGCAATTTTTCCAATAATAAAGTTAATGATACTATTTTATTGAAATGAACCTGCTTGTTATCGATCTTTGAATTAAATGATTTTTATAAAAAGCACCGCTGAGATATCTGCCTAATTTGGAGAACGCTTTTGGATTATCTAAACCTTTCTATTTATTAGTAGAGATAATTAAGTCTTATTGGCTTCAACACTTAGTGTGCTGAGTTACACAACAACGTTGGGTTTATTACTTCTCTTTTAAGGTCGTCCTACTCGCGATTTCCGAGGAACAAAACCGTAACCACGTAAGACTTTCTTAGCCGGCCCATATATTCTGGTGCCACTACGCCATTGTTTATCTTCCCACAATCGCGAGAGGTGATGAAGTGGACTTACCCAATGGCGAATAGACTGACGTACTCGGGTCACGTGATACCTGTCACCGGACGGTCATTTTTACTGACTGACAAACGTATTTTCTCATATTTACTAGTATACTACAAATGCTACGTAAGTCATGATCTTCTGGCCTCTTTGTCAGTCATTAATGATGAATCATAGATTAAATTTCGTTAATTGTAATTCCTTTCACAGCCTTTAGGGTGTCATCTGAAGGTATCGTTAAAAACCGATAATGAACCAGAAGACCATCTTTATGTAATTTACAATGGCATTAAATATGAAAGATAGTAAATCTTGTTAACATTTCCATCCGAAGACAGTTTTTGTGTTACGTCGATCATCATAGGTGACGTAAAGACGACTTCGTCCAATGGACGTCAAAGTAGTCATATGGGCTGGATATTAAGTGGCACTCGGCAACTTCTCCATCATGTCCAAGTGATTCTAAAGGGGGAAAAAAACTATTATTTTTAGAAGAGACACCCAGTCCGACTCTCAAACCAATGGCTTTTCATTCTTAAACTACCTGTCTTTATGCCAGATTGAAGCTGTACCTTAGGGACCAACTATTTATCTTTCAGTCTTCTGATACAAATATCTCACCAACATAAATCATCCTGCTGAAATTCAGTTGTCAACTCATCAACTGCAAAGCGACGTTAAACAAACGATTGCCTGGTAAAAACCCGATCTTTCATTGAGGTAAGTTCCTATTCTTCCCTCTTTCTTTCCGCACCGTTTTTCTCTCGCCACAAACCTGTAATGATAGACTTTCTACGACTCTTTTTTTAAGTGACAGCTGGCCACCGTGATGAATGTCCATGGCGGACATAATCTATTTCTCTTTCCTAACTTTTGTTTTCGCTGTGTTTAATGGCTTCTTTCGTTTCTTCTTTGAATATTAATACCTTTTTTTCTATAAATAGTGTAGCAACCTCGTGTTCAGTTGTCTTTTTCCCCCAGTGTATTCCTTTTCTCCAACTACAAGATCACCGCCATACATTTAACATATACTGAAAACTCAAGTACAGCGACATTAAAATAGGAGATACCATTAAAAAAAAGGGCGGTGTGGCTCCTCTAGAAAACAGCTGTCTGGGAAAATACCCTGTGTATGCAAAAATAAGTGGACAGTTATCGGATGTTTTTTTAATCAAAAAGAAAATCTCCAAAAAGATTAAGAGTGAAAGAAGTTATTGTAGAGAACAGAAATAAATAACAACTTAATAAAGATGCATAAAAGGTATGAAAAGGAAGAAAAGGACTGTTTGATTTACAAAATTTATATGTGGAGAACATTGTGGCGGACACCTGAACGGAGAGTGTCGGAACGACAATGTGGCTGACAGGGTCTCCTCTTAACGGAGAGTGTCGGAACGACAACGTGGCTGACACGGTGTCCTCTTAACGAAGAGTGTCGGAACGACAACGTGGCTGACAGGGTCTCCTCTTAACGGAGAGTGTCGGAACGACAACGTGGCTGACAGGGTGTCTACTTAACGAAGAGTGTCGGAACGACAACGTGGCTGACACGGTGTCCTCTTAACAGAGTGTCGGAACGACAACGTGGCTGACAGGGCGTCCACTTAACGAAGAGTGTCGGAACGACAACGTGGCTGACAGGGTCTCCTCTTAACGGAGAGTGTCGGAACGACAACGTGGCTGACAGGGTGTCTACTTAACGAAGAGTGTCGGAACGACAACGTGGCTGACAGGGTGTCTACTTAACGAAGAGTGTCAGAAAGACAACGTGGCTGACACAGTCTCCTCTTAACGGAGAGTGTCGGAACGACAACGTGGCTGACAGGGTGTCCACTTAACGAAGAGTGTCAGAAAGACAACGTGGCTGACAGAATTTATTGAACAGATCTGTATGAAAGAAATGCAATAAATCTGCCAATGATTATCTAATAATGAGTTGGAAATACAGTTACAATCAGTTTGATTAGCTATATACGAAGAGAGTTTTACGAAAAGTAATTTTATTGACAGGGCTGACAGATAGATTTAATATTTTAATATATATTAAGATGGAGAAATAGAGATTAAATTAAATTTGCTATTTTCGAGGATGTACAGTATCAAAGATGCCAAGGGAGACAGACAACTAATAATGTAATAAAATGTATAGTTATTAAACACAGAGAAATAAAATGCCATTCAAATCGCAGAAAAATATGGGCACGGTAAGAAAAGTGGAAAGGCTGACTGCTTTCTATAATAAAACAGGTAAGATTAACATGAATTACTGGAATTACATAATAATGTGTAGAAAATTCAATAAGAGAAACGAGACTTATCCGACAGAAAAATGATCAATAGGTATGATTCTATTCTTATAGAGCCAATAAAACCTAAGTGTAATAAGAACTGTTGTTTGTATTTCTTATTAGTGTTATTAATTAAGATGAAGAAAGTATAAACAGGGGTTACAGACTCGTTTCTTTTATTCTGACTTTTACACGAGATTAATTCAACGTTAAGTCCATAATCTCGCCTATGTTATGTCTTAGTTATCTATTCCTGTTTACTCAGTTAAGCGCACAAAGTACAATCAGTTATGGAATTAAATCAAAACGTCACATTCTTGAGCTGGCTATGTCTACAAAGTTGGTAAAACGTTCACAATGCCTCTCAGAAAACCTCAAGATATTTATATTTGAAACGCAAATGAATTAGAGCTGAAGATTGGTTTTGCTTAGTGGATCATGTGTGCAACGGAAGGCTTTTTATTAGATGTTTGACCTTCCCCAAACGAAAAGTATCCGTGTTTACTTGACGCCATATAGATGTTCCCTGGTTCAGCGGCGAAGGATGGTCACCACTCGAGAGAGACGTATTGGGCGAGATCCCAGCGACAGCTCTCACTACTCGGAGAAACAAACGTATGCTAGGTTTAAAATGTTACCGTAGCACAAGTTGCATTAGCGACGAGAACATGAAAGTGTTGGCACAAATTTGTATCCAGGGTCGAATGAGAAAAACAAATGCAAAAACTACGAAGAAAATCCTAATATCCTCAGATTCCATTCTTTCGATATCTGTTCTCTTTTTTAGTCGACTCAGGAAGTGACTGCGCGAAGTGGTAGAGCAGGGTTAGCGCTCTGGCGGCCAATTTTTTCTTCTGGTGCTAACTCCGAGCCTTGCTTGAACTCTATAGCCAGTCTATGCTTGCTACCTGGTCTACCTTGGGTTTCTGTGGGCACTAAGGTTTCTTCCGACTGCTACTCAAATGGTTTAATAAGTGGCGTTGAGTACAAATTGAACGATTCCGCAGACGGCTCGGCGACCTTTAGAGCTATCCATAAACCTCTATGGCTGGATAAGAGATTGTAGACGCAGCAGCAGCAGTAAGCTACTTATAACAGCGGGATTTGGAAGCTTCCTCAAATTATTAATTCTTGAAAAGCAACGACCAAGGGTTTGCTCTGAGCCAAGATTTATCTAAGAAAGTTAAAGTCATATCCATAATTTGATATTCAATAACAATGAGTAGACGCTTTTGTTCGCAAATCGTTTTCGGTAGCTTTGCTTAGCGCATTCGCAGAAAGTAACATTTAAAATTGTTTCTAGTATTAATAATAATGGGATTGACGAATTATAGTTGTCATTCTATTAGACTGGACAATTTCTTAGAGAAAGTAATGACATTAACCAAGTAGTATCAGGTTGTTACAAAGGTTTTGTTGGGTTTTTTTTATCTCAACAACGAGACTGCATATCGAGCTGAACGTCAAGTTTATTAACCAAAGTCAGTTCCATTACAATTGGTACACTTCTGCCAACGAGCTACAAACGCATTTATACCATTTTAAATAAAGTTTGGATTTCTGGAGTCGATAAACTATTGGAAGGCAGTTTCGATTTTTGCTTGGTTGGAGAATGATTTCATACGGAGGAAGATTTCAAGGTGTTTGAAAAGGTTGTAGTCTGTGGGAGAAAGGTCTGGGGAACAGGATGGGTGAGGGAGAACTTCGTACCCCATCGTGTTCAGTTTCTGAAGAGTCACTTTTGCAACACGACGACGAGCATTATCATGGAGCAGGATCGGGCCTCTTCGATTCACCAATGTCAGCTATTGTTGGGAGAATTTCTGGTGAACAATGTTTAATTTACGACAGTACCTTAAATTGTAATGGTTTCGTCAGATTGCAAGAAGTTATAGTGGACGACACAAGTTGCAGTCCACCAGACAGTGACCATGACCTTCTTTGGGTGGAGGCTGGGTTTTGGAATGTGGTTAGGTGCTTTGTCTCTGTCGAGTCACTGTGCTGATCATTTGCGATTGTCGTTAAAGATCCATTTTTCATCACACGTAACGATTCGGTCAAGAAATGGGCCGTTTGTTTCTTATAACAAACGAAGAGCAGATCAACAATCGACGATTTTGTTGTTGTTTATTCAACTCGTGAGGCGCCCACTTGCCCAGTCTTTTCACCTGGCCGATTGCATCATGACGCCGGGAAACAGTTGCAGCTCTCACGTCAAGCTCTCCAGCAATTTCTCGCACTGTTTTCCTTGAATCAGCTTCAACTGAGTCTCTCAGACGGTCGCCATCACAGCTGGAAGGACGTCAGCTACGTTCCTTATCTTCGAGGCTCACATCTCCTGATCGAAACTTTGCAAACCATCGTTATACTGTCCGTTCATCTGTTGTGTCCTCGTCCCATTCTTGCTTAATGTTACGAGTTGCCTCTCTGGCTTTGTGGCCCGCTTTGAACTCCTGAAACAAAATGACAGGAAAAAATTTTCTACCCACGCTTCACTCAAAATCCTGAAGTAAATATCCGTTTTGATTTTTAAGGTCAAAAGAAAGAAAATGTCTGAAAAAGATTAGTCTGAGGTTCAGTGCAAAAGAAAGGAATCGATCTCACGCAATAAACGGTTCCATAACGACACTGAACGAAAAGTCTTCATTCCATCTTTACCGACTGACACAGAGAACTGTCCTTACTTGATATTTAAACGACATGTACTATATTTCGGAAAGTTATTTCTTTTATCAGTCATTGAAGATGAAGTAAAAATAAACTTTTAACAGAGTAAATATTTCAGGAGGTAATTCATAAACAGCGAACCTGTGGTTCGCTTCCAGGTCTTTGGTGCTTACTCCGCAATCTAAAACTTCGTTCTCTGACAATCCTCGCAGAGTCGTTACGATAAGTTGAGACGACCAGATTTGGAACCGTTTCTGTTTGTCAGGCTAGTGCACTGATATACAATTATAAAGTTCATCAGAAGGTGAACGAATGTATGTCCTTATTCGCTAAAATTAGTCTCGTTTATCCCCTTTTCAAATCTTGGTCTTTAGTACTTTAGCTAATTAAGTACTATTCTTTAAATGAATCTAACTTATTTAAATATTTGCTTATTAATATCATTTTCTCTCAACTTCCTTTTTCTCTTACTTAAATATATATGAATCCTTAATTTCATACACATGTCTATTTGCTGCTCAATTGCTGCTTGAATGCTAATACTCCAAACTTATTAAAATGATTTTAGTTCAAACAGGTTCCATTTATTTTCAATTTCACACCTGCTGAGTTCTGATCCTAGTTTAATCTCTTTCCTGTCATCACACACATCCAATTTCTTCCTTAATCTCTCGTGTCCGTGGGATTCCATTGGCTCCGGACGTGCTGACATCTTTTTCTCTCTTTTTCACTACTCGGAACACAGATTATTTCGAAGGCTGCGCTGCGTTCATATATCAGCGGACAACGGATTCCACGTGTGAGTATTCCCACATCTGACAGACTAAATAACGTGCCAAACATATTTGTCAAGACACCCTGTTATACGAAACTTGTTGACAAAATGGGGAAAAGAAAATAGAAATTTTTTTTTTAAAAAAGGGGGGTTTAAACGGTAATACTACTAATGGCATGTTCCAGACTTTTCACTGGACAAATCCGATTTCTCATGAATTGGTAACTTTTTCCAAAATATAGGAACAGAAAACCTGATATCTGATATCATTAACAGGTCAAAAACGACAAAGCAGTGTCGTTAATCAAGTAACAGCCGTCCTATGAGATGAGAAGGAAAAAATAGAAGAAGCAAACGATAGAAAATATGAGTTTTTGTGCCAAGAAATCAAAATGAAAGGATGGCGAGTGTAGGTGGGTGCGAAGACTACTTGGACAGCGACATCAGGGTGACTATTGCTTAGAAGATTTACGTGGAGGGGGGGAGCGGTTAGCTAGGTTAATGGAACGGTGGGGGGGACTGATCACTTCCTGCTAGGCCCTCTATCCCGAGGGTCCTGTGGATAACAAGCCGAAACCCGTTGAAGGATAGCACGCAGCTAAGGACTCCATCAAAAGTATCCTGGACATATTTTGGAGTTTATGGCAGCTGTTAAAGAATAATTTGGCCAACGTACCTTCCTTCCTTTCTTCTCGCTCAACCGCGTGGTCTTCCTTGCTTCGGTTTTCTCCCACCTCCAAAAAGGAAAAGAACTCTAGTGGAGATTTTGTTGGGTAACTCCCGATTGATCCGCTCGCGAGCCCCCAACCATACCCAGGTAATTACTCGCTTCGCCAAAGCTAATGTCTTCTCGTCTAGTTCACTGCCCGCGAGATGCCCTTAGATCCCGTCCAATTACTGGCAGACATTAAACCCTTATAGCTTATACAACAAGTTTGCATTTTAAACCGGTTAATGCTATCCCTATAAGCTACTACGACGAATAGTTTTACCGTTGCTGATTTTTATTTCTGGTAACGACCAAAGTCAAAGCTTTAGTCCGTTTGTAATTACGAACGCTAGTATTTCTAACCGAGAACGAACCAGATGACCTTGTCGCCGTCCGCACCCCGCCAAGAGTTAATTATCGTAAGAAGCTTGGGGCGAGCGAGGGGTTGGTTCGTATCTTAAACGTCTAGAATACAAGCTTGTTAAATCTAACATTCTATTTGGTTAGCAGTTTATAAAATAAGAAAGCAATAAAAAACGACAAACAATAATCTGGCTAAACACAGAAAGCTAGCTGTAAAGTGTAGAGTTATTTGTTCCGCGTGGATTATTTAAACTCGTTCACTAATTGGAGCGGTAAACTTTAATTTAAAAGAATAAAATGCCGATGTGAACTTAACTGTCTCGACGCCTTTCACTTTACCTACTTCAAGATTCCTATCCTTAAAACTGGAAAAGCCACCCTGCATAATAAATTAAGGAAACATTATCTTCGCGGAATTTGTTTACGGTACATTAAAGATTATTAAATAACCAAATTATTAAGTTTTTTGGTGGGGGGAATAAAAACAAATAAGTACGGCTATGATTAGCCATAGATACGATATTTGATGAAGAAAAAATAAACTTCTTTAATCAGCTTTGTATTGTATTAGCATCAAAACCGATCATTGGCTTTGATGTGAGAACTGTATTCAACAGAAAGTAACTTTTTCATCAGCCCTGTACTACAAAGATCTGTTTTGGAGTGAAAAGGGTTCAGCAGGGCGCAAAATTTTCTTGCAGTGCTATGAAAGCAGTTATTTTTATAAATTAATTAATACTAGTTTACTTTTTATTATTGCTTCAGCTAAAAAAAAATATTCTCTCAGTTAAACAAAAACAGAATTTAAAAAATATATATCATCACTACCGTAGAATTAATAAATAAAAGTCAAGGTTGCACAGTGTATTAATATTATTATTATTATTATTATTATTATTATTATTATATTATTATTATTATTATTATTATTGATTCGCTTTTCTCAGAAAGGTGTCTCATAGAAAATATTTACATCAGTGCGACAAAAAGGTGAACAGCAGGTGAAATCTGATGAACGAGTACTTGTAGTTCACGCGTTACCCACCTGTGGCGCCAGTGAGCGAGTAGACGACATGGCTGCACAGTTGTCGTCGGTGTGCAGCGGTGAAGAGTAGCTGCCCCTGGTTCGTTGTCTGTTGGTCGATGATGGTCCGCCGACTAATATCCGCTGGGAAAATGTTGGCTCACTGTAGAGATGTTTGTACAGTGCAAAGTGCACAAGTGGGAAGACAGGTCTAAAGATGACTAAACGTGTATGACGACAATCGACCGGGACGCCCTTACAGTGGTGAGAACACTGGCCAGATGGACACAGTTCTCCGCTATGATCAACGAGTACCGATGAACTCGTTAATGCGTTTTGCATAAGAGCAGACATTATTCACGGTCACCTGAACTTCTGGAAAGTGCGTGTTCGTTTGGTCTCAAAGCAACTGATGGGCATTCATAAATAGAATCATCATGTGGACCCAGCTTTGCAACAGTGTCAGGATGAAGGAGACATGTCTCTTTCCCGTATTGTCAACACCGGTGAAACATAGATGCTTTACGTCGATCCCGAAAGAAAAGGTAGAACATAAAATGGAATCGTTCAGCATCAACAACACCCCAAAAATGTGCCAATGATCATGAGGTCCAACCTGCCAAGATGATATCAGTCGTTGGATTACCTATGATGCTAGACAGGAGAATTACGTAGACTAGTAATGCCGTTAAATAAATGATATCTATTCACCTGTTTTATTTGCGAATTGCTTTCACTTTCTAAAACGCCCTCTTATATGTACAACCAATTACTTCGGCAAAAAGTTACAAATTAACCTAATAGTTTTTTTTTTTTACTTCCACTTTAATTATTAACTACGAGCCAAAAAATTATATTAGAGTTGCATTTCCATGATATCAAATACGGAAGTTATTAGGTATCACGTGATTTTCGTCTAAAAATGGCCTTTCCCCGGTACCAAGTGGAGACAACACAATTACAGAGAATATAAGAATGATTTTGAATAGTAAAGGATCTCTAAGATGTTTTCTGAATTTGAAAAAAAAGCATGCTTAGCTAAAGAAACAAAAGTATCTTGTTGGTCCAGTAGCATAGAAATTTATGAGGTAAAATCAACTCAGGCTTTAAAAATTATGGAAACAATATGAAGAATCAGAACAAAAATTTAAAAGTCCACCGGTTGGCCAGCTGTAGACGTTGAGCAGCTGGCCCGTCTCCACGGTGTTAACTGTAGTTATTAGAATTACTCTATCCATTCTGTCACTAATTTATCTCTCTATTTTTTTTTTTAAATGATGATAATACGCTATCCTTTCTTATGAAATTTCGGTTAGTGTACTAATATTTGAAGACATTTAAAATCCATATATTTTTTTTTAAGTGTAACAAAAATTTGCTTTGCTTGTGTGTTTGGTTGGGATGCACCTAGTTTAGCTTGTTCTCTCTTGGATAACTATCCGTAATAAAAATGTCTTTTAGATGGGGATAGATTGTTAAATTGGGTAATTTATCTGAGCTCGAAAGACATTTTTCACAACTATCTTGTAAGTATTTCGGGTAATTTTACCTAAATTGGAGTAAGATAACCGTAAGCGGACTTTACAGTTGAGTCAGATGATAACTTCTGCAGGAAAACCCTTGGACCGGCCGTCGTTATGACCGCGTGACGAGTAAAGGGGCCGAACATTTACTCTGACGGGCTGAAGTTTAACAACTATCCCTAAAGAAACGAACGAATGGGCACGAAATTGGCGCAAGACGATCGACGAGATACATCTCTGCATAGCGACGAACCACTTTCAGACTCTCTTGAGTTCTGCTTACCTGCCTCCTGCGATCTGGTACGTGTAATCCGGTTCCAGCTCATTCCCTTTCTAATAAAACCACCAAAATACTTACCGCTGTTTTCTTCGCCTTAAACACGCCAGTGCATTGGAAATTCATAACGCATTCATGGGTGATAAACACTAGATGAACCGAAGATGTGGTTTGCTACTATTTTAGATGAGAAATGAACCGATCTCATTCTCTCCGAGCGCGATTTATCTCGCCCCCCCCGACTGCCGGACCAGATTTAGGGTTAATAATCACGTCTCACCCGAGAAAGTGTGATAGAACAGCTATTATTGATAACGCGGAGTCCACTCTTTCTCGCAATTTTAATAAGATATGTGCAATTTTCCGCTAAGATTTTAGTTTCGTTTAAGCAGGCTCCGATTATGAAATAGACTTAATAAATCACGACCCATTCTGCAGTTAATATTCTATTTTGGATTTCGCTTAGCGATATCCAGTGTATCGTTATCGAATTCGTGAAAATTTTGAAATATCGATAAACAATTAAAATGTCCTGTTAGCAAGAGCCGTTGTTCGTTTTGTTATTTTCAGATATTTATTACAGATTTTTTTATTAAATGCAGTTTTAAAGGAACTGTCTTATTAAGCTACCAGCGGTGCAGGGTTTTTAATCCTTCGTCAGAATTAATCTTGCAAACGGGAAAAAAACAGAAAGACCAGTCCGCACCAGCCAGGATTTACTGCTGAACGAAAAGTCACGTGGTGTTTGTTTCCGTATCTCCTATCCGGTACACCGGCGTGACGCCAGAAACTGCGGTGCCCCGTGCGCGCCCTCTTCGGTCGACCTAACAAACCTACCTGAAGTCCCTACTGGCATTTATCATTTCTAGATGTGAGAGGAAACCGGGTCACTCGGCAAAATCCCGAACAATCCAGTTATGGAGGCACGTCAGGCAAAGACGTTCTCAACTGGGATTCGAAAGTCGAGATGAGAGGACCCAAGCCAGTACAGTAAGCAATGGACTACAGCGCCGACACGGGGTTGCATGGAGAGGAGTTACCTTCATCTGCCTATGACATTTTTGTTTGGGGTTGGCAGTGACTAACAGAAATAAGTAGAGGTGACGTTTTGGTTTAGCGTACGTCAAAACGTCGTATTTTCAACGCGATACGCATGCGCAGTACGGCGGGCATCTTTTACGTTAGGGCCAATCAAAATCTGAATGACATCGCAGCACGGCTGAGTACCTCTGAATATTGTCCAGCTCTGCCCGGCTCCTACGTCCCAAATTACCTGGTGCGTTTTTTTTTTTTCTTTTTGGAGTGGGAATTTGGCCAAGCAAAGAAACACAAAGTTTGAAAATGCTGTGTATCCGTTTAAAAATGAAAAAAAAAAAGGTGGGGAACGTAAATTGAAAGAATCTGATTAAAATGAAGTTCAAACAGTCGAGGATTAACGTTAAATTAACGAATATAGCCAATCGGCCAACAGTTCGGAAAGTCAGGGGTTAAAGATAATTAACGGAAACAGCCCAGTCGGATCGTAGAAAGGTACCTCGCGTAATTATTACCAAAATATAGCTGTTAGAAATGCTTCGCCACATACTTCGGCGCCTAGTCACAGTTTGACGCTTCCTCGCCAGGTTTAGTGTCGAGCGGTTATGTCCCTTGTTGACACTGGTGTATCATACAACAACAAGTAGAGTGCGGCTAAATTAGTAGCGTCCTAATTTTATATTTACTTGAGACTAAAGATAATGGCCATTTGCCTTCCAGACGCTTTAGGTGTTAGAGATGATGTTGTTCATCTGCAGTAGAATACTTCATGCCACAAATCTGCTTCTGCAAACTTGATGTTAAACTGATCTGGTTACCTATTGTGCTTAATGAACTGACGTCCTTGCCACGGAAAGGTAGGAGTCCAAAGATGGCTGCGCGTTTACCCGTTCTGCTGACACTTTAATTCAGGGCGAGGCGACAGTGGGCATAAAGAAGGTCCAGTCCTTTGGGTAGGGGAGCATTTTGCGCTCGAGTCGAGCTGATAAGCAAACGGTCCGGGTTTCCGCTCGTTTCACCTGCTGTTGTCCCTAAAATCTCTACTGGTTGTCGAAATATGATGATTCTGTACGGATGTTGTCTACCATCAATGAAACCCTTTTCTTCCCTTATATTCCTATGAATAACAAACGATCGACAAAGTGGACGACAATCCAAGAAGTAACTGCAACAATCTCTGGACAAACGCCTCCCTTGGTCTTCAGAGGCGCTCAACCTGATGTCAGATCAATGAAGTGGAAATATGAACGAAACTTCCATTATTTCATGTTTAACCTCAGGTAAATAAATAAGAGAGAAACATCAGGTTTACGTGTAGCATACAGTTCCCTAAATTTATGTTACTTAACCGAAGGACTTTGTTTTTAATTTGACAGCGTCAGATTTTGATGCTGTGTATTCAGGTAACTCAGACATGTAAAATTAACGTGGGTGCATCTCGCCTCTGTCTATTACGAATGCAGAAAGGCAAATAAGTGAGAGAGAGAGAGAGAGAGAGGAGACATTAAAAGCCATGTTCCAAACTTAAGAATCCTGATTGTTTTATTGTAAAAGCAAAAACAATAGAAGGAAATGGTTCGTGTCCCCTCGCATTCTATTGGAGACGTTCAAAGATGGTGTCCGGCCGGGTGGGTGTTGCTCGGTGACAGGGGTCTGCCAGTAAATAAGTAGAACACCTGATGGAGTTGTCGCCCTTCACATTTTCTCTTTTGTTGCCGTTACTTTCGCTTTCTTTTCTCTTCATCTTCCTAATATCTTAGAACCTGAACGAGTCTCGAGGACTTCTAATCAGCGCTGTCCCCAACAGACCCGACTCTATCAAACGCACGCACCCGAACTCAGCGAAACCAATCTCCGACCCCGACGGTGCCGTTGGGGGGGGCACTGCAAAGCCACGCCGCGACACATCGCCAATTCAGATTAGAATCGCCACGAGGCAACTTGACATACACGGAAGACGGCGGCAAATCGAACTTTCTGTCTTCCGCGCGGCTCCCAGCCATGATGGCGCATCGGACGCCGCCCCAGCCATGATGGCTCAGCCTAAAGGGACCGTATCATGGTGAGTCATTTCGGATGTGTAATTGGTATTTTACTTACCATAACAAGGATTTTTTTTTTAAAAAAATCAAAAATGATTTAGCGCAAAGAACACAAGACTTTTCGAGTGAGATCGAGCTCCTATTGTTGGCAATACCTGCGAAGTTTCCCCTAGGTTTAAATTGTCATTATCTACCCTCATTAGAAATTCAACCGATTTGTATTTCGAGACATGATCGAACACTGTCACGTTTTCATCTTATCGCTACTGCAGAGTTTCTCGTATATTTTATTAAATGCCCGCGCTACTTTCGATTTACAGAACTTGAGAATGAACCAGATAATTAATGCCTTCCAACTTCCCCCGCTAAATCTCTCGAGTACAGTTTCAAAGCCGTCGACGATTTTTGAGAAGATAAGGGCCACAACCCTGCAACACGTATTTTAGACGTAGGCTTATTATAAGGGATTCCGCGGGGAATCCCTATTTGGTGAGTTTTGTGGAATAGGATCTTCGTTGCTCTGCCTGCAACACCGACGTCCCAGCCGCTACTGTCGCATACCGCGAGCGAGCTGTCGTTGTGCCACGACTCAGCAGTCGGGGGCTGGCATCCAGGACGTGAAGATAAGGGACACGGATTAGTGGGAATCTAGATTGTTGGGGGGGATGGCCTGTTTTTGGAACCGTCGACCTCTGAAAAAGTTTCGATGTTATCTTCGATGGAAATGCCGACGGTTGGACCTCAGCAAGAGTCTGTAAATGGGGAATGCTTAGAAGTTGATCCTTTTCTCAGGTTTTCAGATCAGTCGGCCATTGCCAAAATGGCGGCTTCGCGGTGTTTCCACGCGCTCGCGTAAATTAACGGCGAAGTCCCGTTACAACGGGAAGTGGCAGACAACTGGTCTAAGCTCAGCCTTTTCGCAACCGTGAACTGTGTGAGTACACACAGTCGGGATATTTCTGTTTTTGAAGTCTCTTTCTTTGTCGAACAGAAACATCGTGAGGCCGAATATCTCGAAATGGGGAGTAATATATACAACCTTGGTAAACTTGAGGTGTCCCCTACGAGCAGAGGAAAGTAAATTCAAGCTAAGAGGTGCGCGGTATGGACGGGAAACGGCTGTTCAGTCGTCTTCTCCCCCCCCCCACTCCCCCGCATCCCGCATCGATCGATCGGCGTTCTTAATGAATTTGTCTTTCGCTTACTTTGACGACTTTTAAACCCTATTAGCTGAGGAAACAGGTACTTGGCTTTTCCTGCTTTGTCTTATTGACACAAGCTCCGATGAATCAATACAAGTGAGGACCTCGTTTGTTTATATGGGGTAAGTAAAAACAGCAACACCGCAAGCGGGCACCCGCAGGAGAGGGAGAGATGAGAAAGAAAGCGAAAGAATCGTGACTTTCGAGAGAGAGGAGAGAGAGAGGGAGGAGAGAGAGAGAGAGATGAGAGGGAGAGGAGAGGAGAGAGAGAGGAGAGACTGCGAGAGAGAGAGAGAGAGAGAGAGGAGAGAGATGAGGCGAGAGAGCGACGCGGGTATATAACAATGATGAGAGATCGGGGGGTGTGTGTATATCCGGAACGTAAATGATCTGAAACTCGGCTCGCTTTTGGTCTCGCGTCTTGCGCGGCGGACCAGAGCCTGTATTGCATGTTGTCAGTATCGCGAGATGAAATACTAGCGCTCCGCTTATGGAAACTCAGCCTATTAAGAAGATAAAATGTGTTGCCGAGACTCGGCGTAGAATCGGGTTTCCCCCCTGAAGAATTTTCTGGCTCTCCGTGATTGGCCGATCGTGACCACACCTCAACTGGGCCAGAAAAACTATGTAATTGTCCTTAGCGTCTAAGTTTCCCCTCTTGTCTATGCCCTGCAGCAGCGATGCTGGTTGAAGCACCTAGTTTTCTTAGGAAAAGTAGTTAACTGTCAGTCTAGCGTGAGCGATGTACGTTAACGTGTCGCAGGTACGCGCAGACAGGACCGACCAGACGCTGTAGCTAACGGACGGGGTGGGATGGAGGGGGGTGGGTGAAATATTCCAAGTTATAAAAGCCCCGTTTTAATGACAATAATGAAGATGTATGTCGATAGCTACACCGTCGACTGGCAGTAAAGTCGTAGACTTCTCCAATATCACAGAGATGTTGCGCTACTCATTTAATAAGCCACGTTAACTGGGAGCAGGGCAGCAGCGGATCTGAAACCCCGCGGACAAACATCTTGTCGTCGTGACAGGTAAATCTGCGGGCAGCTTCTGTTACCTCCACAGATACGGCGAGTAAAAGTCGGCCTAGACAGTTCTCTAGAAACGTCTGATGTTAGGACGGTGGAATGAAAGTGATCGCCTATTTCCGTGATTTGAAATAATAATAATAATAATAATAATAATATAATAATAATAATAGTAATAATAATAATTAATAATATATATAACGCTATTTTGATGATTATGGTTATTATTATTATATTATTATTATTATTATTATTATTATTATTATTATTATTATTATTATTATTATTATTATTATTATTATTATTCTTATTATTATTATTTATTATTATTATTATTATTATAAAAAAGACGTAAAAATAGAAATCAACAAGAAGTAGGAAATTAAAACAAGTCCCATTCCCGGCGTGGCAGGGCCCGGTTGGCATTATTTAGATGAACACCAATGAGATGCCAGACCGAAAACGCGCAGAATAACTGCAGAAGATTGTACAGCTTGGAACAGAATGGATAAAAGCTCATTTTTCCCAACCCGTTTTACGAGTCGGACCCGATAACTCTGGCGTCTGAGAGCAGCAAAACATTTAAGCAGTTATTGAAGAGACTTCTCCACAGAGTGAAACTATACAAAATCTAAACGGTGTTTTCTATACCTCCTATTTAATCATCTAATTTTTCTCTTCCCTCACTTTCGTTATCTGCTTATAAAGTAAGACCACAAAAGAAAACAAAGTTTGTTTTTAAAATTCAGTAAAGTGGCCCGTCTATTTCTCTCGATTTATTTGGACAATGTCGCTTGTTCCGCCTAGACACAGTCCGTCAACATTATACTGGTTTTTGACTTCTGTTTTATGCATATAACTCTTCCTGTTGCTTTTACTTGGCATCGCGATTTGGTTCTTCATGACCATACTCCCACATTCTTTAAAATGAAAAATATCAACACACACACACACACATGTCCCTACTTAAGTCAGAATTAACTATTGCACTAATTAATTCTTTAAATTTATTTTCTTTATAAAGAAAATGTGTATTCTTATGCGTTCAACTGCTGAGATTACTTTTTAAATACTTTACACCAAGAAAATAAATACTTAGAGATACGCATTCAAATAGCAACAGCCAGATGGTCTGAATGTTTGAAGATGCAGCATAGTATCGATTCTGAAGTTTTGTTTATAGCACAGATTATGACAGTTATATTTTCAGTGTTAAATGAAATGTGATTTCTATGCTAAAGACGATTGAAGTTGAATGTGATTTCTTAGCTAAGTATGATACAGAAACCATGATACGCAAGTTAAACATGGTCAGTGTGTAATAAGATTTTAAAACTAACTATACTCAAAGTGGATCTCAAAGCTAAATATATAATCCAGGTTGAAAATGAGTTTAGGCTAAATATGATCCGGGTTAAAGATGATTTTAAGTTAAATATGATCCAGGTTAAAGATGATTTTAAGCTAAATATGATCCAGGTTAAAGATGATTTAAGCTTAATATGATCCAAGTTAAAGATGATTTCAAAGCTAAATATGATCCAGGTTGAAGATGATTTTAGGCTAAATATGATCCAGGTTAAAGATGATTTTAGGCTAAATATGATCCAAGTTAAAATTGATTTCAAAGCTAAATATGATCCAATAAAAGATGATTTTAGGCTAAATATGATCCAAGTTAAAGATGATTTCAAAGATAAATATGATCCAGTAAAAGATGATTTTAGGCTAAATATGATCCAGGTTAAAGATGATTTTAAGCTAAATATGATCCAGGTTAAAGATGATTTCAAAGCTAAATATAATCCAGGTTAAAGATGATTTAAGCTAAATATGATCCAAGTTAAAGATGATTTCAAAGCTAGATATTATCCAGGTTAAAGATGATTTTAGGCTAAATATGATCCAGGTTAAAGATGATTTCAAAGCTAAATATGATCCAAGTTAAAGATGATTTCAAAGCTAAATATTATCCAGGTTAAAAATGATTTTAGGCTAAATATGATCCAGGTTAAAGATGATTTCAAAGCTAAATATGATCCAAGTTAAAGATGATTTCAAAGCTAAATATGATCCAGGATAATGATGATTTTAGGCTAAATATGATCCAGGTTAAAGATGATTTTAGGCTAAATATGATCCAGGTTAAAGATGGTTTTTAAGCTGAATATAATCCACATTAAAAATTATTTAAAGCTAAATATTATCCAATCTGAATGCGATTTGTATCGTTAATTGTAAAAATCCTTCTACATTTAAAAAATTCTATGAACTATGTTTCTAAGTTGTCTCCACATTGACAAGACTTCAACTACGTGAAATTACCCTTTTTATTCGCTTTTGTTTTCCCATAATTACACATCAAGGCCCATTTCATAGTTTCGTTATTCCGGACTGAATTCCAACTAGTAAAAGGTAAAATTAATACAGAAAAGATTCGTAATCGTCAGATGCGTAAAATTAAATAAAGAAGCCGATTTCAAAACTAACGTTTCAAGAAGCCTAATAATAAATGTGCTCTTTATTTTATTAAATATCCAGTAGTGTATAAGCTCTTCGGGACTTTGCCCTTTGAAATCTACAGACCCTACGCAGGCAAGACGTTTGTGTTTATATGCTGGCTATAGGGCCGTGGGTGGGTGGGGGTTGGACTTCTTCTTCTATTGCAGACCACCAGAACAGCCGTGAATCGACGCGCCCTGTTTACGTCGTTCTACCCGACTGACTTCTCCAATATACCTGCTGCCAAAGCTCTTTAATAAAGACTAATAGCGTTTTATGGTCGCTTTCTGCAACATGCATGAAAACTGTCCACCTTTGAGGAACTTTGCAATAAAAGAGACAGATATAAGTCTGTGATGGGGGATGTGCCGTTTGCCTGTGGGGGGGGGTCTTCTGATCTTTAAGGGAGCAGTGCGAGAGAAAGGATAAAGTTTTAGTATGCGTATATCGGACCCTTTCATAGGCGATTACCGCCCAGCGCCCTGAATAGAGGGGATTCGCGTGACCTCAGTCTCGCTAGCCTTGATTATAGTTAACTCTTAAAAAAGAGAGAAAGCAGTAGGAAGCATGTTTGCGAGCAACTCGGCTACCACAGGAATTTGTACTCAACCTGGGGCTGCTCAGCAACGACACCGGGCAACTCTCGCTTTTACACGCGATGATAGCGCCGCCAATAAAGACTGTTTCCCAGGAAGTTTCCGACCGTTCCATAATGCTTTGCTGTTGAGCGCTACTTAATCGTTGCTTTACAAAACGACGCCTGGTAAAGTCTTTTGCGCTCCAGCAGTCGTCTATTAATATCCTTATTTTCACATCATCTGGTGTTGGAAATCAATTTCCTTGGCTACCAAGCAAAATTGTTTTCTTTTCCCTTTCTTTCAGTAATCTGAATTAAAAAAAAAAAAACGGTAAGTCGTTCGCTGTCGACGCACGACCGACGGTTACGCCGCGTGGCGGCTACGCGGCGCATTACAGAGAACGTGACGACTATCCGTCAGAGGTCCGGCAGCGCTGAGAGAGGTAAAGCTTCTACGAAGAAAAATTCAGATACAAAGGGAGACGATGGTTCGTCAGCTAAACATCGGGGAAAATGTTGTTTTCTTTTTCTTAGTAAGCAACTAGAAAATGCGTATAAATCTTGTCAGATGTGCGCCCGTAAACCTGGCCAGGCGGCTGGTCAAAACAAGCCGGAAAACACCTGTATTTGGACTAAGTCTGCCAATGCAGGTTTTAAAAGGGCAGTAATCTCAATACCAAAATTCGAACAAAGTGCACGATTGTAGTACCGATTAGTGCCTTTCACTCCAGACTCTAGGGATGTGTATTGCAAATCGTTTACGTGTTCTTCATCTTAGCTATCATCGTGCTTTCGGTTCGTCGACGAAAAGAGAGCGAGTTGTTGTAGTTTTGCGCTCTAATCGGTGCTCTTCCACGTCAGCACTTCTTGGCTTAATCCGAATTTTGACCCGTTACATTCCAGACGCTCTTGTCAGACAAGATTTAACGGTAGATAACTCATCACCGAAAATAGACTACAAAGTTCTATTCTGATGCCTATTGTACAAGTGACAGTTGGCACTGAACTGTTTGTTTTTACTCTACTGCATTATCTAAACAGATGTTTCCTGATTCCTTTCCTTTCGCTTTGTTTTGCTGTCTGCTTTTTCTTTTTTAAGTGATGAGTTATATCAAATAAATTCTCCGATTTCCAATACCATGACACCGGGGTCGCTGCTAAAGCAGAAAAAAATTTTTACCTCCATAATAACACCTCACTGAAATAGCTACTCGACTCGAGTCACAGAGCACACTGACTACAGATCAACCACATATTCTTTCTTTAAAAAAACAACAATAGAATTAATCATTAGTATGAAATCCCACAAAACAGCTTTGTCAAGATTTATAATAGAATAAGGAAAAGTCAGAGCATCTCCTTTCCTTTGAGAAACCTTACAGGCTGTCACGACTTACTGGCTTCCTGTAATAACTAGAGTTCATGAAGCTGGAACATGAAGGATAGGCACACAGTGAGGCATTCAGGTGATTATTCGCTTCATTTTATCAACGGTATTTTTTATATTTCCGATTCAGTTGATGACGTCAGCACACACGGAGAGAGATGATGATGTCGTCAGTAGAGAGAGAGATGATGATGTCGTCAGTAGAGAGAGAGATGATGATGGCGTCAGTAGAGAGAGAGATGATGGCGTCAGTAGAGAGAGAGATGATGGCGTCAGTAGAGAGAGAGATGATGATGGTGTCAGAAGAGAGAGAGATGATGGCGTCAGTAGAGAGAGAGATGATGATGGCGTCAGAAGAGAGAGAGATGATGATGACGTCAGTAGAGAGAGAGATGATGATGGCGTCAGTAGAGACAGAGAGATGATGATGACGTCAGTAGAGAGAGAGATGATGCGTCAGAAGAGAGAGAGAGAGATGATGATCACGTCAGTAGAGAGAGATGATGGCGTCAGTAGAGTGAGATGATGATAACGTCAGTAGAGAGAGAGATGATGATGGCGTCTGTAGAGACAGAGAGATGATGATGACGTCAGTAGAGAGAGATGATGGCGTCAGTAGAGAGAGATGATGGCATCAGTAGAGAGAGATGATGATGACGTCAGTAGAGAGAGAGATGATGATGGCGTCAGTAGAGACAGAGAGATGATGATGACGTCAGTAGAGAGAGATTATGATGACGTCAGTAGAGAGAGAGATGATGATGGCGTCAGAAGAGAGAGAGAGATGATGATCACGTCAGTAGTGAGAGATGATGGCGTCAGTAGAGACAGAGAGATGATCATGACGTCGGTAGAGAGAGAGATGATGGCGTCAGAAGAGAGAGAGATGATGGCGTCAGAAGAGAGAGATGATGGCGTCAGTAGAGAGAGATGATGGCGTCAGTAGAGAGAGATGATGATGACGTAAGTAGAGAGAGATGATGGCGTCAGTAGAGAGAGTTGATGGCGTCAGTAGAGAGAGAGATGACGATGGCGTCAGTAGAGAGAGAGATGACGATGACGTCAGTAGAGAGAGAGAGATGACGATGACGTCAGTAGAGAGAGAGATGATGATGACGTCAGTAGAGAGAGAGATGACGATGACATCAGTATAGAGAGAGATTCCGCGGCGGCGCGCGATGAGAAGGAGCATGGTGACTACCAGAGCGACTGGCAGAGGCTCTTTGAAAGCTTAGAAGTACCCATGACCAGCCTCAATCCGGTCACCGTACCCAAGCGGAATCATCTCCATTTATCGCGACTACCTTCGATATTCCATCCGGCGGTGACGTCGGGGGCCAGTGAAGCTGAACAGGAAGAAGACGTTCACTTACGCTGACCGCCAAATGTCGCCCCACCCGTGGAATCATTTCTTACCTAACGGCATCGTCAACAAGTCCTCCCCCCCCCACCGACGCGCCCCACCCACCTTGGGGGTGAGTGTTAGACCCTGACCCTGACAAAGTTAGCAATGACCCTAGTCACAGATATATCAGGATTCGGAATACAGACGGCCAGTTTGAAGACAGGTAAGACGCTATCGAGACAGACCACTACTATATCTTGAGCACCGCTCGCGTGCTGGAGAGTAACAGCTCTGTTTAGGGTGGCATAAGACTCTAACACTAAAGAAATTTCTAAAAAAAAAAATCTATCAAAACTCTAAGTTGCCTGAACAACCGTCCACAGTCCTTTAAAGGACATCAGGAGTTACACTCTCTGCCGACCGACGTGATCAGGGTTTTCCTTTCTTTATGCAAATATTATATGTGAACCAAGTCTAGAACGGCCGGCATAGTAAATCAAGGGATGACGTAAAATGATTCAGATGTGTATCCAAAAACTTATCTCATCAAATGGAGTTTTCTCAGCAACAAGATAGCGTACCCGCTCTTATATTTGGTAATGTTCTACTGGTGTCACTAGTATTTAACACCTGTAAAACAGATATATCAAACATCCAGCCGTTAATTGTCGTTGTTATTGTATACAGGAGGCGCTATTTAAGCTTTTCATTAAATGTCGTCTATCCGAAGAGCTGGAACTAAAGGTATAATAATGAATCCATTTATTCGAAACAAAACAGAATTAAAAATTGCATCGTTGCTTTCAGCGGAAGCCTTTAGGCTGCTGAAGTAGCTCTCTTAGGTTCCCTGTGTATGATAGTAAAGCTCTAGACGGACAGGTAACTAGCGGGGGCGCGGCGCCTATCCAGTGATTTTTAACTCTTTGTTCCCGCTTTATCCGTCATCTGCTCCGGACTGAACACTGAAAAGGTTGCACATCTTTCCTTAAAGCTAAAAAACAAAATCGCGGTCGGAATAACAATTAAAAAAAAAAAATTTTACCATTATTATTTGAAATATCGGAAGTGGAGATAGGTGCTGGGTAATGGTACCCCGCTCTCTCATAGTTCTCTCGGCCGGCGATCCTCCGTCGAGAGCCCAGGTTCGGTGAGCGGCGGGGCGGGCTCTTCACGAAGGCCACGCAGGCCCGAGATGACCCCTTACTTTCCGCCGGTGTGAAGTCGGGGAGTGCGCGTGAGCGGACATTTCCTCCTACGACAAAGCGACCGGCCAGGCCGAGATGAGAGTCTTTGATAATGAGCGAGGGAGGGGGGAAGGGGGGAATAAAGAAAAAAGAAAAAAAAAAACAAATGTAGCGGGACCAATGCGTGACTGGGCCTCCTAACCTGCTCGGGAATCTCACCGAGACGAGAGAATCCCCGTCGAACGTTTCCACGCATATCTCTGACCGAGTCCGACCGAGACTTCGAGGTTACACGGAAGGGAAAGATCGAGGTGACGGCCAGAATTAATCCCTGTATTAAAAGAAGGGTCTGATGACACTTGCGTCCTGGCGGGATGCACGGCTACAGATTTGTATTGTAATTTTATGGCTGGAAGTTAAAAAAAAAGAAAAAGAAAGAAAATTTGTCGCTATAAATTCAAGCTAATTTCGGTTAGATGAGTCAGTTTCAGACGCTGGAGCACGTGGGATTATTCGAAGAGTTTAGCTCGAGTAATCCCGAAATTTTTATTTAATGGTTTGATCTAATACCCTGACTGACAGTCAGTAAGGGGTTGGGAGGAGGGAGACAATAATAAAATTTCTCACCGGGTCTCACTCGCCCTACCCATCCGTACGTACCTGATCACATGACCGGTTACGCGGATAGACGTATATTTCTCATCCGGTTTGGCGTGAACCTTTCCCACCCCGATAAAGACAGCCGCGGAAACCAGACGTCAAAGCACCATAATCCAGTCAACAAATACCGGCCGCGAGATCAAAGAGAAAACCTGCAGGTGTCGGTCTCGGACAGTTTGTATATTAAATCAGCATAGCCCCAAGTCTGCGGAATTACTGGCGTGAACTGCACGTCGCAATAGGAGACCCAAGTATCCATAACGCTGCAATAATTCAGACCCGTGCCGGTCCAAAGTACAGAGGCTGTGCGACTGAACGAGGCGGCAATAAGATGGTGGTGGATATTTACAGATAATATTTCTAGTGGGGCAACCGTTATGAACAGCTACATCAGTGAGAAGAATAAGTAACATACGTGATAACATTGTCAGCAGGCATTATACATGAATACTTGTAGAACAGTTTGGAAAAAAGAAGCGTCGAGAGTATCTAAGCTTCTGGCTGCGTGGAGTGATCGCATAATGAAAGACGACGCTCAGAGTTATTGCTTCCTGTATCTCCAGGTAAAAAAGTTACCGATTAATGGCTGCTCTAGAAGTAGCAGCACCGAAGGACAAGATTTCCTGGACGACAAAGAGGTTCCAAGCCTAAAATGAAACTTCTTCTTCGACCAGACTTCCATCGACTTGATTTACTCCTTTTAAGCGAGATCTTGTGATGTCGGTTTTATGCTGGACAGTAGCACGTCCAAGTTAGCACCGGACCGCCATCAGTGAACGCTTCTTTGTTACCGAAGCCGCTATACCGGGAAGACAATGAGGGCAACTGAGCCCATGTGTGTGGGTGGGGGTGTGGGGGTGGACACGCTAAAATATGTCTGCTTTCACAAACTTTTCGGCGATTTTCTCCGCTTTCGATAATTCGCATTAAGAGTTTTTACTTAATCTGACTGCATTATCTGAAATTAGCCACACAACCCATCTTTCGACGAAAGGAACGAGATTTCTTGGAAATCGGCGGTGGTGAACAACAGGGGGGAGGGGACGAATTGTTGGTTCCCTTTGCTGGGAATTATGCACTGAGTTCGGTTTCGTTCTCCTTAGTTCAGCATCACAGACGTACGTTAATGTCGTGACAGGTGCTTCACGGACGATAAACGAAGACTTCGTTAACCGCTTTCCTGTGGGAATTGTCGAAATTCTGCTGGTCAGGTGAAAAACGGGAAATACCTCGGCTGGGAAAGCACAGGAAGGAAAGGGGCGTTGTGAAGGGCAATAAAGTCAGCGACTGAAACCCCTCTGCGTGAATTTAACTTGTGCTTGGATAGACAGATCCTTACGAGAACAGTTGGATAGAACCCAGGATTAAACCAGATTGTTTGGTTTATGGTAGAATAATCATTATAATGGAGCGAATTTCCTCGCAAAAACTTCTCCTTTAAATTGTGTTACTAAACCTTATAATAGGTAGATGGATTTGCGAAGACACCTCCTTTGCTGGCAACTAACAGATGGATATTCAGAATCTCACAAAATCAAAGCCGCTGTTTACAAATGTTTGCGTGATTGCGATTATTAAGATAAAATAAACACATTTAAAACCTTTAAGTACTCAAGATTTTTTTTTTTAAATTCTACTTTTCTCCCCAGTTTTCTGTTAGTACCATGAGAATAGCTCTTCTCGTGGAGTTTCTCATAGTTTACAGACGTGTCGAAACATTAGCCTCGTCATCTGGAGTCCTGGCCATGAACACCCTGAAGACGACTGGAGAAGATTCCGAAACGTCAGGTCGTTTACCGGATGACACAAGCCACTTAGATGATGAGTTTATTTTCTTTTTGAAATGGAAATTGAAATTATCAGAGCGAACGGACAAAATTTTCACTAAAATTCCCTCGAGTTTGCCTCTGTTTAGTTTTCTATATTAACCCTCAATTACGCTTTTTTTTAACTACAGGAAATCTGAGAATATCCATACATCTTTTAATATGATAATAACCGAAATTATTACAGAATTATGTGATCGGAAAACTGGCATGTAAAATGCGTGATATACTACTAACTATTTTAAAATTAAAAATCTATATATATATATATATATATATATTCTTTAATTGTTGTTGTTGTTTTTGCTAACCATAACCAGAGCTAGGAGAGATCTTAGATATCTAAGCCGCTTGAGCTGAGGTACGACCTCTTCAGTGGAACAAGACAAATCATCCAACTAAAATATATATCGTAGTGCAGATCACTTGCTTACTTGTGCCAATATGTAAACTTTCTGATAAGCTTTTCTTTATTTTAAAATCCATTTAGCATAAATTTAATTATTCATTTTTTTTTACATAAAATGTTCAGTTTTCTATTAAAATAAAGATAATATATTGTTTCGTTTAATGCTTTGGAATGGTCCAACTTAAAATCAGCATTTTCCCAATTTTTACACTATAAGGTAAATTTAATTATTCAAATTCTATTACATGTATGAGTTTTCTGACAGTCATGTGAATATATACAAACATCTATCTACACTGTACGTATTGATAAACTGATTATATATGACATTTAGATAAACTGATTAGTATTTTAATGCCATTCTTAAATTCCCTCTAGCGTTTTATTTCAATTTGTCTCCACCGAATCTCTTAAAAACAGATCTAATTTATAACTGCCGCTTACTCGTGCCCTGGTTATCTGCTTTCTGATAACTAAAAGAATTCGTGTTGACTATACATTCTAAGACTCTCTCGACCTTCGCAATAACTGTCACGAATACCCGTCGGATCTGAACGCTTCCCTAACAAGTAAGGAGAAAGTGCGTAGTTTTCTTTCGAAGTTGTTGCTACCCGACTACGGAAATCTTATCCCAAAGTAAAGTTGCACCACACAACAAATCGATACGACTGAAGCTTCGTAGTTCGAAAATATTCCAGCCGGACAACCCTACATGTTCGGTTGACTCCCATCCTTCCTTGTTATTACGTTTGTTGTTGCTTTATAATAATAACAAAAAAAAGGTTTTTGCAGGTGATACATTTTTAAAAGTCTGTTTAAGTAAAAAAAAACAAAAAAAAAAAAAAACATTAATTTAATTCAGCAGCACGGAGTAATCATTCGGCTCAGAATTTCAAAACATTTAATCTTTAGCCTAACAATTTAGGGTTAACCTCGCTCTCGTATGGCAAAGAAAAACGAGGCTGCTTCTGGAGCAGGTTAACCTCGCTCTCGTATGGCAAAGAAAAACGAGGCTGCTTCTGGAGCATTTTATCTCCCCGCCCCAAGTTACCGGTAAACCCGGTTTTGGAGCGACTTTGTGAAATTAAAAATAGGTAATTCACAAAAAAAAAAAAAAAAAACCTGAAAAACAGGAATGTCCTAGACTGGAACCCTTTCGCTCAGAGGTAAAATCGTGCGAACCAGAAATAGCTTCTGGAAGCCGCTTTCTTCATGTTTTTCTTCGACAGGCAAAATCTTTGAACTCCATTTACTTCCGACCGCCATCTGAACATCTTCCACATGGCCGTCGGTCAATCCATCATATCGTTCCTCTTTCATGTTCTCCAGGTCTCTACGGTATTCCATAACGGCCCGTGTAAACTCTGCGATTTCGCTCTTTCACCAAGACAGTTTCTGCGACCGTTTGCTCGGTGGAAAAGAGCAACAAAATTCTAAGTTCCCGTTTATAACTTTCTTTCTAAAACTGTTCATTCGTACAGAGGAAGGACGCATGTGGTTTATTTCAGAATTAAATGCGCTAGGAAAATAGATATCCCAGTATGGTGGTGGTGGTGGGGCAGGGAGGGGTGTGGAACGAACGTGTGACGTGTTTGCTGTAAAACGAAAGTAACAAACGCGTTTCTTGAACGATAGATGGCAAATAACTGGGATCGTGCATTTATTCTTATAATCATTTAAATGAACTCTGCATCGGTGATAATTAATCGTGGTAGAAGTATACATTAAAAATCACGTCTGTGAAGAAAGTTTATGAATTTAGAATTACAGTGGAAAATGTTGTGCAGTTTAGAATGAAGCTAATAAGCAATCACCTGAGGCAGCTTCCGTTTATAGCGGAAGCGACGGTAAGTCAAGCTGTGACATAAGTAAAAGCACATTTATTGTTTACTCTATTTTAGAAGCCTTCCTCAAAAAAAAAAAAAAAAATAGAAATGTTAGCATTGATTTTAACACGCGGATTCCACCATTTTTTTCTTATTAGTAATCAATGACAGAACGGCCATGTGCTGATACACATCAACTGCGTGCGCCTAGAAATTGATTGGTTATGAAATACGGGATATTCTACTGGTGATGAGCCCCTACTTGTGGCAGCCATGGTAAACTAGAGAAAGCAATAAATAAATATACCTTAGCCTGCCGTGAAACCGACAAATTTATAAAAGGGACAAACAAATAACTCTCTGCTGAATCATTAAATCAACGTTATGTACACCTGTGCTGAAGGCATCGATAACCCTTTACTCTCCTTTAGGTGGACACAACTGAGTAAAATCTGAAGAACGCTTCACTGTGTTAAGTAAGCAACACTTATGTACTTGCATTTCGAATAACAATTAATGGATTTGCTTTTATTGTCATAGAATGTATTCACTAAGCGGTAACCCATTGTTTGTAGATATCCTACCTTGTCAAGACAGACTGGGCAGCCGTTACGTTCGAGAGTCTTTATAAAAACTGGAAGAAGAAAAAAAAAAATGGGGGAACACTACGACTAACAGTATTCAGGTATGGTTCAACATCTCTTTAGTTGGTAGCGCCGACTAACTTGAACAAATCTTCTCTGTTCATTTACTTGAATCATGTCTGTTTGTTTTATCTCGCATCATTTCGTGTTTACCTGATGACCGGGTCACAACAAACGAAAAGAAAGAGAAATATCCCACCCACGGATTCGCTTCGGTCGCTACAACTGAAAAATAACCCCTAAACATTCTTTTGGAAGCGTCATCAGCAGGTACACATTAGAGAAACTGACCTTTCTAATATTAAATCAACTTAGAAATCGCAAAATTTATTTACTTCCTTTTTGAAATATTTCTTTATTATTTACTAAAACCTTTATTTATCTACACGCGTGTGTGTGTGTGTGTGTGTGTGTGTGTGTGTGTGTGTGTAGTGTGTAGAAAGAGAGAGATGACGTCACTACAGAGAGAGATGATGTCAGTACAGAGAAAGGGAGAGAACTACACATAATCATAACTGCAGCTCCCATCAGAAATACTAACTACAATAAAGTGATAATATTGAACAAAACTAATAATGTTTCCGTCGACAAATGCTAACAGTCTGTTACACATTTAAACAAAGATAATGCACGTTTTGATTTAGTGCATTCTTATTTTAAAAAATACAAAACAATAATTCAACACGAGTAAAGGATATAATATACTTTTCGTCCTTTAGATTTTACTTCTCGTTAAAAAGATATTTCTCCTTAGTCAGGCACAGTATTAATACCTAGTTGAAAAGAAATAGACTTTAGGACCGGACTAATAAATATTTCCACCCCCAACTAACCCCAGTATCTATTTTATCTCAGCAACTCGGGAAGTAGCTGCTGTGTCCGTCCATTCCTGCTGACGTCATTCTGCTTAATCGCTAACACGTTCTGCGGCGTTAACTTATTAGATTAAGCGGAGTTTTAAATGTGTTTCTCCTCTCTTTTCCAGTTGGCTTCCCATCTCTGGTGGTGGCCAGGCCATGCCGCACAATATTAACAGATAACTTTTTTTTTTTAAGTTTTAAAAAGGGGTTTACGGCATCTGGAAAGTCTAAAACAAAAGCTTAGAACGAGAAAACCGAGTCAATAACGGTTAGGAATCTACAGTCTTTTGCCTGTGTACCTTCGCCATCTCTTCTGTCAGCATTCCTGACAAAACAAGCACAGGTATGCTGAATTCTAGGAGGGAAAACACGCGCGAACACAGAGTTTGTTAAGAGCCAGGTAGATGGTTCACAACAGCGGAGGCAAAGTCCTGAAGAATCTCAAATAACAGTTGCCTGCTTTTTGAAAAAATTACCACCAGATAATGAGCGTGGAGTTTTTTTATCTTCCTGCCTGATGAAGCGGCTGATACTTTCCCAAACGTCATCTACCAGTCGACAAACCAGAAAGAAAGCTCCCCATGTGTTATTTCCCCGGGGGTCAGTAGAAGAAATTAAATAAACATGTTAGTCGTGTCTCTCCATTCGTTCCCCAAACTACGCCACTATCCCTGGACAGTTAGTAGCCAAACCTGGTGTTGCTGCAAGACGACCTACACCACATGTTTGCTGGCCGTTTTCATTTGGACCCTAACATTTACTTATTTTTTTAAAGAAAGTTTAACATGACTTTATCCTTTTTTAAAATAAAATATTAATATACCTACACAGCCATTCTGACAGTTTTAGCGAAGCAGATTTCTTTTCCGTCAGTTTTAAATGGAATGCAGAATCGTTTTCTCCACAACTAGAATAATTTCGAAAACATAGCTACTCTTTTAGACAAATTTAAATAATTTAGAGAGAGAGAGAGAGAGAGAGAGAGAGAGAGAGAGAGGAGAGAGAGAGAGAGAGAGAGTGGAGAGAGAGAGAGAGAGAGAGAGGTGTGGTGTGTGTTTGAGATGAAAAACCCTGCTTTCTTTACAAGGCAGGTGCACTACACGGACAAAGGTGACTTTCGAGAAGAAACTCTTCGCGCCCGCACACCAAGCAATTTCGAGAGGCACTTTCCCTTCCAGTGGCCAATAATTTCACTCGTTTCCCACTCTTCAGTTCACGTACACGTCCTCTTTCCCAATACAATTCAAGCGAAGTTCTTGTCCACTTTTTAGAAAGCGTGGAGGAGGGGGTGAGGGTACATAAACTGCCTACAAAATATTTTTTTAAAATTTTGTTCAGAAATCTATTTCTTAAAAATAACTTTAAGTTTACTCCAAAATTAATTGAATTATATGTTTGTGGAACGAACGAGTTTACCGTCAAATTTGGAACATAAAACTTAAGGCTTTGTGCAATAGATGTACCTACACGGACGGCCATAATTGTGTGCAGTCGCAAATAAATAACTTATATTAAATAAATAAACTCAATTTATTAGAGAATGTGGTCACAAAGTACATAAGAATAACACTGTTAGACAATCCATCCACGTAAGAAAAAACATTTTTAATATAAATATATATATATATATATATTTTTTTTTAATGCTAGCCGAATTATTTTGATTGGCCAAGTTCACACTCATAGGCGGGCCGCCCATCTCTCTCTCCGCTCTCCTCCTCTCTGTACTGATGTCATCTCTCTCTCTCTTCTCTCCCATCTACTCTCTCTCTCCGTGCCGACGTCTCTCTATCTGTACTGACGTCATCTCTCTCTCTCCGCCTTCTCCCTCTCTCTTACTGATGTCCATCTCTCTCTCTCTCTCTCTCTCGCTCTCCTCTCCAATCTCTCTCTCCTCGCTCTCTCTCTCTCTCTTCTCTCTTCTTGTGTGTGTGTGTGTGTGTGGTGTGCGCGCGCGCGCGTTTGGATGTACAGATAATATATACTGAAATGTATCTAACTGATACCTTTTGGATGAGGCTTAAAATATACACTGTATAAAAATTGATAAAGATGTCAGAAACTTTGAACTTTATCTCAGATTGTCGGACATGAATACCAAAGGTATGTGTGTCGAATGTCTGAGCATTTGCAATCCTTGACAAGAATATTGCTTTTTTTTTGTAATGTTTAAAAGAAAAACATGAGAAATTCATCCTTACCTGTAATAAATTCCAAACGTCGAGAGTTCATAAAGCGTTTGCATGTAATAGACTCTAAATTTTGAGAAAGTAGGCAAACTAAACTATTTTCTAAGTAACGGTGGGGGTGTATTGCGTATCGTGGCGGAGAATTTATCGCCCAGAATGAATAATGGAACGCGGAAACTTTGAAAATGATGAAGCGGCTAATAAGGGTCTCAAAATTCTGACCCTAGTTCGCGGAAAATTTAACTGAGGTGAGAGGAGGAATGTAAAAACAGGGAAAGTCTGAACACCATGCCAGTTGTACCGTGGTAAGAAACTATAAACAGCACAAATTAAAACCAGGTGCCGGAACGGCAAACTTACAGAACTTGTATCAAGAGGGTGTCGTGTTGTGTACTAAGAGATGTGTGTGAAGGAGAGAGAGAGAGAGAGAGAGAGAGAGAGAGAGAGAGAGAGAGAGGAGAGAAGAGAGAGAGAGAGAGAGAGCGAAGATGGAGATATTGGGAGAGACAGAGATGCATATGGAGATATCGAGAGAGAGAGATGGAGATAGAGAGAGCTAGAATGGAGAGCTTGAGATGGCGAGAGAGCGAGAGGAGCGAGATCGACTATTTAGCGCCATTGGTCATAGCAGAGATTTAGAGATGGAGATAGAGAGAGAGAGATGGGCGAGAGAGATGGAGAGAGAAGAGAGAGAGAGAGAGAGAGGAGCTATCGCTCTAGCGCGAGCGGCTATAGAGATCGCTCTACTAGATCATAGACGATGTGCGCTCCCGCTCGAGCCTTGGAGATCGAGAGCTCTCTCGATACGAGAGAGATAGCTCTCTAGAGCTATTCTCGCTCTGCTATCTTGATGACGAGACTCTTCGAGAGAGCGCTCGCTAGCTCTTCTCGCTCTCCTCTCGATCTCGACGCGCTTTCTCTAGTTTCCTCTCATAATTAGAGACTGTAGAGAATCTAGTATCTATCTCTAGAGATATATATAGCCTATATTTAGAGCTTTAGATCTCTGGTATATTCTCGAATTTCTCTCTCTCTCTATCTCTCTAGCTCTCATCGCCCTCTCTAGATAGCGATCGATCTCTCTCGCTCCTCTTCTCTCGCTCTCTCTCTCCCGCTACTCGCTCTCTCCCGCTCTTCTCTCTCGCTCTACTCGTGTCTATAGCTTCCTAAACCTAAAACAAAAAAGGAAACATGCAACAAAAATCAAAAGAACAAAAATAACTTACCCCCCCACCCACCCCAAACAACCCTCCCATGTTGGAAAGTAGAAAAGCAAAAGCAGCCGTTCGTGAATATTCTCTCTCCTAATTTAAACATTCCTCATCCGCTCTCCTACACGCATGGTTAAATTTATTTAATATTTAGCAGAACCGTCGGTCTGACGATAGTTGTAGCTGCCTGCAAACGCATTCCTGACAATAAGTCAGTGGCCAAGTTTTTTAAATACCCGAAGACCTCTTTCGAAATCAGCCATTCATTCGTGTAATAGAACCGTGGGTTGTGGTTTCGTTAGAAGTTGAGTTCAGCAAGATTCAAAACCAGACTCTATCTCTTTACTGACTCCTACTAATTCGCAGCAAGAAATTGATGTCTGCGGCGGCCCTCTGACTGGACTTTGGAATAACTTTCTCGAGAATTCTTTCAGGAAAATTAAAATTATTAAAATTACAGGAATCATTGTCATTACATTTATTGCCACGCACATTTCAATTCAAAATGCACAGTGCATAAAATCAGGTTTCTATTTTTAAAGTGAAAACATCACAACATCCTCAAGAAAAAAAAAACGCATAGCACCACTATTTATAAGCCTATTTCAGTAATAATAGAAATAATAATCGCGAATTATCAAACGCAGAAAAGATTAAATAATTAAAATTGTGTTACCGATATAGTGGAAAACGCCATATTGTGTTCTGAAGTAAAAGTAAAAATACTGATGTCAGAATCCACACGAAAGCCACTCAAACAAATGCTATGGAGAACACATTCATGCACAGTTATGACGTACAACAAAACAGCACGTGGTTCTATGCATAACTACGCCACACGTTAACTTTTTTTCGATCTTCTTGACAGGAGAGCTACGCAAATTTGAAGAAGTATAAAATGTTTACGTCCTATGCTATCACAAAACAACGTTTTTATTAATGAGTAAATTAAGTCGACCTATCAACACATCTTCGCCTTCTTTTCGGGGGATAATTTTAATGAAAATAAACGTTCACTTACAGGTGATTTACTCGCAGTAACTAACGCATTATTATATCCAATGTATATTTTCAAGTGTTTGTGCATTTGTTTGTTACTCTTTCACGGCCGCACCATAGCACCTGGAGGCCCAAAGTTTTGGGCGTAAGTACTTCAGAATCCGGGCGAGATTTTAATCTACTGCTCGTTGGCTTTGAAGGCCGTTTTGAGACCACCAAAGGCCATTTTTCAAAGGCCCTATAGATTACACTTAGTTCACTGCGCTCGTTCAAAAATAAGCGACCTAGCGGCCTCAAATTATAATGAAGATATCTCGGGATCAAAGATAGGATCCAAGGGTACCAGAGCCTGGCCTCAAAGGCCAATAAAGTCCACCTTTCCAGGTTCACATCTTCATTTGACAGACTGAATCAAGAGCTACCGCAGTTAATTCCAGGAGATACCAGGTCCTACAAATCTGTGGACACTACTACTGATGTAGAACAATCGGTTCATTATCCTGTTGAATGCTGAACAACCTCCAACCACCCGGTGTCCCACCGCACAATTCACCCCTAAAAGTCAAGGCTCCAATCAGGCTGCTGAGAAATTTAGACTCGTCCCAGCTCCGCAATGGCACAAGACTGAAAAGTAATGCTCTCGTGGCCGTGCCCCTTTTAGGCAACCGTCGTGACAGGAACTAATAGAGATGAAGATGTTTCATTCCAACGATTTCGATTATACTACCCGATCTTTTCCTCTGAATCCAAGAGAATCCAGTTCCCTATAAAACTCAGCTTTGCTGTCACCATCGATAAAGCGCAGGGCCGGTCAATGGAAGTTGGTGGCCTCAGTTCGGATCGTCCTTTCTTTTCCCATGGCCAACTGTGTGTGTCGGGAGCTGAAAAGTCGGCCAAAACAAATAAAATTTCTGTTTTTTTCAAACTGATATAAAACCTTTTTTTTATAAAAGCCATGGATGCCCGGAGCTTGGCTCCTTCGTTCTCCCGGCCGATCTCTAGACAAGTCTGTGCGCTGCCATTATCGCAAACACGTGTCGCCACCCTAGGCCCACAATGAATTCCTCACCCTGATCAGTTTTATCAACATAACCTTTGATTATCAAATGATGCATTTCCAGAATCACCACATCTGACTGTACAGTGAAACCTTATCTCGTGTCCGTGACACCAAGTTAAAGGTAGATCTTAGGATGAAGCGCACATCTCATATACACCTCTTTCTTCCCCATAATAGGGTATTTTAGTTATTTCTTTTGCTTGGTAAAATCAGCATCCATTTCAGTATCTTATTATAGCGCTTCTGTCAGGTGATAATCAGGTGGTTTTAGTCATTTGTAACTTTGTATTTATAGGCTAATGTAAAATTGTTGCATATCACTGACTACAACAAATTGATATTCCAAAAAAAGAAAAAGCAAATGCCAATATAAAATTAAAAAAATTTTTCAAAATTACTTGGAATAATAAATCATTTATGCACAACGTAAACAACAATTTGGTAATAAACTTTCCGTTTTAAAATGTCATTTTCCGTCTTTTATCACACACGCATCAGCTTTTAGTGCATATCTCATACTTCAAGAAAAATAACTTGGAGGACAATCTCCAAGCACTTTTCTGGCACCAGCCAGTTTCCATTAATTATTATTTCAAAATTAAATCTACAGTTAAATAAATAAATTTTATTATAGCAAGTAAACCAAGTACAGTATTGTCTATGTAAAGGCCTACATCCAATAAAAAGGACATCATCTCTTAATGCATTTTGATAAAACTATGGCTATTGCAGGAAATAGAGACCGTGTAATTAATGTCCATTTTTAACTTGTGCTTTTCATGTTCTACTTTCATTTTTATTACAGATTTTAAATTCTACTATTTAACAAAGTTTCGTATTTTACCAAAGGCAAGAGTAATTATTGACAACATTAGTAACGCGACGAGTAAGATTTTAGAACACTGATAGAAATAAGTCTGGGATTTCTTGTTTCTCGTAGATTATTAATTAAACATCTCAAACAAAACAAATTTTGCCGCTCGTAGAGGATTAACGACATAATATATCCCTCAATATGTCACCAATTAATAGGCAAGAGCTACATTAACGGTGTCAGGTCTTCCACAGTGCTGTTTATTCACATCGGTTTTTTTTTTTTTATTATTCGGTTATAATGTATTTATTAGTTGAAAGCTTTTATTTTCGTATTAACTATTTTCTATTGAAGACTCGCAGTAATAAAATTTCGCTTAGAAATGTTAGAGCTTATGTTTTGCTTCGTACGCCATCATCCTCTCGCTCTGCAACACGTGACTGTCCGGGGGGTCGTGGGTCATGTCATTCGGATGGTGAAAGAAGACAGATCCATTCTTGAGAAAAAGTACCCTAGAACTGTTGCAAATAAATTCTGTAATTTAATGTGGTAGTTAAAAGCATCTGATAGTTTCCAGCAGTACTGTGATTTAGTGTGGTTCAATTTCTTTCTTCCTACTACAGCGGATGCTCGTTGTTCAACTTCCTTTCACCATCCCACAAAGCCGTTAATGTTAAAGTCAGCGCCATCGTCTTTGGTAGGTAAACGTAACATGACAGTATATCTCAGAGACAATAGGTCGTATTCTAAAGTGTGTTGTGCAATATTTAAACAAAAGTAGTTCTACTTCCTATTTATTAGGATGGTTAGTAAAATAAATATACAGTTACCTACTTTGGTCTACAGCCATCTTCATAGTGACAAGATACGAGTTTGAAATCTGTTCTAGGAAGGAGCACATAAAAATAGATAGCGTCTTTCGCACCAGCGACACATCAAATATCTGCAGGCCATAAGTATTATAAATATAAATATAGATTTTAAAATAGTTACTGGTTTTTTATACGCATATGTTAGTTGTTTTAATACGACGGCAACTGAACCTTGACATTTGTAGTTAATAGCATATACTTTAGTATTAATCTAAAACACAGGTCAGCATGAATAATTAACATATTTTCAACACGAGTCAGCTGCGATGCGATTCCAGCTTACGAAGATGGCCACTTGTGTTGCCAAGAAACCCGACATCTTTACCGATATATGCAATTTTATCTAAATAAGTCTGACAACTCATTACAACCATTAAAACGATGTATTTTAAGTGAGAACTCAAACTTAATATTTTCCACACGATAAAGTACGATTATAGATGTAGTATGTGCATGTTAACCCATTTAGTACTCAGTGGAGTACCCGCATGGAATATACGGCTTTTTACTGGACAGCCATTCAAGGCTCCGGAGGGGGGTTAACGCGAAGATTCAGCGGGACGTCTCGAATGGCGCTTCGTCTGTTACTCTAAAACAGTCGGCTATCATCGACGCTAACGTCTGCAACAAGAGCGGGAGGGGGGGTCTTCCATCGTTGAACGCATTTTGGGTGGTATACTAAACCGTTTAGCGTCGGTGCTAGGGAGCACACCCCTCTCCTCCTGAGCTCTCTGCATAATCACCAACAGCTGTAGATTATTTCCTGATTCCCCTACAACATCAAAGCGTCCGAGAAATGTTTCGCAGAAGTTCTTTTGAGGTCCAGAAAGCCCTCGAGTTATTAGCAGACGGGCTCTACGTTTCTCTTAATCAATGGTCCCGGGACACCAAAGGATATTATTTAATATACATTCGGAGTAACGACTCCATGCAGCATCAGCGTCGTTAGAACTCGGAATTCTTTCAACTTCTTCTTCTCTTCTTTTTTTTTTTTTTTTTGGAAATATAACGCGTTCGTCCTGGTCTGACCGAACCTGAAATAAGTGCGGAAGGGTTCGGCGCTAGATTTCCTTTGGTCCTTCCACGTCCTCTGACGTAAAACCGGCATAAGTGCCCACACCGCTACATCAGCCCCTCTTTCGTTCCTTTGTTTCATTTCATCTCTCCCCCTTCACTTTTGTCGCCTGTCTCTCCGATGGCCCGACGGCTAGAGAGAGAATCGAACTCTATTCGAAAGTAGGTAGATGGCAGTGGCGCCCTCTGTGTAAAAAGTACTAAAGACTGCTCAGCTAATCTGCCATTAATCTTCACTTTAAAATATTGCAAATGCAAGGTTATCTCATATTAATATTAGCATTTACGAACAAATAAACATTATTTTAATACTAATATTATTTATTATTTCGTACATTTGAGAAGTTTATCTTTCGTTTCTTGGTACCTTTGATCTTGAGCGCCCATTACCAGTGAACTTACTAAGCTCGTTTTCATTTTATTTTTAAAAATACCGTTTCCTCTAAATGTCAATCCAATCTACATTTTGCCGCAAAAAAAAACAAAAACACAAAGCTATAGTTTCTACCTTTAATTTAATATTAAATAGCATTATCGCCTTTAACTAGCGGTGACATAGACATTAAGGCAAACGACGTCTCCTTGCATGACGTAATAACTGTACCTGCGGCCTCGTGTCTTTATAGGAATCTTGTAATGTCCTATGGTATTTTCGGGTAAGCAAAGTACAAGGGATATTTAAAGGGCTTTTAATTTTTTTTTTAAAACAAAAACTAACTTGTTTTGTTTTCCTTCAGTTAGGGGGTGTTGTTTTTCTTCTAGAATAACTCGACACGGCTATTAACAATAACAATTTTCTGCAATAAATATAATCTCACATTTCCTCCGTATTAGCATCTACGCAATTGTTCAGCTGTTCTTCTCAACGTTTTCACTCGAGGTTTAATGCAACCCTGAGAACTTCTTCACGCGCTCTTCCTTTGATCCACCGAAAAGCCGGATGGAGCGAGACAGGTGTGTGTACATGAGAGGGTTTATTTTTGGACAGAGTGCTAAAACCAACCAAACGTTATTTAGACCGATCCCGCCATCTCACAACTTATCCGGGAAGCAGAGATGGCGTCTGTTCAGGGTTAGGAAATTGAATAACCTGCGACGGATTGGTGCAAGTATTGGACAGTTCCCACCTGGGCTGGCTTTTGCAGCTCCTCAAAGGTCTTACAACCCGTCTGACGCGGCAGAGACGGTCCACCAACAACACGCCGACGCTAACTACGGTCCAGGCTTCCAAAATGGTGCCAGAATCTACCGAGTGGATCATTTTAAACGTTCCACTTCATTATAAGGCCTCTATCGCCCTTATTCCTGCAAGTAATTCCCGTGCAGTTCACGATAAATCCTAATCTATATATACGCATTGTAACTAACTCATTTCGCAATATCAGCAGATATATGAAAGGATAAGATTAAGATAACAAATATCGTATCGTGAAACAATAAATTAGTCTCTCTATTTATTTTCTCTTTCTATCTTTAATCTCACATCTTCTTTATCTCTCCCTTTCTCCGTCTTTCCCGTAATCTTCACTTTCTTTCTCTACTTCTCGCCATCTTTTTCTTTCTGTCTTTCTTCAACTGTTTCTTCCTGCGTTTTTTCTCCCTCTCTTCTGTTTTTCTTTTTCTGTCTTTGTCTTTCTATCCATTTATCCTTTCTCTGTTTTTTCTATCTTTTCTCTCTTAATTTTTATCTTTATCCCACTTTTCCTTTCTTTCTTTCCTCATTTTGCTTTCTATCTATATTTTCTCTGTCTTCCTTTATTTCTCTCTTTTCCACTTTCTCTCCATTTTTCTGTTTATTCGTCTCTCTATACCTATCAGTCCATCTCTCTCATTCTCTCTGTCTCTGTCTCTCTCTGTACTGACGTCATCTCTCTCTCTCTCTCTCTCTCTCTCTCTGTACTGACGTCATCTCTCTCATTCTCTCTCTCTCTGTACTGACGTCATCTCTCTATTCTCTCTCTCTACTGACGTCATCTCTATCTCATTCTCTCTGTCTCTGTCTCTCTCTCTCTCTCTCTTCTCTCTCTGTACTGACGTCATCTCTCTCATTTCTCTCTCTCTACTGACGTCATCTCTCTCATTCTCTCTGTCTCTGTCTCTCTCTGTACTGACGTCATCTCTCTCTCTCTCTCTCTCTCTCTCTCTCTCTCTTCTCTCTCTCTCTCCTCTCTTCTCTCTCTCTCTCTCTCTCTCTCTCTCACTCATAAATAATTAATTACTTTAGATTTCTAAGAGAGGAAGCGAAGAACTATGAATCTCTAAAAAGAATTTTTATCACCTGAATCGACCCCATAATTTTTCGATCATCACTAAAAGACTTTAATAACTATGTACATAACGTTAACAAAGGTATCATCGTACCAAACGTTATATCTAGAAGCAAAACTGGACAAATGACCTTGTGTCTGGACAGTTGTAAGATAATAAGTAAACAAATGTGTTAACCTCCTTAGTTTTCCAAGTGAAGATACTTTCTTCTTCAAAGACATCGATTCATTCATCAGATATTTTTTAAAAAGAAAATTATAATGTATTTATTTGATTCAGATAATGTTTCGTGTATACCGTGATTATTTCGTCCTTTACGTCGGCCCAAGATGGCTGCCGGACAACAACTAAGAGCCAGTTAATTTGTTTTCGAAAGCCTTCGTTTCTCCATTACCCGGATACAGTCCTGCAGCCCTGCTATGCTGAGCCTGTGATTATGCTTAACAGTTTACACGCCTCGCACGCTTTCTTTGCCTGATGTTTGCCACAGATTCTGCCCACTTTGCACCACGTCCTGTACTCGGGCAGACCCGCGAAGGAACACTCCATCAGGACCATGTCAGGAGATGTTCGCAGACCGCGTAGCCAAACAACAGGTGATGTGTAAAAAGTTCACCTAGGTACAGTTTTCTCCAACAGTGCTCCTTTAATTTCTGGCCAAAAGCAATTCCCTATTTGCTAAACCAATGTTCCGTAACATCAACGCAACGGCAGAGCTGCACATTTATATTAATAAGCATTTTAACCTTTCAATCGTAATGACGAAAAAGGCGCTGACACGAAAAATCTTTGAGAAGACTTTTACGGTTATTCCGACAGCATTCCATGCCCTCTGACCCCGCGAGTGGTAATGCAAACTCCAGATACACACATAAACAGATGTACACCGCAGTCGGGTAATCCCGATTTCACACACAGTATAAGCTGACGATGATTAGCTGATATAATCCAGAAGATAGCAAGTAATTTCTACTTAATAATGAAAAACTGAGTAAACTTGAGTTTAGAGAAAACGAGAATCAGGGTACCAAGCCAGTTGTTGTACCACCAGTCTTTAAATCGTAATTTTTCTTTTAAAAAAAAAAAAAAACGTTTTAAATCCACTTTCTTATATTATTCCTAGTCACTGATTTACCATTTGTACAGAGCGTACAGTAAAACTGCTAGTTTTAGATTTTTTTTAAAGGTACATAACAGCGAAAGTTCCTCAAAGAATGATTGTTTACACAGATAACGGCTCGCGTTGGTAACGAAAAGGCTGGCACAAAGCAGTCCATGAAGGAGTTGATCGCAGACCGAAATGTTTACCACTGGAAGTCTTTGATTCTCAGCGAGATTGTGGACACGTTGTAAATATCTCAGGCGAATATTATGTGGATAACCACTATGGTTTAGAACTTAAGAAAGCCGGCTAGTGCAGGAATAAGGTCGACAGCGTGACTCTTGAGTTTTTGGGGCTTTCTGATTGATTTGTATGTGCAAAAAAAGTTGTTTTAAAAAGGGGAGGGGAGGGAAGCAAAGAAAAATAGTTCTAAAACGTGTACAAGTACATACTCTCTCTCTCTCTCTCTCCCTCACTCTCTGTACTGACATCATCTTCTCTTTCTCTCTCTCTCTCTCTCTCTCTCTCTCTCTCTCTCTCTCTCTTCTCTCTCTCTCTCTCTCTCTCTCTCCTGAATCCGTAATCATTCTTAGATTTGGTAAATTGACTACATTTCGGCCATTACCGCTTAATGTTGCATCGTGGTTTGTTCTTTTTTTTTTAAAATCAGCTTTAAAACACAGAAGCGAAACTGGAACACACGCTTCGTTCCGTCTCTCATCATCGATTGTTGCTGTAGCTGAGAGAAACACTCGCGCCACGATGGCGTGAAAAGTGACCTGGACTCTTCAGATAAGCCAGCGCATAGAAACGATCACAGGGGAAAGATAAATAGTAATAAACCATGCACAGTTTAATCCTTTCGAAGGTCTTTCCTAACGCATTGACCCATGTTTCTCAAGTTTGAGGCATTTACGGAGGAGATGGTTAATCCTGATTCCGCGCATTTCTTTTGCTCTCTAGTCTGTTCTTGCAAGACACCTCATTCACGGCCTTCGATCAGGCCAAACATTAAGCCGTTTGACCTTTCACACCAAAAAAACAAATGTAAATTATAAAAATGCTGTCATGGCAACTACTGACAAACAAAGAAATTTTTGGCGTCAGTTCGAAATTTCTTCTCGCTTTTTGCTTATATATTGTCTTTTTATTGACTGCAAACTACATATAAATTACATACAGATTCCTGATCTCCCCGGAAATATGAGAAGGGATTCAGGTAGGAGTTATAATTTAAATAATCGGAAGAATTATACAGTTTCAACAAGAAAAATCCTTAGCTGAACGCACATATGATTCTTGCGGTACGGATAAGCGGCTGAGTTTCTAGACTGTAGGGACTGGGAAGCAAATGTCTAATAAATTTAAATACATATATAAATTTAATTAAAAACCAGAAACAGGTATAACAGTGTGCGTAGAAAAAATGATTTTTAGATAATAAACAGAATACCAAATATCGATTTAGAGACTAAATCTTATTAATAGCTTTAATCGTATACGCAGAGAATAATAATTTCCTTAATTCCTCTCACTTTTGTGTTGCTTTTCCTGGATATGAAGTAAATCCCTAATATTCTACAGTAGAAACAATCCTTTGTTTCTGGTCAAGTTTAATTCTCCCCGGATGCAGCAGTTATTTTCTTTTCTTTTCTTTTTTTTGTCTTTTAAACATCAAACTGCATTTTGTTGATGCGGACGTTTAACATCGAAGCACAATTGAGATTGCGAAAGTTAATAAATTTAAAGGGGGGGAATTAGCTTCCAAGATGAGATGATCTCTCATCAGCAATTCCAGGTATGTGTGGCGAGACGTAAGAGAAAATGGTACTTCAAAAATTCTTGAAAGGCGAAAAGAGAGCAGACGAGGTGAGATGGAAGCTTTTGTTCTCCTCGGATCGCGGCAGGTTAGAAGTTGCTGCAGTCAGTGGAAACGTTCGGTGATGCTGGCAGTCTGCGCGGGTGGGTGAGGAGGGAGCTCGGTGTTTCGAATAAGAATTCTTCAAAGGATGGAGAGAAAACTTCGGCATTACTAATAGCCGAAAGATTTTCGTGAATCACGCGCGAAACAACAACAACAAAAACAACCAATAATAACTAATAATAATAATAATATAATAATAATAATAATAATAATAATAATAATAATAATAATTAATAATAATAATAATGATGATGATGATGATGACTGATGATGGATGATGATAAGTAATAATAATAATACTATAATAATAAATAAGAATAATAATAATAATAATAATAATAATAATCATAATAATAATAATAATCATAATAATAACGTGGTGTTTAGCTGGTGATACGAGAATTAAAGGGCCGAACTACTCGCCCACAAAATTGTGGGTCCCACTACCGACTTCCATCAAGTGAATCTACAGATTAGCACTGTGTCGGTTGTTTGTGTTTTATTTGTAAAAAAGAACGTTAACCCTCTTAAGTCTACCAGCTGACAAATATCAGTCGTATCGATTTTATGCTATATTCAGTAGTAATAAATTGCAAGCATCACTTAATACCTTAAGACAAAAATATAGAGTGAAAAAAAGCCTCCAAAAGGAATTTACCATAACCGTGTCAAATAGGCAGAGCCGGTATCGAATCCCGCACATCTATCTAATGCGAAGTGTATACAATATCTGATTTACATTAGATCTGCCCTTCTCTATATTTTCCTTCGAATTTTTTAATCTCAGTATTCAACGGCGGTCTTGGGTGTATCTTGTGAAAGAGAGAACCAATCTCTAAAACAAGATGGCGTATTTGTTTCTGTTTTGAGAGCATTGTTTGCTCCAGGGGGTTTTATTTATGTGTATATGTATACGGGCGACGCAGAGGTCCTGTGTTACTATTGTCGGGGGCCCCGGTCGAAGCCGGCTCGGTTCGGCGCACCTCCGTAGCATGGGTTTTACACCGGGTGGCCGCACTGGCTGCCCCCTTGGCACATCTAAGAATCAAAAGTTCTAGCAGGAACTTTCAGTAGGTTCGCTCCTGGGTGGTTTGAACGGATTGTGGGAGCCCACCATGCGAGTACCCTTACTCCGCAATCCATCTCGGAGCATGGAGGTGATACAGAACTTTCGACCCCTATTCCGGGGATGGAATATACGTTAGAGGAAAGCGATAGTTCCGTTGATTCTCTCAGCGGCGAGAAACAACTGAGACATCTGACTTTTCCTTACCGTGTTAAACGGCTAAACGTGAACGTTCTGTTTAATGTTAGTGATGGACTTTCACACAGTTAAATTGTCCAGGTGTTTAGTATTCATTTGGGTTTGTTATTTGTCCTTTTTTGTTTGTTTGGTTCTATTATCAATTTTGTTTATCACATCTTTTATTTCTTTTTTATACTATCTTTCCGCAACATTTACTCTCTCTCTCTCTCTCTCTCTCTCTCTCTCTCTCTCTCTCTCATTATCATCATCATCATCATCATCATCTCTCTCTCTCTCTTCTCTCCCTCGCTCTCTGTATTGACATCATCTCTCCTCCTCTCTTCTCTCCCTCGCTCTCTGTATTGACATCATCTCTCTCTCTCCATCCCTCTCTGTATTGACATCATCTTCTCTCTCTCTCTCTCTCTCTCTCTCTCTCTCTCTCTCTTCTTCTCTCATCCCTCTCTCTCCTCCTCTCCCTCGCTCTCTGTACTGAATCATATCTCTCTCTCTCTCCTGAAAACTTAGCTATAACTTGCAGTCTTAATTGTTTCCTGTATTGATAATCTTTAATTCTGACGACTTGAATAGCACTAAAAGCAAAAAGTACTGCATTACCTTTGGTAATACTAACATTATATATATATATATATAATTCACTCTACCCTGCGTTTCAGGCTCCAACAGCCAAAGATAACACCGTAAAACTGTATCTGAGACGAAGGAAAGAAGAGGCATATCCACAAATTGCCAGCTTCCAAACCGAACGACTGATTACATTCATCAAAAGAATAGCTTTCCATTGACATCTGATACAGTAAATTGATGCACGTCAGAGTAGATTTAGCATAACGGACGTCAGGAAAAGAAACAGAACGGCAGTGCCACCAGAGAGAGCGGTACCCAGATCATTCATCACTAACGCTAATTCAACCGTTTTAAACTGATTTTTTCCCTGATAAATAAAACTGCAATTTATTTTCTCTCTATCTCCATTATCTCTCTCTCTCTCTCTCTTTCTCCTCTCTCTCTCTCTCTCTCTCTCTCTCTCTCTCTCTCTCTCTCTCTCTCCTTCTTCCTCTTCCTCTCCGTTATAACGTTATATTTTGTTATTTTGCTAACATTTATTGTTCAATATCAAACAAGCAAATACCATGTAATTATTAAAAGTTAAATATCGCTACTTAATTTAGACAATGCAAATAGTTAATAACAAAAAATTAATAACTTCAAAACTTTTTGCATTGTTTCTCTAACATTTTTCTTTTTTTAAATTTAAATTAGAATCACCAACAAAGCTGATCTTTCATTTCTACAGAGGAAATCTCAAAGGAGGCTGCACATGAGAAATTATAAAGCAGTTTTAAGTTTAAACATTTAAAAAGAAAAAAAATTAATAGATGAAAAGGTATTCCTTATGTTTTATTTGTTTTGTTTTAGCATAATTAACTGGATTTCCAAAACTCGAATTAATTTCAATCACCTGTGGAGCATTCAGGTAATTGCTGCCTTTCTAAATGCTAGACTCTGGAAACAGACATCCTCTATACTGGCACTGTATCATTTCTTTGCGCAGCAAAAAATAAAGTTTCGACATAACTTTTACACAGCCGCTGGAAACATAAGCACAACTTTCAACAAAGACCATATATATTATATATATATTAGTTTTATTCTTAGCATGTGTGATCATTGTTTTTAAAAACAACGCCAATATGAAAACATAGAAGCAGATTGTTGGCCAACAGCAGATGCTGACTAAGTGGAATAGATCCGTGAACGCTAATAAAACTCTTAGTTTTTCTTACCTTAAAAGGAAAATTAGTAGCGAAGTCCAAGAACGGTGAGTATTCAGCGGAGAAGAAGCCAGAAACAGCGTCACGAGAGGTCAGAAAGACAATACCTAGAGTTAGTTTGTCATCGGCACAATGAAGGAAAACATTTTGATTACCCTGAGTTATGACCTCGAAGAACTCTTTCCATAAGAAACCAGTCCGTTACGGTTTTTTTTTTATTATTCTACCGGGATGAACTTCAAACCATCTCCGACTTGTGGCAAGAAAGAAAAAAAAAGGGGGGGCCAACAAGAAAACAAAGAAACCTGACCTAGTGAGCTCCTAGCGAGAGGCATTCACGCCAAGAAATTCACACCTTTGATGTCTATGGGCGCTCGATTCAACACAAAACTTGGTCGAACTGGAATAAAGAACAACAGCAAAAAAAGAAGATTGGGGACAAAGACATTTTGCGATAGATTACGGTTCGTTGAGGAAAACGCTTTTCTTCTGCGCGGACTCGCATCTACGTCTTGGACATGACGAATTCGAGGAAAAAGAAATCTTTTCTGAAATCACGTTCTGTCTGAATACTTTTCACCCCACCTCTAACGGAATACGTCGCCCCGTCCCTGGCAGGCTGGGCAAAGACATGTTTGTCTTAGAACGTGCCAAACAAAGAACGGGCAGGTACAAATTCCCTAAGTCAGTTTGGCAATACGCTTGATGATAGGACGCCAGTGTTAAGTTCTACAAAGAGGGCTTTTGACTTATTGTCAAAAAAACGTAGGTTCCTTTCAAATATCAGGAGAAAGAAAATATAAACGATAGCTTATTTCTTACAAGTCATCACCAAAATCTATATGCTAGGGTCATTATATACATACTTAGAAATAATTAGATAAAATTAAAGATGCATCTCATCGTTTAATAAGTCCACAGCTCGGATGTTTTGCTTAACGTCTGAGAGATAAGTTAGCATATTGGAGTTTCGGAAAATTTAAGTAAACAGATTAAAATATTTGTCTAATGACTCATTTCTAAATATTAGTTGACAGTTCATTTGGCTTATCTTTAAAATTATTTTATGTTTTTTTGTTCTTTGTTTCTTTATTTCATATGTCAAATAAATCGTTTGGAATGCATCTTTAATAAATACGGTAATTTTTTTTGACAAAAAAAATCTCTGTATTCTTTTGGTTTTACTTTTTATTCTGTTTGTTGTCGATGTTCCTTTTTACCATTTGATCAAACAACATGGTAGGAGATTATTTTAATTTTCTCTTATTTTACCGAGATCTGCACAAACATTCCTCTGTCCAGCCTTGGCGCTGATTAACTCGATTTAAGTTAAACTATATCCGACTTACTCTGTAACATAAAACTACGAAATCAGAAGTAAGAGGGTTAAATCCAAGTAATTTAAATAGTTACGCTTGGGGCGGCGTTCAAGATAAATTCTTTCTGCTATAACCTCGAGTTGCTTTAAAATTCGAAACATTATCAACTGCAAGACCTGCCAGAAAAACGTTTATAGTAACAAAATTATAAATACATTGGACCGGGTCCCTTCCCCTTACTGTCTGAGAAGGGGTAAGTGATCTGTCAGTCTTGGTGGCTATACTTGCGTACATCTGGGAACTCTTGAGCGCTGATCACGGTGCAAGCCAGTCAAGGGTTAACTGGAAAACCTTTACCATACGGTTCCCAGAAACTATTCATTTTTAGATGTGGTACAAATACGCAGGCAGCCTGATGACGAAGAAGAGCGAGAAGATGATAGATGATGACGAAGAGTAAGGAAGCGAGAAGAAACCGTGTAGCAGCGAGGTAGGTCGGATCGAGCAGGGGCCAGGTCTCAACCTCAGCAGTCCAGCAGTCTGCCGCTGGACGAGAGGGCCGCTTGGTTAAATGAACCACTGGCGGCGGTGACCGTCGGTGTCGTTTAGGCCGAGTTTAAAATTCCCTTTAACGCGGTTTGCTGACCCAGGACTCTTGCGTGAGTCGGGACGCTTCCCTGTCTTCTCGCCCGAACTAAACTGCTGCACTGAAAAGGAGCGAAGTATCGTTTTCGATACAAATGCACCTTCCTGCTCGTAGGTTCTTTTGAAGCTGCTACTTCCACCTGTAGCCGTCACTGCTGACTGCCACAGGGGCGCGGTTAAGGGTTCACGAGAGGGACAGGGTTTGGTGGAGTCGTCGGCTGTGCGGAGAGCGTCACAGGCAGGTGTTTATTTTGGTCGTCCATTTTCTGTAATGTTGTTCGTGTTTGATGCTGAGAAAAGCTATGTATTTTTACACGTGGCGAGCGTTAGCGAGTGCCTATAAATGAGTCTTGTTTCATAGCTTTACCGAAACCATTAGGAGATACCTCGACTGAAACAAGGCAATAGATGAATGGAGGGCTCTCCTCCCCCAGACAAGTTACACCCGACCGGATGTGCTGGTATCCATTATAAATCATCTTGAACCCCCTACGAAGCTATGGGCGACACAAGAGACTTGCCACAGCATCAGCAACCCGACGCGAGAGCGACCTCCCGGTGTCGGGTGGACCGGGCTCTCAATCACGAGGAGGACTCGACAGAGAACAACAGGCCACTAGTCTTTACGGGGTGCAATGCCATTGAGCCATTGAAAGAACCTCGTTCGGAAGTCCAACTCGCTCAACAACAACAGCAGCAGCAGCAGCAGCAGCACCCGACGCGCGGAGAGCGACCTCCCGGTGTCGGGTGGACTGGGCTCTCAATCACGAGGAGGACTCGACAGAGAACAACAGGCCACTTGTCTTTACGGGTGTAGCTTAGTCCACCAGTCATAAGGAAGCCATCATCACCGTTAACCAAAGGCTCCAGAGGGGAAAACCTAGCCGCCGTCAGATCGACTCTCAAATTGGTTAATATTATTGATTGCTCACACACTGATAACAAATGTCTCAACCGGTTTTGTGTTTCTTTAAACTTGCTAATTATATACAAACATTCTGAATTGTAATCGCTTAAATTAAGAAAGGAAGAAGGTTTAACGCTTTGGACATCTTGATCGTAAACATAGAATTTTCTGTTGCCACACTGAACGTTTCTCAGATGGCTGTCATCAGACAAAGCTGTCGGATCTACCTGCCTGACACGAGGACACTATGCATGCATGCTGCATCTCTACTCTAGACTGGATCATGCGCACTGCACTCGAGGCGGTAGTGTAAGACAGGTTTCCGGTAAACCTGTCGCTGACAGAGTGGCTCAATCAGACTGTTCCTTACCTAAGACAACTCGGTTTATGATACAGTACTCGTACGAATATCGGCGAGGGGTCTCTAAAAAAGTAATTTATTCTTTATTATATGTTTTAAATTAATAGAATAAGAAAATATAATTTTCCTAGTGTTGCGTAATTCAACCGGATTAAATCATCGATTAAGGAACAATAGGAAAAACTAGTCAGAACTACTTTAAATAGCGGATGGTAGTCTATGCAGGTCACTCCATAATCGGTGATTGGCGACTGACTGCTGCTTAAAAACAATTTGAAATATTTTCACTGTAACAGATGAACTGATTAAGAACGAAGGGATAATTTCTTTTTGTGTTTTTTAGTAAAGTCTCTCTTTTACTGCAGTATATATATATATATCTAATATACTTTTATCTATATATATATAATATATATCTTTTTTCTTTTCATAGGGAAAAAAAACAATTAACTCACAGCGGACAATGTTGTTGCTGGTAGCGATTTTTCTATTCTCATTATTAGTGAAAGTTTCTGACCTTTATTACGTAAACAAAAAACGGTAATGAAACAGTTCTAAAGATAATTCTGGTGGTAAAAAAAGGAAAAAATAAGAAAATATGAACCATTATTTTATGAAACAACTTGAACGTTTGCTCTTTTTCACTCTTTTCCTTTCTTTGTAGCATAGACCAACAGCCGCAGATATAAGTAACGTTTACGTACAACTTCAGAAACGTTTCATATAAGGGCAAGGAAAATAAGTCCTTTCTTCGTGTGCTTCATCAATGATGACATCTCCTCCATCGGAAACAGACCCATTGGCAACAAAGAATAAGATCCATTCAACAGTTTCGTGAAAAATCGATACGTCCTACGGTTATCTTAAGCATCACAACAAAAATGAAAGTAAACGTTACGAAAAGTAAAGTTCAGATGATTTGTTTGTTTTTGTTGTTGTTGGATTTTTAAGTTTTCAAAGTTCTGCCAATTTAAAATATCAGGATCAATTGAGTCGACCTCACTATCACCACGATCTTGAGATGCTAATATTACCATAACTTTAAAAGTAGTAGCACAACAGTCTGCACTTTAAAAAGCTGCTTTTCACAAGTGTTCGGTTTATGTTTATATCAGTTACGACATTCTGTGGTGTTCTACAAAAACGATCGCTAAAATGTAATCCGAAACAATGTAGTTTACACAAAAATACTGTGAAATTAAGTGTATTTTACAGGGGTAGACGGACCATGTAGGGGCGCGGTAACTTCCGGTGGAACCTAACGAAAAGGTCCGGTTTGATAGAGACATGGTTAGAGAAACCCAGAAAGAATACAACTTTAAAGACGTTCATTACTTAAGAAGGAAGTGCCAGACAGAATTAATTTATCAGGCAGTTTTAACCTGGCTGGGATAGTATGTGGTCGTTTTGGAAACATTTAGTCTTGGATCACTTCTAAATTAAAAAAAAAAACAACAAAAAACAAGCTCAAGGCCCTGAACTCTTGTAGAGCTCGAAGAGTATACAAAACAGATTGGTTTTATAACGAAACTAGGAAACAGACAAATATAAAAAAAAACAACAAAAAACAAGCTCAAGGCCCTGAACTCTTGTAGAGCTCGAAGAGTATACAAAACAGATTGGTTTTATAACGAAACTAGGAAACAGACAAATATAAAAAAAAACAACAAAAAACAAGCTCAAGGCCCTGAACTCTTGTAGATAAATAATAACTGAAACAGATCTGTACCATGGTTCCTTAAAACTCGATTAGTAGTCTTGATTGTGTATAATAAAGGGAATCAGATTCAGTGATCAATGCGCTGTTCATTAAGATTTGAGCATAATGAAAGATTTCGCTAACTTAGAAAAATGAGACAATCGATTATAAATTTCAAGTGATTCACTGACGACGATAGTTCGTGATTATAACTCGGGGGAAATTCTGCATTAAAAAGCCATTTGAATACAAGAGCGAAGGCTGCCGTTTCTCAGAACGGGTCAAACCTACCAAGCCACCCGAAACTATCGCGCCATCCTAAACAAAACATCGAATGTCCATTGTTTGTTACCGTGTAAAATTGCATTTTTGCGTAATAAAGCCATCAGGCATTGTTTTTAAGTTCGTAGAACTACAGTATAAAACGGCTTTAACTAGTATTCCTTGATGATGATCCAACGTTTTTAGTAATAGATAGGTAAACTTTGACAAATGAAGACTTTCAATACCGTTTTGAGAAAAGGCTGCTATTTTAACAAAAAATCTGTCTCTCTCTCAATCTGTGTGTCTGTGTGTGTGTGTATTGTGTGTCTGTGTCTGTGTCTTGTTTGTGTGTGTATTTGTCTATGTGTGTTCGTGTGTGTGTATTGTGTGTATGTGTCTGTGTGTAACTGTGTGTGTTTGTGTGTGTCTGTGTCTTGTTTGGTGTGTATTTGCCCGTGTCTGTGTATAACTGTGTGTGTGTATGTGTGTGTCTGTGTCTATGTGTAACTGTGTATGTGTTTGTGTTTGTGTCTGTGTCTTGTTTGTGTGTGTATTTGCCTATGTCTGTCTGTGTATAACTGTGTGTGTGTGTATGTGTGTGTCTGTGTCTATGTGTAACTGTGTATGTGTTTGTGTTTTGTGTCTGTGTCTTGTTTGTGTGTGTATTTGCCTATGTCTGTCTGTGTATAACTGTGTTTTTTTGTGTGTGTAAGTGTGTGTGTGTGTGTGTGTGTTGTTAAGAAAGTGTGTGTGTGTGGTGTTTTTGTGTGTGTGAAGGTGTGTGTGTGTGTGTGTGTGTGTACCAAATAGCTGACGCTGGGGTAGAGCAACAGGCTCCTCGTCTAGACTTCGCTGTGTCAGGATTTCTGCCAATTTCCTGTAACGAATTAAGCACAAATATATGGCTCACTTACAGTTTTATCAATAATCTACCGCCTTCGTTATGCCGGTCCGACACAGGAGTTTAATATACACAGACGCTATCTACCACCGCCAGCCCCCCCTCCTTTCGCGCCCGCTGTTTTTTTCCACTTCTTCCCCGTGCCCAGTTGCGTCTCTGCAGACATCCGCTAGGTGGTAAGTGATTCGTGTAACGAACTAACCATAGCTTGACAAAACATTAAAAGAAGTGCAGTAGTCTTAACGGTACTGTTTTCTTGGGAACTACACGGGACTTCCTGCACGGCTACACCCCGGCTTCTATTTCACGCCTGACGAACCCAGAACGCAAACTCGTGAAGCTGCCCGTAATGAAGTACGGAGACGTGGAACGGCGAGTGTAAAGATGCGAGAAGTGTGGGGGGGGTGGGGTTGGCACGATTACGTAACAGCAAAGCTAAATAATCTCTTTGTTACTTACACTGGCAGATAGTCGGCAAGTGGATGTCCCGGTCTACTCGCTCCAAGCCAGTCTGGAAGATGCTGAACACAGTGTAGATGGCCTCTCTCAGCACTGTGTCACAACTTCCAATAGAGCAATTTTTGCCGTTTTCTACAATAAACATTCCATGGCAACGATTACAAAGCGTCCAGATTAAAGTCTGTAACGTCTTTCTTCGGTACTGTGTAAGTTATGAAAAGAAATTCTCTGTGAATTCATCAATAAAAAAAACTGCAGTCGTTCGTGATGTACGATAAAGCGCCCTGTCGACTTGACATGACGATATCACATGACCATGTATGATCCGCTATTGCTGAGGTTTTTCTAGCCGAGCTTCTCGTTCGCTCTTCTGTCTGTTCTAGTTTCGGTAGACGTCTTTTATTTCTTTGTTTTGTTGTTGTTGTTTTGCCACAACCGAGGGGAGAGACCATCCTCTCAAAAATTCCCTTCAATGCGAAAAATTACGACTGTTTTATTGGTTAGTTTGGTCCCTGCCCCCGGTGCCATACAGCCATTCTTCGCAAACCCGGACAGTACGGTCTTCAGCAGTTCTGCACGAGGCCATACTGTTCTAACTGAAAGGTGTCTTATTTATCTATTAACCAGCTGATTCGCCCTGTTTTTCCTAAAAGAATTTAGAAATCCAGGAAAGAAAGCTTCTGTCTCCGTTGTGAATCTGACTGCCGGATAAATGCCGTTTGGATGTTCCATTTTGTCTGCTGACCACGACACTCCTTCTCATATGGCCAAATTCCATCACACCCAAGCTATTTCCCGGGTGTTTCATCATTAGATGTTGCTACTTATTGCTCCAAGTTCCCGACATACTTTCTTGAAAGGACAAGGTAGATAGGCGAGTTCCTGCCCAGTTATTTCGTCAACTCGTGAAGGGCATCAAGGAAGATGCTACACGTTTGGTTGCTAAATCCAAGGTTATCTCGATACTCAGAACGGTTCTGCTTTTCAAATCAATACCTTGTTCGAATCTTTCCTTTCCAGACAATCGGTGATAATGTTTCTGGCCTATATATTTACCATGACGACGACGTGAATGGCTTAAACTACAAAACGTTTGTATTTTATTACCATAAAACAACATCACCACCCTGAGAGAGTCGGGGGGGGGGGGAAAACGTTTTTCATGCTCCAAAATCTCATATAAAGTCGGTGTTTATCAGTAAACTGTGTGTAAAAATGGATTCTACTTATCTTTACTGAGTAATTAAACACAAGACATTAATTCTTCGACAAAATCACCACAACGTCCCGCCCTCGATTTAGGGAATTGGTCAGCAGGGTCTCCGGCTAGACGGCTGTTGTAGGTACGGGTATAAAGCTCAGAAACCACGTGATTAAACGATATCTACATTTTAAATTTCAACATTTTTCTAATTCAGAAATTTATATTTCCTTGTCTAATGAAACTGTTCCTTAAGCCCGGTATCAAACAGGAAAAACAAGCCATAAACTTCACAGGGGTGGGGAGAGCGTGAGAAAACAGGGTATATCCAAGGGATTCCATAAGAAACTATGGGCTCCTGTATTCAACTAGGTTTCAAATGACAGAAATTTATAAAGTCGAGAAAAGCCACCGAGTTTGACAACACCAGCGGAATAATAACAGCAAAACGTTAAAAGGTTTCAGTTCAATATCGAATCATTATCTTGTTAATAAAATCTAAATAGCAAAATGTGTTTTAGAAATATTTAATTATAAAAACAGGAGAGAAACATCGGGTGGAATGTACGGAATGCGTGAGTGTGGGGGGTGTGTGTGTCTACATGTGCATGTGTGCATGTGTGGTGGGCTGAAGGCCACGCACACACACGCGGTCAATAGAACTCTGTTTTACGTCTCTAGTCGCCCGGAGCAAATGTTCGCGTACGATTAATTAACATTGTGGAATACTTTGAACGTCCATAAAAATAAAAAAAAATAGAAAAGGGAAGGAATAAAACCGTTCACGCTGCTGACATGTAGGAAGCAGGGCTGTAGATCGAGAAAACTTGGAACCACGCGTTCTACACTCTTTTTGAGTTTTAACGACACCGGTCTTCTGTTGCCGATGTTGTTGTTGTTGTAGTCATCTCCTGTTTCTCTTTTTAACGATTGCATTAAGTTTAAATTAGGTTTCATCACTCAGGACGAGTGAGTGCGCTAAATTAGTACAGCCTTCGAGAAGTTCTTGTTGGTAGGCGCGCACTACGCCAACGAGTCGGAGTGGAAACTGCGGGGCGAGTTATCAACGTGTGGGCGTAGCCCCAATCAAAACCAACTCGTTAAGAGATTCGGGGCCCCCCCTTTTTTTTTTAATAATTACAATCAAACCCGTTTGACAGAATACTTCCGTTATCCAGATAAAAACCTACAAACTAATCTACTGTAAAATTCGGTGGATGCGATTATCCTGTGACTGTGAGTTTGATTTGATTTTCCTTCCAAAAATAGTGTTTATCTACCGAAAAAGAGGAGTACCTAGGTTTAAGGGTGAAGTCCCCCACCCCCCCTTTTTTTCTTTCTGCTTTTAATTCGCTGGGATTTGCTATACAGAGCATTGGGAAATCCTACCTCCAGAGGAGAGAGAGAGAGATGGAGAGAGATTGGAGACAGAGAGAGAGAGATGGGAGAGAATGGAGACAGAGAGAGAGAGAGATGGAGAGAGATGGAGAGAGAGAGAGAGAGAGAGAGAGAAGAGAAGAGAGAGAGAGATAGAGAGAGGAGAGAGAGAAGAGAGAGAGAGCGAGGGAGAGAGAGAGAGAGAGAGATGGAGATAGAGAGATGAGAGAGAGACGCCTAGAGAAGAGAGCTCGATAGAGAGAAGAGAAGAGCGAAGAGCTCGAGAGAGCTCGCTCTCTCCGCGAGAGAGAGAGCGAGAGCTCAGAGAGAATCTCGAGGGGAGAGAGGAGCTAGAGAGTTCTTCGTCGGTTTTAGTTTTGCCCGGCTCGCAGTCTCCATGTAACTAATTTTAGCTAAAATCCTTTAAGACCATAAGTTTTCATTTTAAAAGAATTATCAATGTTTGTTACTAATCTAAATTTAAATTAAAATTTCTTTGAACCTAAAAAAAAAAAACAGTAAAAAAATGTGTTAAAATAGAAAATAGAGCCGAACGTTTGGAAATTTCCGAAATAAGAAGCAGTTTTACCCTGCTTCGATTTTTAGACTTCTCTTTCTCACCCACTGAGATCCTTTAATTAAAGCTGAATACTTCCACACAAATATTCCCTAATAATAATAATCACAATATATTTATGTATATTCTGATTCATGTGGGAGTCGAGAAAACGGAATATTTCGTTAGAAATATCAAATGACAAAGCAGTAAAAACGCGAGATGCTGCTTCTAATTCTGGTGCCAAAGGCTATTGACACCGTCAGAGAATAACAGAGACTTTGCCTTTCCTTCGGAGATCCGGCTGCAGCCATAGCCACCAAACAGGAATCAAATCACAATCGAAGGCTCCAAACAGCTTTATCGTTTGTCCTGACGTCACCTTTGTTTTCAGTTCCCTTTGAGCTTCATATAACACTTTGTATCGAGAAGTCTCGCCGGCCCTCAGGAAGACAGGCTCCGCCATTTTGCCCCGTAGTATTTCTCTCCTCTTTGAAGTGCAGTCGAACAAGGAAAAGGGCCGGTTTTGAAATTTAATGGTACACTATTACATTGCGACAGGGGCCAGAAACAAAAGTGGCCCGTATTCGGTATCAGTGCCTGAGATTTACGACTATTTTTCCTCATTGTTATCTTGGCGGCCATTTTGGTCGGTGGAATGCGTCGCCCTTGTCCAAAGAACTGGCTAATAAACTTGAAGGCGATCTTAATGAACGAGTCGACCAGTAACAATCCTGCTGGGTTTCAAAGCGCACGACCTCGGCGTAAGATAACACCTCCCACATAGAAGAAACTCGGACACCATAAAATCTCGTGGGAAAAAATATTGGTACCTGTATGACTCACTCCCACCCACATGGACAAAAATCCACCATGACCAATAAATACACTCACTAATTATGCAATAAAATGTGGCTCCCAAAGAAAGGAGTTCCAGAGTCTCAACTTAATTGCCATAGTGAATACTAATACTCCTGTAATATTAGTACGGCATTAAATCCATTCAGCGAACTCTCCGACCACAGAGCATGTATGATTGTACATAGTAATTATTGCATCAAATAAATGCCGAGATGCGTAGGTATCCTTTGATTATGTTCTCGCCGACAGGAAATGTGCTATCAGATTCCGATAGAAGTAATTCCGTTTACAAATGGCTAAATTACTTTATGGTAGTTGTAATATCAAAACTTTGAGTATAAGTTTAATGCGAGGAATTCTTATCGAAATCTACCCTCTTCCAAATATCGAGGGGCGGGGGAGATAACTAGCCTAGATTTGGAATGTTTGCTTTATGTATATATGCTATTGTGTTGTACATTATCATACATAAATATATATATATTTGTGGTGGAAAACCTCTTCTTAAAAAATTTTTAGTTTTTCGTTCTTCTTAATAGAATATTTTCTCTATACCTGAAGCGAAGATGCGCAGAGTAACTGGTAGAGAATGGTGCTCGACCGTAAGATTTGAAACCCCGCTTCTGTCAAACGTTTTGTTACCTATTCCTCTCATTGGAAAAGTTTCTCATACGGAACCGACTAAAGAAGTGCCAGACAGATAATTCACTTTGGTGAATTATAAGACTGAAACATCGCGTTAAATATAATAACGGTACAGAAAAGTACATGTTGGTAATGACAGACATACACGCGACACCAATTTGAAAGAGCCATATTTCTGATTCCCCCCTACATTTAAAATGACCACTTTAATAGACGCTGTTTCTGAGCGCAATTTATATTATAAATGCTGTCTGATTAAAAGCTTAGCTCTATTAAGTGTTCTGATGATAAATATAATCTATCTGATAGCCGTGGTTGGTATTTAAACGTCTTATAGGAGTACAATCTTATTGGGTGCTGAGTCTTAATTGGAATTTTGACATTTTACTCAAACAGATTAACGAGATTTTTTAAAAGGTAGATAATAATTATACAATCCATCAATCGAAGGACAGTAATCCATATTTTTAAAAGAACTTGCTTAGTTTAGTGTAATCGCCAGTAATCGAGAGAAAACAATAATAAGTAATTTTGAGTCGTGACCAATAAAAAAACGATAACTTATAAAAGCGTTGCCATTAATTAATAGAATATTAAAATTCCTGCCGTGTGCCCCCTAATAAATGAAGGCTTACATGCGGCATAAAGTATTATTTCTTCTAAGTACAATGAATGCCTACATTTCTGTTCTGATTTTTACCTGACATTTTATTTTTGCATCATTATAAAACATTTAAAGATTATTTTACTTAAATCTGTTAATCTTAAAACCTGGTCTTTGAAAAGGTCTGGGAAGTTTATTAAATTTTAATGATAAAAAATGGTTAGAAAATAATTGTATTTAAAAGCTCAATAATGTTCACAAAGAGTCAATTAATCTTAAAGCCGCCTAGAATTTAGAAAAATGTATGATTTAACAACCTGAGATAAAGGAGGATTATTAACGTCTTTTTATTTTTAAATACTAAAATATGCGCAAGTTGTTTCCGGATAAAATTCTTTTTTTCTCCCAAATAATAGGAAGAAAATAAGATGATCTGAGCATCAAGCAAACGAAGACAAACTTTTTGTCTGTAAATTAAACTTAAAACATATCATCTATACAAATAAGCCTCATCACATAAAATAACATGCACAGATAATTAGGGTATCGATTATGAATCATGAAAAAGTTATTTTAATTCATCGATCTATCGTTGTTCATAAAATGATCGAGCATTTAACTGTTGGTTTCCGTACCGCCTCCAGTAACCAACAAAGGGTTGGCAGAAAAATAAATATGAAAATTGCCTTACATACCTGGGCGTTGTTTTTTTTGCTTTATAAATCTTTCTTTTATCAGTGAACGTCAACTCTTAAGTTAAAAAAAGAAATTCGAATTAATATTCTCTAGACAAAGGAAATTTCTTTGTTAATCAAAATTCTTTAAGTTTCTTTCTTTTTTTTCACTTTACAGGTGCTATGTTCATTTTCGAAACTTTTTCATCTGAATTTCCGATGACAGAGAACGAAAGGTAAGAACAGTGTGAGAAGGGAGACAATCGTGATCATCTTTAATTAAATGTTTTTACCTGTCAGTTTACTCCTCTGCACTCGGACCCGCTTTATGACCCTTCAGAGTTCTGGGCAGAAGGGGAAAAAATGCCTTTAGACTGTAATACCAGTTCTTATAATATTCAAAACGGTCAAAAGTAGCATAGTTGCTACTGTTCGTCTCCGTGACGCTAGAAGTATTCAGTTTAAAAATTAGGCAGAACAATATTTTTTTTAAAAAAAAAAACCAGAAATTCTCAGGTGTTTCTCTTAAATGTTATCTCAAATAATTTGTACACACATACACGTATACTCTAGCTAATCATCTTCCCTGCCTGGTTTGCTCAGACTTTTAAATATGTAATGTTCGTCAAGTACATGTTTATAAAATTATCAGGGAACTGAATTTTAAAAAGGATCTCTGAGAAATTCCAGTAGTTATATATTATTTCCCCAGGTGTTCCTTTTGTGTGTACTTTTACAGATATCCCAAACACAAACTACAACTGTTACTGTGTATCCCTTCTGAAGATTATAGGAATTAAAGACAAATCTAGAAGAGCCTACCTCGATCCTCTTCGCAATACATCCAAGTTAACGTGAATTATTTAAACGTGTAGACTTTATTAAAATTCACATTAGTGCCGTTCAATTGTCTGACTTGTATTTAACTTTAACTGACCGGTTTTTAACCAGTTAATTCATATTAAATAATTTGTTGTTTTTTTTCTAAATGTTGGTAAACATGATTTTCACAAATAAACAACCGCATTTCTTAAGCCGAGTAAGGGAAACCGGGGCTAGTTTATCCAAGAGGAAGTTGTCATGGCACCAATAATTCATAATTAAAGGTATAGATGAGGCTATAATCGACGTCATATGCTGCGACCTTATAGCCCCCCGTTTCTGGTGCAGGAAAAATTATCCCTGGAACAACTGGCATCATCAGCCTCCCTGCATCTTTCTTCTCCCAGAGATTAAGCAAAACTCTCCAAAATAAATTTTTTAAAAAGAATTGCAGATTCTCACTCGATCTTAAATTGCATAACAAACGCAGATGCGGTAATTTACATTTATATTCTATTCGACATAAATATTTCAAGCAAACTAAGGCGACATGCACACAAGAGCAAATGAAATACCGGAATATTTCAAACACCGAAATGCTCGTTTTCAACCAAAGGAACTTAAACAACTTAAAACCTTTGCATTTCCCTTTTTGTTTCTTGCCAAATCTTCCACACATCCAGAGGTCGACATTAATAAAGCCTTTATCCAGTAGAAAGGTATGACCTACTCTAGACGCTTATCTTTAGAATTCTGTTTCATTTATTTTATAATTTATATAACTTTTCTTTTCGATATTAGGGAGGAGTTCTGGCTCATCCACAGCAAATCTACTCGGGTGTCGTCTTCCTCATTCGAAACATTCTAGACCATTCACTCGGTCTGGCTTTCCTGTGATCTCCTCTTTCTGCTGTCATTGTTCTGTTTTAATTTAAAAGGCCCTCTGCTATCTTTAGTAATATATTTCATTCAAATGCAGAATTGCCCAAATTTTAAAACGTTTTTGCACGTTCTTTCACCGTCTTATATACAGTGCAAATAACCCTTATTTTTCTTGAAAATCTACTGTGGAGCAGCAATGGTGGTCAGGCCGACCGGAGACTAATACCGTATTATCGTGGGCCTACCTGCCAGCTATGAAGTCTTGATCACAAATAAAGGTTATCGTTCAAAACTCAGAAATAGACCAAAATTGCATTATTGGCGCTATGAAGCAGAATCATTCTACAAAAATACTGTTTATGTGTATATACTTAAAACCATGCTTAGAACTTGCCCCATCCAGTAATAGTTATTGAATCACGGATATTAGAGTCGATATCAAGTCGCTTTCCCTTTTTTCCACGGATCATCGCTTTACACCTTTATTTTTTCGTAGACCCCCACAAGACACTGGATCTATAATTGGGAATTCTGTGCTCATTGTTCCTGAAGAGTGTGGGCGTGTTCTGCAAGGTTTTGCGCAGGATTCTCTCGTCGTTTAACTCTGCACCCCCCAGGTATCTCCGAAAATAGTCACTGAGAGCGGATTTTTGTTTATTTCAGGCTGTTGTAGTATCAAAATCGTTGGCTTTAAAGAATTGCTGAAGTGCTGATGTCCATCAAAGTTTGGCATCAGCAACTATAACATTTTGACGTGTAGCAGAGGCGGGGTCTTTGAGAGAGATAATTGGGGGTTCCTTTCTTGGTGACATCTTTTGCAATTAACCACCCTGGTATTACGACTGAATGCATCTTGCGATTGTAGAGAGCGAACCCCCAGACCACGATGGATTCCCCCACCAACTTTCTGGTCGATTTTTTTTCCAGATCCCAGCCTTGATCCAGTCTCTTCCATGCTTTCATCCAACCATCAATGCGCTACGAGAGGAGCCCGCTTCGAGTGATTAGTGGACCCGTCTCCATGTTCTCAACTCTTTCCCGTGTCGCTGACTTAAAGACAACATTGGTGTTCCTGCTGTCTGTTCAGCCGTAAACGCTTTACATTTTTCCGTGCATGGGTGCAATTAGCAAAGGTCCTGTTTCCTCTGCTCTGGATTGCGGAGGTGGCGCGTTCAGTTTCCTTTAGAAAAAAGGGGGCTGGGCCGTGTATCGCTCGACGAGGCGTTTCCATTCTGCTTCCTGATCGTTTTCCCCGACAACCGTATCGAGGGCAATGGCGTTCTCCCGTACTCGGAATATGCGGATTCGTGGAGACGTAGTTCCGTACACTGATCGATTTTATCAATTTTCGCAGGTATTTCGGCCGGGAAAGAAGCATAAAATGTGAGCCAGATATGTAAAGTTATCTACACGCACAGGCGGCAGTCACCAGACCCGATACATGGATCCACGCTCCATCCTATCCCCCCCCAAAAAGAGCGATATTTTCTTTTCACTCTTCTCACTAATTTTGCAGGATTACTGGACAAATTAAGGCCGCCCAATTCGTTTGTCGTTTATTTTAGGTGCGTTCATTTATAGTGCAAACAATTATGACGACTTCTTACAATTCAGATCAAACCCGTCGTTATGTTAACAATCTGTAGCTAATCTTCATGGCCAAGAAGGTATTTCAGACCACCTCCGTTCACGGACCTACAGCTGTCTTCAGAGACCCCTGGAGTAAGTTCCCTGGCGCACTTGTTATTATTCAGTATGTTTACGCGGATACTCGAGAGTTATCTCCGCTGTGCCTAGCTGATTAAAAACTAAGCAAAGGATAATAAAATTAGAAAACGATACGAATTAGATATCAAATACTTAAGTTAACTCAGGAAGTCTGCCTTCAGATAATGAGTCAAAATAATGTCTCTGTTTCGATATTAAATTCATCGCTGCGAATTAACACGGAACGGAAAAGTAGTCCGTGTTTTCAAAAAAGGGAGAAAAAACACATTAAAGAATTATTTCCCACGCAAATTCAAACCAAGTCAGAATAAAATGGGAGCAGGTAATAAAATTAAAATTGTAATTATACATAGGCTTCGTTTACATCTTATAATTTTGCGGATGAATCTTTAGATGAGGATGAAGCGTAGTTAGATTTTGGTTGCTACTCGAGTGACGTCGGATCGGGCTGTCTCGCTCGGCTATTTACTACTGACACCAGAACGAGACCCAACGAGACGTTCAGAAGATGTGCAAGCGTAAAGCATGGCGCTTGTAGAGAGAAGCCCACCTGCTCACTCGGACACTTCATACAGATCCCGTGTACTAAAGCACAGGTGGAGTTAGCTAAGAAATGGTCCATGAGTTAATTTTCTTAATTAATTCCGTGCATTTTTTGGTTGCTGCGATTCGTTATTATCGAAATGTGTTTTGTACCTAACGCCTTATTAGTTAACGTTTGTCTCTTTTATGATTAGAATCCCTCTTGTTTTTGTCGATCCACGTGTTGTATTTTCACGTCTTAAATATGAAACACAAGACATACCTGCCTGCTAAGGCGTTAAACTCTGGAGATAAAGATGAAGAACCGATGTCACGGGCTATGATAATGGCTTGGTGAATCCTTGTGCACCTTTTCAGATTTGGAAATCAGATGGGGAACTATCACAACAGATATACTAAGCGATAAATCACTCTACTCTAATTCTATATCAGATAAATCTATTTTTATGGATTAAAAAGAAAAGCTGAAAAATTATGAATGCTAAAATATATATATAATTGTCATAAACTGGCAGATTTTTGTGCATTGAAAGTGAAATAAATCTAAAGGGAAAAGATATTTGTTTCAAAAAAAAATTATACAGAATATTATTAAAAAATTTTAAGGTGAAATGCTTAACTTTTATACTCTGGTTAACTCTTCCATTTGCTGTGTTTGCAGCTGAAAATCACTCCTTTTCATGTTTGTGGTTTGGGCTGGCGATTGATTACCCCTAATTCTGATGCAACATTTCTAGTTAAGCATCACTCGTATATTAACGATTATCGATGTTTCTGAAGATCGTGACGTCACGGTTTGACGGATGCTCAGAGGCTTGATACTGCTCCTTCCTCGCAAAGAGGCGAGTGGCTATGCGCGCGGCCACGTGCCCGACTTGTCACCCTGTCAGCTGTCAGATGCTTCCTCGCCGACACTTACGGACGCCACCTGCCGAAAGAAGATGGCGTCACTACTCCGGCGTATCGATCAGAGTGTGGCGGACTAATCACATACCGGCGCAAATTATAGTTAAGTTCGATAATGAGCCGGCGACGTTTTTAAGAACCAGCTTCATCATCTATCGTTCCAGTGTCCGTCCGTCTGTCTCTGTATATATTTATATAAAAATTCCCTTCCTTTAATCGTCGATCTGGGGTGAAGACCTTTCTACCATAAATAATTTTGTCACGAACAGTAAATTCATTTTTCCTCTACTGGCGAACACCTCCGACAGTCCCTGGTAAAGTTAGCCGCTTACTACGGTCTTGCCTCGCGGGCCCCATTCTCCGTCCCCTCCTCCCCGAGTTTAAGAACGATCGGCCCCCAGTCCACCCACCGTCTCGGTATCGGCTTTGTTGTCGTCTGCACCCGGAACACCTATGTTTTAAAACCTCCTCTGTACCTGTCCACCTGGCCGCCTCGTATAAAGGTGATGTATATTTTATGGAAAACCCCTGGTAATTATAATGATTTATTGGGGCTGTTTAGGCGGATGATCCGACAGGGGTCGATTCGGTAGCGTGGCTCCCTTGACGTCGAGACAGGACCCGTTTAATGGTCTGTTAAAGAGATCGTGAAATCTTCGCCGATCTGGGGTCAGCGAGCGAGACAAATATGAGGAGGACGAGAAAGAGTTTTCTTCATGACTGAAAGTCAAAGAACGGCCCGCGGATTCCGTGGATGTAAATAACCGTTTATATCGCTTTAAAAAGCTCGTTCCAAGCTGTCCATTGATCGCTACACGCCGTCCTCCATTGTGGCAGTTCATAACGTCAAGACGACTGTTTTGTCCGGACTGCCAACAGAACTTAATATTCTCCTCTTTCCTTCTCTTTCAAACTGCACTTAGTGTCAGTCGGCTTCTGCTCTCGTTGTTTTTGTTTTTTTAGCTTATTCAGTCGTCTTTTATTAGAGGTACTCTTATCTGCATATTTTACTCTCCTTATAATAATTAATCATCTTTCTGTAATTAAAAGTGCGTAGCTCATTTCACCTTGCAGAGCCCGCCTACCACATACTGAGAGATATTATTATTATTATTATATTATTATTATTATTATTATTATTATTATTATTATTATTATTATTAGTATTATTATTATTATTATTATTATTATTATTATTATGATTATTATTATTATTATTATTATTATTGTTGTTGTTGTTGTTGTTGGTGTTTATTATTATTATTATTATTGTTGTTGTTGTTGTGTTGTTTGTAAATTTTCTTATTTTTACAAAAGCGTTATTAAATTCGAACCTTTCAATTTTGATAAATTGTAAAGATATTTAAGAAAAAACTTGTTTTGAAATATATTTAATTAGTAGCAAAATTCTACGTTCTCTCTTTCTATTTGTACTGACGTCATCTCTCTCTCTCTCTCCTCTCTCTCTCTCTCTCTGTCTCCCTCTCTGTACTGACGTCATCTCTCTCTCTCTCTCTCTCTCTCTCTCCCTCTCTCCTCGCTCTCCTCTCTCTTCTCCCTCCTCTCTGTACTACGTCATCTCTTCTCTCTCGTCTCTCTCTCTCTCTCTCTCCTCATCTCTCTTCTCTCTCTCTCCGTGTGTACTGACGTCCATCTCTCTCTCTCTCTCTCTCCCTCTCTGTACTACGTCTCTCTCTCTCTCTCGTCTCTCCCCTCTCTCTCTCCCCTCTCTCTCTCTCTGCTCATCTCTCGTCTTCTCTCTCTCTCTCTCTCTCTCTCTCTCCCTCTCTGCTCTCTCTCGCGCTCTCTCTCTGCTCCCTCGCTGTACTAGTCATCTCTCTCTCTCTCTCTCTCTCTCTCTCCGTCTCCCCTCTCTCTCTCTGTCTATTTGTACTGACGTCATATCTCTCTCTTTCTCCGTGTGTACTGTCATCGCTCTCTCTCTCTCCTCTCTCTCGCTCCTCTGTCTCCCCCCTCTCTCTGTCTATTTGTACTGACGTCATATCTCTCTTTGTATTGATGTCATCTGTGCCTCTCCCTCTCTCTGTACTGACGTCACCTCTCTCTCTCTCTCTCTGTCTCCCCCCTCTCTCTGTCTCTTTGTACTGACGTCATATGTCTCTTTGTATTGATGTCATCTGTGTCTCTCCCTCTCTGTACACTGACGTCACCTCTCTCTCTCTGTCTATTTCTCTTTGTTCTGAATCTTTTTCAACGATAAAATAAGCCTATAACCTCACAATTCCCTATGAAATACAAAGAAGCAATGAATAATTCATAATACAATATTATAAACTTTTTAAAATTCTTCATTTGTAGGTATCGGGAAGTTGAAGCTAAATTTTATAACGTGTGTGTGTGTGTGTGTGTGTGTGTGTGTGTGTGTGTGTGTGTGTGTGTGTGTGTGTGTGTGATCAGTTAAGAGAATATGCCAAAATTTAGCTTTAACCTAAATGCAGTCAATGAAGAAAAACGACAGACAAATTTAATGTTTTCAAGTAAACCCAGTGACCGGTGTTTGTTTGATCGTTACGTAAAACTACTTTATTCTAAAGCACTCGCAATCCACTCTGTGCCCTTCCAGCACTGCCACGTGCTCACAGTGCATTTCAAAAAGGAAACGACAGATTTGGTTTCAATTCAAAGTCTGGTGTTCATTCCACACGTCATTCCCGCTTCAAAAGAAACTACGATAACCATTCCTAGATCTTGTTTTAAAAATTAACAATCTAATTATCCTTTTCTTTTTTTTTGTTGTATAATTGCTTGAAACATGTGTCTGTTATCGATAAATAGTTTCCATTGCTAAGTTGTGCAATACGTCTACAACTCCAGCAGCAAGAACGAGAGAGCTTCTGCAGGCTGCGGTTAACTGGGCTTCCTGCTCCTTAGTCGTAATACTGGAAACGGATTGTGATGTCACTAGATGACGATGGCGGTGCAGCGAGAGAGGAGAACCAACCGTACTGGCCGACAAAGACCTTTCTCTTGATATATTTTTGAGTAAAGTGTGTGGGCTTACGCTAATCCTGCAGATTTCATCTTGAATTCAAAATCATCAAGGCAGGTCGGTAAGTTTACGGTATTACGTGCGTCAGCTCGTCGCGATCATCTGTTCTCCCACACCGATATTTCTCTTTGGCTTTTTTTTTTTGTATTTCGAAAGTATTAGAAGAGAATTATGTCAGCGCCAAAATGTCGTAATCTGAAATTGTCCTCGAACTATGTTATGCCCAATTGCTGATTGACCGTTGACAGCCAGAATTAAACGTTTAAAGCCACATTGGTTCCTGTTTTCAGTGGATTCCATGATCAGCTCCAAACTCCCTCGTCAGTCGGTAGTTTTAATTCTTTGTCCGGTTTTATGCCCTTTTCTAACGGTAGGACGAGGGCAGCGGTCGTGCACTTATTGCACACGAACACCTGAGTGTGCGAGTTTGTTTATAGCGTAGGTAAGAACTGCTGCCCGCAGAGATACCGGCCACACCTTTAGGCAGGTAGTGTAACCTGGCACCGAGGAACGTCCGAAAGACCAGATAACTTATCAACTCGCACTGGCAGAACCATTATCCCGAAAAACGACCCGCCAAACGGGTACCTTACCTGCTTACTGCTAAACTAACAGAGACACTTTCAGTAAGAAAACTTTCCTAAGGTTCCAAACTACCCGGGAACCAAACCTGGGTCCTCTTGTCGGGCGCGCTCGCTATTTACTACGTCACTGGGGCACTTAGCCTTTTCCAAAGATCCCAAAAGGCGTAATACGCAACCTTCAAATCAAAAAACTGAGGAATTCGTGAATATCCCCCATCTAAGCTTGTAACTTTAAAAGGTATCCGCCGTGTTTCTCTCTCCTCAGTAAAGACGTACAAGAAGACACTTATAGTTGATTTTCCTTTTTAATTTTCAAAGCTAATTTAAAGTAGATTAAAGCTGTGCATAAAACTTTTATTTTTTTACTTTTTTTAAGGTTTCACTTTTAGCCTCCGTTTCGCATGAAACGTCAGTATTCCAAGATGGTTGTCACTTGTATCGTCCTTGCATTCACTCGCTCTCTGGGTTGGTCAGCCAAAGAATGTAACAGCGAGAGCAACTTGTTTAGTTTGTCTGTTTTATTATATACTATAAGCGACAAGCTGAAAGTTGCTTAAGTAAAAAAACAGGTGTTTAAGTTGGTATTATCAGGAATAAAGCAAAACAGTTTTCCTTGATTTACAAAAAAAAATTCCTTCCATTCTCTTCCCTTCACCCACCCAGTGATTTCTTTCAGTTATACAATAGAAAGCCATAAGGGAGTTATCTGATGAGCACAGAACTAAAAGTAATAAATAAGGAAATAATTGTAACGTCTTGATTTAAATTAACAGCAGAACGACAATAAAACCTACACGAGAGACAAGTCCAGTAATGTATAGCATATCGGATTTAGAAGGCGAAATCAAGGAAGTGCGGCACGACGATATAAATTCTGCACAATACGCTGGTGTCGGAAAGAATCTACTGGCAAGGGTCACAGAAGTTTAGCCTATAATGGCCGTGATCTGCAATACTGGTGCTATAAATAACCTAATGAAGCCCAATGGGTTGAAATATAAGAAAGAGAGAGAGAGAGAGAGAGAGAGAGAGAGAGGAGAGAGAGAGAGAGAGAGAGCGAGAGGAGAGAGGAAGATGGAGAGAGAGCGAGAGAGAGAGAGAGAGAGAGAGAGCGAGAGAGGAGAGGAGGAGAATGGAGGAGATAGAGAGAGAGCGAGGAGAGAGAGAGCGAAGAGAGAGAGCGATCGAGAGTAGAGAGAGAGAGAGAGAGGAGAGAGCGAGAGCGAGAGAGAGAGAGAGAGAGAGAGCGAGAGAGACGAGAGAGGAGAGAGAGGAGAATGAGAGAGAGAGACTGAGTGAGAGATGAGAGAGAACAAAACTCTAAATGGTACTACCAGAAACGCTTAACGATATCCCGTCCAACGGATCGGCCTTTCCGGTAAATCAGTACAAGATTAGCCAGGGTAGTAGAGAAATAAAAGCACCAAGTAAATAGTTTACTTACGCAGAGAATACTGCGTAAGCTCGAATTATCTCGTCTGAAACCATCGAGGCGGCTCGATTAGCGGTTTTTCAATTTGTAATCTCGCGTAATCAGATGGTGGGCAGTGCCGACGCAATTCGGCGCTAAAGCTCGCCATTGTGTGCCGCCATTATTAGAATGGCGAAGGACGGTCGGTGACAGGATTTCCTCGCTAACGCCCGATTCATTGTTCTTTTCCCCTATTTACCTACCCGTCATTTTCGGCTTAACCGCCAATTTCCCCCGTCACGTGATCTACGTGCATCTTTGCGTCGTTTGTGCGCCGATGCGAAATTTGTCCTCCATCTTGCACCCACCGCACCGGAACAGGACGCACTGCACTCTCGTGGTCCCCAGACCAGCCCGGTGACGTCGGGAACCGGTCGTGGAGCAGACGAGAGTTGTGAGGCGGACGTGCTCGTCGTCCAGCGAGACAGGCTCCGCTCACGCACGACTTCAAGAAACATGGGTGCGGGTCGTTAAAGAAACTCCTTAACGATTGGAAAAAAGGAAGAAAGAGAAGACTTCAGCTCACTTGTCCCGGAGATTTCTGAGTGATTCTGAAACAGTCGGCGAGCCACTAGTGTTGTTCGTTCCTCGGTCCTCTCTTGGCGCAGTAGACGTGAATATTAATTGTATGCCGAGATTTTATGATGGAGTTAATACCCGAAGAAGGTTGAGATAATTTTCAGTTAAACCTGAATAATTTATCAAATCTGCCAGATTAGAGAAATAGAGCTTAATTTTAGAGACAATATGTATTGAAGTATAGTTATTAGGAAACGTTAAGGGTTAATAAAGTGTAAAGGTAATTAATCAAATTACCAGATGTATAATTAATTATTTTAAAAAAGGGGTCATTAGTTAGGCTACACCTTTAATAGGCCTGGAACCCCTGACATTGCCATTCGACGACATTTAAGCCAGCGCCATCTACAATTCTTGAACAAAAGCCTTTTGCGTACTCGCAGAACACCAACGACTCATGCTGATGTTGGCTCCTCTGAAGATTAAGGGGATTTCCTGTTTGTTTTTTCCGGTGATGCTCGGCAGCAGTCGGCCTCACGCCAGAGCGCTACGTTGCCCCTCAGTACAATCGCGGCGTCTATCTTTTACCGATCCTAGTCTACCAAAAATAATTAAAGAAACGGATTTTTAAGGAAAAAAAACTAAGTGGGGGGGAGGCTATTACATGGTCGTTAACAAGGATCGTGTTTCGTTTTTGCCGGGCGGCTCCCGGGTTGGCCAGTCTGTGGCCCTGCCCCTCGCACTTGCATCTGCCGGCAAGTGAAGCAACCTGCATTTCATGACGCGAGCAATGGAAACTTTTAACAACTTTAAATGTGTTTGGGAGACTTTCTCTCGAATGTCGGAACGTTCTGCGGAGATTCGGTCGAAGAGCATCCCTGTGTGCATCCAGATCTTGTATTGGGCGCGAGATATCTAAGGGGGGGAACGTTTGACACGCACGCTACCAGCTCATTCGAGCAAAGTCTCGTACTTCCACGTCGGCCTGCGGACCTGACGTTTCGCGACGTCATAGTGGAGACAGTCTGACGTACACGTGACGTGTTAAAGAGAACCCGACCTACATGCCGTGGAGGCGTACTGGTGAAGAATCTGGAGTCTGTTAGTGGAATAGGCTGACGTTTTAAAGAAAAGTGTGTAACACAGAATTAAGAGGCTGCGACATATTAATGATGCCTTAATGAAGACAATCTGACTTGGTAATGACTTATCAGAGCATATTAATGTTTTTGTTTATTATTATTATTAGCAATAGTAGTAGTAGTAGTGTAAAACTGATATAAATCACTCCATAAACTGTAGATGTGACAAGCAGAACTGACGAACTATACGATATCAAGATAAACGATCATATTTTCTGATAAATTACAGCCCTCTGTTGTACACTGCGTTTTAGGGGTTTCGTTCGTTCGTTTGTTTACCGAGTTTTCACGAGCTCTACTTTAAAAGCCTCCCGTGTGTAGCAGAACCCGGGCGCGCTGATTTATTTGCCGTAGACGGCCCGTTCCGTCACCGGGCCGTAATAAGGCTGAGACTGGTCTCCTTCCAGACTCTGCTTTAAATAGAAGCTGACAGGAGCAGAATTATTGCTACAAATGTGATCCGCTCAGCCTGCTAAAAACCATAAACCGTGCGCCTGAAAGACCCCAGAAAGTCCAAGGTGAGCACTCGCATTAGCCAATAAATATTGTCAAAGCCCTCTTTTGGTATTAATAAATGTCAGACTACAAAAGGTGTGACACGTATTAAAAGCTTTCAACAGGCTAAAGTCGACCAACTCTTCGGTTCGCCTTTCACGCGGAGATCCGCGCGACCGGTCGAGTCCGTAGCCTGATTTATCGTGACTTTAGAACGGCGATGACTCCTTAATGTGCAGGAAGATGTCATCGTCTGGCCTCGAACGTACTTCTGCCAGTCTACAACCTCTCGTGAGCGCTAGAGAGAGAAAAACCGACCGGTGCTTGCTAAATCAGTTGTGTGGACGCCAGGTCTTACGAACCGGGGGAGGAACTACCCGTAAATAAAACACTAACAAATTTAATTCGAAATAGCGTTTCGAAAACGAAGTGTTTATATATGTTATTGGACACCGGCGTCCGACTGATCCCATGTCGATTACGTAAGCCGAACCTCGAACTCTGCGCACTGGACGCACTTGCCTTCTGCAGTGTGCTGAGTGTAAATCGTGACGTTTCACTGGCTGGTGTAGAATCGACTCAGATTATCCGAGACGAGACAAGAAGGCAGAAAGCGGGAACGTATCGTAAAAAAAAAAAAAAAGGTAGCTGGATGTTCATTATCGAGTAGGTAGTTCGTCACTTGATGGCCAAAACATTGCGATGCAGACTCAGCTGCTAGTTTGCCATGACGGATCGGAGACATCTAGAAAAGACGACTTCAGGAGCGACAAGGTGTTTGGTTGTGCCGTGCACAAGCCTCCATCCTTTGCCAGGACCAGCGTTTTCAGAGATCAGGAAACGACGGAAGGTAGTAGCGTTCGGGATGTTTCCTACGAATGAGATCTGGATGCGTCACGGTCGCAGAAACAGTGCATGTCACCAGTTACCAGAAAAAAAAAAAAAAACATTTTCCAGCAAGCTGTTGCGCCTTATTTTGGCAATTACCCGCTTGCTGTTAGACCGGTGTTCGTGAAAGACGAATGCCGGGCCATCGAACAGCCGTACTGGCACGTGATGCTTACAGCAGAGTGCCATCGACGACACCCTACCATAGCCAGCAAGACGCCCAGATCTCAATCCATGTAATATTTCGGAAACTGACTACCGGTGCCACAGAATGTGTAGAAGAAAACCTTCCTGTTCATAACCATGCGAAGTGACTCAAGAATTATTCCAGGAATGATCAGAGGTACCAAACAGAAAGATCCAAAGTATAGCTCTTATTACATGAAGAAATGTTTCTACAGATAAGCAAGGGCTATGCACCAGATGCTCAGCTTCTGTACAATAATGATTTTGAAAATTCCTAAGAATTAATTGCATACCAATTTTTCACCAAGATTTGTTATATGACTAAAATTTGTATCATACTTAAAAACGGTAATTTGTGGCACATTATTCGTCTACTGGTTAGGATATGAATAACTTTTCGGATATTGGTTTATTTTATTATGAATATGATTTCAATTCAATGTGCAAAACTGCACATTTTAATGCGTTGCTTCTGACGAATTATAAGCGGTGCCTAACTAACATCTGGGTGTGTACGCACCAATATAAAATCCTACTGTAGTCACACCACGCTGCTACTTAAAGTATAATTTCCTTCTCGAACTCTGTAAAGTCTGTATACAGACATCCTGCTGTCACTTGGTACAGTATCGTGGAATGTTGTCGTAGCTAAAATATCTGGAAAGCAGAGGGCTACGAATCACTTCCTAAAATTCAGATGTTATCATTTGTGTCGTACACCAGTCTCTACAACGGAGATAACCTAATTACGTTGAAGACAGCATTGATGCTAGAGCCTGGTTCCACCGTTATCCGCTAGAGAGCGTCGCTTATCCTGCGCCACGAAAGATCCGGCACTTCCGACTTCGGTAGACGAAAATTCCTTACTAGAATCTTTCACTACTAAACGTATTTGGGGGGGACATGCGGCCGGCCGGCCGGTGAAGGAGAGAGAGAGAGAGAGAGAGAGAGAGAGAGAGAGAGAGAGAGAGAGAGAGAGAGAGAGAGAGAGAGAGAGAGAGAGAGAGAGAGAGAGAGAGAGAAACCAAACAAACCATGCCAGAAAGGTAGGGCGAAACCGACTCGACTTCGACGGGGATTCTAAATCGGAGGCCTTGACAATCTAGTAGTCTGGCCACCGATCTGTGGTTGCGATATTTTAACCTCTCGCACTAACCGAAGCAATGATGCCACGACCAAAGCTGTACAGAGGCTTCACGATATAAATAAGGTCTCCCTGGCTTACGATGTTCTTCAGATCTTAGTTGTTTGGATATAGGATTTTTTTTTCTTAAGCGCCGCAAGTAAAAAAAGACAAACAGATATTCGTCGATTTTCATAGATAATGGCAGAAACGTACGTATTGAAGGCAGGTACAATGATCTTGGATCCGTTATTGGAGGTTTAATATAGTTGCAAGCAATTTTTTAATGCTCCTCTTGGCGTTGTCCCATCTCCGGATTATATGTGCAGTTAAAATTAACTTTCCAGCCAAAATATTTTTTAAAGGGGCAGTATAATTTAAATATACTTGTTTGTTTGTTTGTTTGCTTTTAGAAAAATAAATTAACAAACAACCGACATAAAATATTAAGAATAATAAGGAAAAATAAATATTAATTAAAACATTTTTTCCATGCCAAATTTAGCTTTAAAATTTATCATTTAAACAAAATCTGCCAAAACTGGTTTGGAAGAATCCTTAAAAGTAGCGCCCAGGTCTCTTTGATAAATCTCGCTAATTTTTAGATGAAAAACAAAATGGCCGGAATTATTGCATCATTCGAAATAATTCTAATTTATTCACAGGTGTAATTCGTTATAACATGAATAGGGCGGAGTTTAAACATTGTTGGGTTATGTCAAAATGATATTCTTTAATCTAAACGGAATTTCAAAGTTCGGATACACTGAAGTTTTCCGTTTTATTATTTCATAGTTATACCTCCACAGGAAGTTACTACACTATGGAGGATGTTTGATAGAGCTGACAGAGAGGAGGTAGATGGTACAGGGGGTAAGTTGTTACACCACCAGTAATTTCTAATTGAAAGTAGACATGAGCTGTAATCGGTGTCACACGCTTTGATTTTCGAAGAGGTCGTTTATAGCTTATCTGATATCTTAGGAATTACTGGTGCTGTAACAACGTATTCCCTTGTAAGAGCCCTGCGAATATCAAAACACTTTTATTATTATGCTAAAAATGCATTTTACATTTGTACGACACACTCAAGTTTCTCTTTGAGACGATATGGCCGCTACTGTTCTTGCATCTGTTTTGTTACCTTAACTTTTCCTGGCAAATCCTTGGTACGATTTGTCGGCTACATTAGCACCTCCCTTCGTCTCTATTGGGTTTTTTTCTGTTGTTTTTAGAAAGTCTTTCTCAAATTTATTTAACTTTTAATCTAAAAATTGCTCTCCAGAGTTAGTTAGGCTATATATTGAAAGCGATGGATAATCTGGTGTCTTCAAACCGAGGTTCCGAAGGCAAGTAAATTTCTTCTTTACAGAAACGAGATGTGTGAGGAGGTGGGTGGGTGCTTTTGGAAGTTGTTAGGATAATTAATCTAAGTAAAACAGGAGAACCCTGTAAAATTACCCACGATACTTCTCTCCTACGATCATTATGCTTCAGAGAATTACAGTCCGTTCTCAGCTTCATCTGGTGACATTTTGGAGATTAATAATAGCAAAATCCATTTTCGTTCACAAAATACGTAAGTAGATGGGTTTTCCACAACAAGGAACCCGTCTACCTTTCGCACACCAGAAAGAATTTTATAACAAAAGACGATTTTGAGAGCAAAGAATATATATATTTGGATATATAAACTGCGATCCTCCTTTCCAACAGTCTTCACCATAATCGCAGACAGGAGTTATCAGTATAGATTATATATCTCGGCGAAACAGACCATTTTCTAAAAGCGCTTCGCTAGAACGTAGAGCGAGCTCTGCTCGTTAGAGCCGACTGCAGACATCATGTAGAAAATACAAACCGATGAAAACTCCGAGGGGAAAATCTTTCAAATTTACAAAGCGATGAGGTTTACGTTGGCTAAAGGCCAGTAATTGCTTAGACATTCTGACGGCCGGGCCATCAATCAAAGACGAGGCTGGTCTGTGCGTCATGTGCACGGTGATGTGCTGACGGTGCGACCACACTGGAGAATCACCCGAAGGTCATCTTTCCCCGATCCTCCTTCTGTTTCACACTTCTTTTATTTATTTATTTTTTTTTTTTTTTGCCGGCTCCATCCTGGAGTCAGGCGGCGCTCAAAGAGTTCCTCTCAACCGCCCCGTGCTCATCTTTGTACTGGGTTTCCTAGGTGAGCCTTTCCTGCCGTTAACAACGTCCTTTATGCAGTTCGATTCATGTAGTGGCGCAATTATCTCGCTGCTTCCGCTGAAATATCTCACTACCTCGCTGCTTAATTAGTCAGCCTCGCTGACGTCGGCCACTGTCCGTGTTGCATGTCTGATAAAAGACGTCTAGAGAGACAAGGTAAAGAAGCGAGAGAAGTGCGCGCTTCACGTGGATCTGGATCTGATCATCATCTTGCGTCCTAAACCGTCCCAAACGTTCAGAGATATTAAGGTTTTCTGCAAGTTCGTTTTTCGCCAGGTTTTAGGTTTCAGAACCGACCGTAAACCCCTGTCTCGCTTGTGTTAAAGTTTGCTCCTGTAAGTTCCTTCAAAATAGGCGCGGATCGAATCTCCTTTTGCCGCCCCGAGGACGAAACTGTTTTTTATTTTACCGAAACCGGCACCGAGAACCAGTACAGCTGACGTGGTTCCGGTTCGGTCTCCTCTTTCAGGTATCTACGAAGGTAATACGATTCGATAAGTGACAGAAGTCAGGGAGTATTTGAAACAGTAGTTGAATTTGTGCTACATCGATTTTATAATCAAACAAATATAGGCGTAGATAAAATAACGTATATATAAATCGCGTTCTTGCTTCTAGATAATAAAATCACAATAAGGAGAAATTCAACTTTACTTCAATTCTTAACGACTGATGTAAAAAAGGGGGGGAACCGAAACGCGTTTTTACCTGGTATTTATGTGGCGTTCAAACTGGTAGACACCTGACGCCATAAATACGGTATTTGGCGAGTTTTTAATAGCAGCTTGATTAAAGATGAAGCAAAGACGGCTTTTGTCCAGTGAAGTTAGAGATATTCAGCTTTAGTTAGGCCTTACATTTTTTTTTTTTGTTTTTTTGTTTTGTTTTGCGACGAAAGACTTTAATAAACGCAAGTATTAGCTGTCACCTGGTTTCTCTACTGGTCTCCGAAGTGCCTTCTATCGCGAATCCAAAAATGTCGCCTGCCACTAGAGGGCAAAGCGTCCCTGACCAATCACGCTGACCCTACCACCGTCACACGGCAGCCTCCTTGCTCTGCTCAGAAAGAAGAAACACCGCCGGCTTTTACGTTGACCCAGACGATTGCTGAGCCAACTCGAGAGGAATCGGACCGTGCCTGCACGTCCGTAAAATATGTCACGTGGCGTTTTTAAGTATAAAAGTGCAATGTCTTTACTTTCGCATGCTATCGTGTCTCGTTTTTTAAATGTTTGTCCTCATTTTATGCCGCAAGTGCGGTTAACAAGTTTAAAAGACGTGGCGGAAGAGGGCGGTTAGGCGGCATGGTTTCGGACTTCCGCAGCTTGAGAGACTCGACTTCGATTCCCCGGTCGGGACCGCTTCGATTTGGCGTCTCCCACATACAAAAGCGAGAAAACTCCTGGTAGGGTTTTCTGGTAGAGGTTCCGCTGGTATAATTCGCTACAGACTTGCACCTTGATCAACGCTGAAAAGTCCTCAACGATACCTAGGTAACTTAATCTTAATTAGCTACTGAGGATGAACCCGACACTTTCCACGTCCGTCTCCCGGCTTCGAACTGTCCTTAGAATGCGATAGTCAAGACCAATGGCTAACCAGGAAGAAGATTCGAAGTTTTGCGCGTGCGTAGCTTCTTCGGCAGGTTCCCGTTTAGAATTATTGCTCTATGATGATAAGAAATCAGTCTTTTCTAAGCCATGGCGTTAAAAAAAAAAAAAAGAGGTGGGGTCCAGTTTCTTTCCAGACAGCCTTCAAATCCCAGTTTGTACTAGGCATCCACATCAGCAACACATGACGAGCTAGCCCGGGAGTGCCGGCCGCACAAGGTAATCGAACCACGACGGCCGATTACAAATTGAATAATTTAACCAGTCTGTTTCTTTGCGTTGATCTCTAATATAAATAAATTTTTTATCATAGACCTAAAACGATGTCATTTCGGGGATAAAGATTTGATCAACGACTGCTCCGCACTTTTCATAATTTACTCCTCTCGTAAAATCAATTTAAAAAAAATCTCTGTTTCCATCTTCTTTGAAACCCCTTTTGGAACGTAAGTCGTCCGTCAGAATAACTCCCCTTCTAAACCAAGCGGTGGAGAACATGGCGCGCCCGCCTACTGCAGACATTTCCGACTTGAGCTCTTTATCTTTCAGGGATGGCGAAGAAGACCGAGAAGAAAGCCTGCTAGAGAGCTACCGACGCCAAATCGAACTGACCCCGACCGGGATTCGAGCTCGGGCCTTCAACCTTAGCAGTCCAGCAGGCTACCACTAGCACCATCGAGTCGATTGTTCAGAAATATAATTTAAGCTGGAGGTATCTTAGCTTGTAAAGTTTTTCGGATTCTTTTTTGCAACGTTCTGTATATACACATTAAATAGCAAGAAAAGTCTGTGATACTTTTTTTGTAATGATAGAAGTAAGCTAAACTTTAAAAAGCACAGTTTCTCTAAAACTGTTTCTTTGATTTACCTTGAATAAAGTCTTTTAAAAAAAACCCATCTGGAACACCGCAAAGACTTACAGATCGTTTATAAAATAGCACATTTGTCTGAATTTTAAGAAGTCGTTGAATGTTTATTTCTGTTTAAACATTGACATTTTACAATTCTGAGTACGATAGGCAACCGTATACGGTTAACTCGGGTGTCTCACATCGTTTCCCATGGCAAATAATCCCTGACCCTCGTGTGACTGGTTGTTAGGGTTAGGGTTTGATACTGCCCCAAACACTCTCAAGTAGTAACTTTTGAGGGGCTAAACGTATCCCTGATAAACCAGAGGCAAAAGAAATGGCAAGAATACATTAATAATAATAATAATAATAATAATAATAATAATAATAATAATAATAATAATAATAATAAATAATAATCAGAAAATTATTTCTGGTGTTGCAATAATTCTGGCCATTCCTCCGTGTGTATCTGTGAAAGAATCACTCTCGCTCTCATTTCTAATCTCCTCACATTATACACGTTAGAGCAAACATCCGCAAGACGATAGTCGAGTAGGGACTTTCGCTATGTTACCCGTCACAGATGCAGCGGCGCTCGGCGCCTCATGCGATCTCTGCCCGATTCTCCGTGTGGGGGAGAGTCCAGCCAGCCAGCGCCATCGGTCACCTGACGTCTAATAGGAGACCACGTGTTCCTCATCAGCGGTGTCCGCTGAACAGTTAGTTAGGCGACCGGGAAGAGGAGGAGGAGGTGGGGGGAAGAGCGGGAGAGGAAGGGACAGCAAATTTGATCAGGTAATAGTTGTAATAATTATCTTTGATGTTCTCTGTGTTTTCTAAAAAAAAAACTGTATGTTTGTTTACAGTTTCTTTGTTCCTTTCCATTAAAATATACACAGGAAGTAATTTATACCACAAAATCAAATAATCTCCACTGCCGACCTTTCGCCACGAGCTTTTCTGGGTCAAAAACAGTGGTGTGTGTGTGTGTGTGTGTGTGTGTGTGTGTGTGTGTGTTGTGTGTGTGTGTGTGTGTGTGTGTGTGTGTACCCTGCCGGGTCACCGATTATCTAACTAATTAGGCACAAAGGAAGATTTATTTCGATTTAAAAGTTTTGTGACAAAACCTTCAAAACTAAAGATGCTGCTTCGCACCCATATATGAAAAAATTTTTTTGTATGCATGCGTCATCCTCATCATTATGTCATCATCATCATCATCCCGGATCCGGGGTTCGATAAGTGTAAGATCACCATCCATAATCCAGGACAAACCCCCCCCCCAAAAAAAGAAAGGGTACCCGCAAGGTGCGCTCCTCAGATCCTTTCTGCTGGATGTTGTTGAAAGGGACACAAGCTTCCCCACTTATCCTTTTAAAGGTAGCCTACCAAAAGTCCCCACGAAAACATCCTCGGTTCATGATGTTCATCGTAGTTTACCAAAACAGCCTTATTCCTTAAAGACCTGCATCCAGTGCGAATAGAATCATTCGAGTAAAACATCACGTGTGCAAGTGTTGTTTGTTACAGGTTACGTCATCCTATTGTTATAAACAAGTTCCATCTTTTATTTTTAATTTATGCGCACAAACCCCAACCCTCAGCTAAGAAAACAGCTGACCGATCAGTTTCGGATAATCTCTGTATAACCCAGCCGGATACGATTGCGGCGATTCCATTTTCAGCCGAGTTTCCTTTGAACGTCTCTTGTGTGTGAGTAATTGCCCAATATTCAAATGTCTCATTGAAAATGCTAAAATATCGGGTCATCGGTGAAACGATGGCTGTAATGGTACAAAAAAACAAACTACTTCTTCTTCAAGAAAGGATACTGTCCGAAATAAATGTAATGGTTTTAGCTAACACGCGCATGCGTACGGTACAAAATAAGGAATTGCTTCGGACAAAAACCTTTTTAATTGCAAAAGAGGAAATATCGGAGAACCTGTCCAGTTGCAGAACTTTAGCTCGCCAACATTGTTAAAGTCAGGTAAAACGTTTTTCGGTTTTTTTTCTTAAAGAATTTTAGACAGAAATGTTATCCAATACGCGTGGGCACATTCTTCCTCTATTAAATCATAGTTTTTCAGACACAAAACATTCCTCTAAGAGCGAGACATTACAAAAGGGGGTTGAGACTGGCGACGGTATCTTATCTGTGTCCATTTAAATCTCACAATTTATTAATTTTTGTCTAATTTGTCGGGTCGTGTTCTTGGGTGTGTCGGAGTTGAGTTAATAAAATTACGTTCACGCTTCAATAAACGTATATCTTTGGTGATGCAATCATTAGTGTTCAGTATCAGCCTTATCCTACCACAAGCGGCTCTGAGTCCGTTCTTAATTCTAGCAACAAAGATACGGAAAAGAATTCTACACTGCTATATAAAGTTTACTGAAAAATTTAAAAAAAAAAAAAAGACAACGACAACAACAGATTACTCTCGGGATGGGGTTGTGGCGCTGATCTGTGGAAACAGCTTTACAGAATTCACTCCCCTTCAAGCCGTGTAAAGCGGTCCTCGTGGTTAGAGCCTCCGGATGATCCGGCCATAATTCTGAGTGTATTGGGATAAGAATGGAGAACCTCAAGCTTTGCCTGCGATTCTTATCCGCGAGCTACACGAAGGTTCAGCGCAAATCAGTACAACGAGATCGTTTATTTCGTATAAAAATTGCTGCACCCATCTTGGCAAAACGAATGTTTATTGTCGCTGGTTTTGGCTTATTTAGAGTTTCCGGGAGGCGTAAGAAATTTGTCGTTTTTATTCGCCTTCTTTCCAATCGTCTTACGGCTTTGAAAACCTGGTAAGTTAAAGCTGTGGAGAAAAACCGAGAACCACTGGAAACGTTCGTTGATCGCTCGCTCGCCTTCAGCCGGTGTTGCCAATGACCGTAGAACTCCCAAAATTCCTCCCGTTATCATTGCGGGCCCTAAACTTACCTGTTATTTACTCTGAACTTTTACCGCTCGTGTTCAATCTTATTTATTTTACTACCGGTTGCTTAAATGCGCCTTTGTCTGTGTTACCAAATACATTTTTAAAAAAATAATTAATTAATATTTAGTATGAAGTAGGAAGCAACAACGAAAGACAACCCCAGCAGAAGCGTCTGCTAATGTAAGATATTTGGGGTTCTGCTGATTAGGCTTCATTAATCTCCCGTAGACGCTTAGACATTGTCGCCATTTGTGCCAGATCTCCATTATACTTCTGGGAATTCTACAAAACCCGGAACGCGCTAAGTTACGTTGCGCCGAGACTCTGTTCCCTTTACGCAATCGGCTTTAAGAGTTCTTTAACTTGGACAGTAGAAACGACAGCAGGGTAGTAATTATGTACATATAAGTTGTGTATGTAAAATAAATTAGCCCCCCCCCTCTCTCTCTCTCTCTCTCTCTCTCCATCTCTCTCTCTCTCTCTCTCTCTCTCTCTCTCTCTCTCTCTCTCTCCACTCTCTCTCTCTCTCTCTCTCTCTCCACTCTCTCTCTCTCTCTCTCTCTCTCTCTCTTTCTCACACGATGTAAGCACATATTTTCTCTCGTTTCCCACTAAAATCCCAATACTGACTCTTTTTTTTTCTTTAAAGTTTTGGAATGAATTCTTAATATTCCAATATTATAATAGCCAATTACATTCATTTTTCGTGGGGCGGGGGTGTTATTAACGACACTCGCATTAACATTCGCTGTAAAATGAAAACTGCTTTTCTTTTGTTAAATACCTGGGTCCTTTAAAAAACCTTTATTTGTTCTGGCAGCTTTTTGTCTGCATGTTTGACGGTCGGGTTGTCGTTGTTTATTTATTGAGACGGATCTTTCTCCAGGTTCTTCTCTTGCCCCCTTTCGGTTTTCGCTTGGCGAAACACGACAAATCTACCAAAGTACAGGAGACGACGCACTTCTTTTAAAATCTAAATCACAGTTTACTTACTACGAGAGTCAGTGAGTTGGTTCAGGATTTCTAGTCAGGTAACTAATGAATCTACTTCTTTCCGGTGTCATCATCAGGGTATAGTTCCGAGAAACGGTCTCTGTGGAGATAACGTCGCAGTGCATGATGACCTGGCCTCTAAATCACGTATGCCAATAAGAGTGGAATAACCCCGTAGGAAACTTATAAATACTTCTACCACAACTGTAGACAAAGTTTAGTACATATAAACAATCGGTTTAGTGCCTGGGAACTATTAAAAATAATACTTAATAGATACATTTATGTTTCACAGGATCTATGCGGACTATGTCTAACAGCGAGCGACTTCCGTCGAGTTCAGTTAGTAACCAGATTCTCGAAGCCTCGTTTTCAAAATTAAACTGTTGGCCAAAAAAAGCGGAGTTCGACGCCAGCGCCTCAAACTTCATCGAAGCATGTTCTTCCGGTTTATGGTGTAAACACAGATTTACTATGACGTCCGTGAAACGCCATCAAAGTATTTTATGAGCTCTTACACTTGCTAATAAATATAATCATAGCCACTCCGCATACCCACTGTCAGGGTTCATCTTCAGATAGATTATTGCCGCGCCCCCGCGCGCGCGCGCTAATCTAACGTGCAGCTTCCGTTTGACGCCATTTTGAATTCACACGCCAACTATTTCGCGGAATATTCTTTTCAAGGAAGTTTAAGTAATTTTCGTTTATTACTTTGAGGGATAAAATGAAAAAAAAAGGGGGGGGAAGGAAAGGAACAGTTAAAATCCTTAGATTAATCTTTAAGCTGTCTGGGAAAAAAAAAAGAATATAAACGCAAAACAGACAACAAAAATAAAAAAAAAAACTTGTTATTTCTACGCTACTTGGATTTTTTGTCTTTTGGGATAAAAGTAAACATCGAGTAACTTTTGGAGAGGCTGCGAGTTACTTTGCACATCAAATGTTCCAGTGAGAACCGAAAGCAGGAAATGCGAATGCGTGGGAATTGGTAACTTTGCTTCAGTTGCTAAGCAGCGTAGTTCAGGGTAACTCGAAGTTGAAATTCACTTTGTAAATTGATGGTTTTAGTCGGTGGATGAGTTAAGTAATGAAAGCGAAGCAACGTCGGTCTGTCAGAAAGGTCAGGCGATTCGTTGGCGCAACATTGGCGCATTTGCCTACTTTTACGATTAGACGACAGTTCACCTTTAAAGATTCCCTCAAAAGAAGCAAAAAGGCCATCTTGACGTGGTTTCACATGGCGGATATCAGATGCTGTGTAAGGACTTCGTAAAGATTGAGAATACCCTTTCAGTTCTTTATGAAAGCTGTTGAACATGAAATAAAGGGGATTTTACGAGTTGAGTAAAACATGTTTATCTATAGAAAGTAATAGGCGAACTTGCAGCCAGGTAAAGATGACTGATACTAAAAGTCTTTAATTTTAATTCTGCCATTTGCGAGAAATTATACTGGAAGTATAAATAAAATAGAAAAGATTTTAAACAATGTACGGATGGCAGTAATATGCATGTTTTTATTGGGCAGTGAACTCAACTGGTCAGTGATCATTTACGTGAGTCAGCTTTTGTCCTCTGCCGTTGGGAACCTTTTTGTCCTACACCGTCAAACGTAAGTACTATACTTTTCTAACACTCTCAACAGTGCACTGTCGGTTTAGGATGTGTGTAGACTGTACCTAACTATCGTGTACTTTATAAACACGCCGTAAAACAGTCAGAACACTGTTGCTTGGCGCAGAAGTTATTGCATTGCCCCTGTAAAATCTCTTTTTTGTTGTTGCAGATCTCTTACTGCAATTTAACTGGATACTCTACGATGATCTGATTCGTTATCGTTCGCACAGGTAAACATCTGCATTTCTAGTGTTCACCGCTGTGACCTATTCTTTATAATAAAGCAGGAAACGAGGCCGAGATGACTTCGTAAAGGGTCTGAAAGCAAAAATGTCGTCAGGGTAATTTAAAGAATGCAGTTATTTCAACTTACCTGCTGTCTCTCCCCGGACAACTAGTTCCATCAAGCGGTATCATCCCCGTTTAATTTACATAGTGTTGATGACTTCTTTTTTTTTTCTTTCCTTAAAAGAGACATTTGAAAACCCCACATTAGACGGGTCATGGCGAGAAGGAACAGGGACTCCGGCCAACGTTAGGGAATCTTGTGGCGTTAAAAAGGAAATGACTGGGCGATATTTCTCATATTTCAGATGTATACTTAATTCTTAAGTGGATATCCAGTTGCTATAGTGGAATAGAAACAGTAAACCAAAGAGAAGGAAGTATAGATCCAATTGTTCCAAGAGTATCGCCATTTTGTATCGCATTTTCCCAAATATGATATTTGAACGTATTCGTGTTTCCTATCTCCGAGTACTTTATTGCTTATCATCTAAACATCTTCCAATTTAGAGAGGAGCCCGGTCACGGCGTGGGAAGGTTGATTTTGTTATCTGTATTAATCTGTAAGTTTTTGTTGAATATTTCAAATTGCATCAGTCGCACAAGTTTGAAAATACCTGGAAATATTTTAAAAACAGGCGAAAAATATGCAAAATAACATTGCAGTTAAACATCTGTTATATTCAGATTTTAAAACGAACAAACTTGATTCTGATGAACACTCAAGGAAAAAAAACAAAACTTCAGGGGTTTTTTTCCTTCTCTCGCGTATTCAGTGAGCTGGCAAGGTTGCAAAGACAACCAAGCAACTAAAATCTTTTGAAGCTGCATTATCTTGGATCGATATCGAGCTATGTCACAAAGGATTTTTCCTAGTCTGAACTGCCAGATTTGAATATTATCCAGAAGAGAACTCCCTATTAGCAACACACCCTTCCGGATCGTTGTAAGGGGGGGGTTTAAAAAAAGAGCGAGAATATCCAGCTATGGAAGTTGTCTTATTTACCGGATTTCCAGTACGATTTGTCGAAACGTTTTTTTTTTTAAATATGTTGTTGTTTTTTGCAGGTACGGATTCCGGGTTCCAACCAGCATCGTTTGTGCAACCACCAGAAATCTAATTTCTTCGTTTTTAATTAAAGGGGCAATGTTGCTCAAGATGAGGAGTCACTGCTCCGGAAACCCAGGAACAGCGAAATGGTGAATTTGCCTTACATCAGCGGGACGTTTTACAAGGACAGTGGAGACGAATACAGTTGTCGTGACGACCACGTAATGGATACAGCGACAACAGCAATAACGTGTCTTGATTATGAAAATTAGAAATCTGTGAAAACAACAACAGGAACCTGGCCGTCATCAGAAATACGACGTTTACACCCGACGACTTTCTGCTTCTTTTATTGGCTACACGAATCTTATAACAATAAAGCGGGGGAGGATTTTTCTTTAAATTTATTTTAGAAAGAGATAAACTAATGCTTTAAATGGCGAACCCCACAAAGAGTGCCCTTGGTATTCTATTGTCCACTTCAGAATATGAATTCAAGAAAAACAAAGGAGGTGGCAAGTCGAGGTTCAGAAAAATTAGCGTTTCGTTTTCCAGCTCTCCACATAATATCTTATATTATCACGAAAAAGCAGAATCATCGGTGAACTCCCAAATTGTTGCTGTTTCCACACACCCCCCCACAAAAGCTGCACACTAACTCAGTATATTAATATCTCAAACACCGATTCAATTTCTGGAGCTTTTTCTACAGAAGCCAGACTATTAGTGCGATATATCGCAGCACCCGCCCCACTCCTGGCGATTCCTCCTTTTTTTCGAAATGTCAGACATCGATTCATTTCATTTACGATATCCGATTACGCTGAACGATTACTGAACCGGAAGTGTCGCACAATTTCGCCGTAAACTCTATAATGTAGTATAAAAGTAACACACTCATCATCACGGATTTGTTTAAAAATCATTTCTGAAGCCTAAGAAAGACATGTGCTCTCGGAAAAGCCTGTTTAGTGCTCTCGTCGCAGTCCGTGCTTTAAAATCCCTCCACGCTCTCTCTCTCTCTCTGACTCTCTCTCTCTGTAATGACACCTCTCTCTCTTTCTCTCTCTCTCTCTCTCTCTCTCTCTCTCTCTCTCTCTCTCTCTCTCTCTCTCTCTCTCTCTCTCTCTCTCTCTCTCTCTCGCTCGCTCTCCCGCAGATCCTGACAGCGTCTTTTTGAGGATGGCGCAACATCGGTGGGCGATGCCGGTTCGTTTCACGCCCGAATAGAGTGCAGAAGCGAGTGATTCACGTACGGCGCGCGGTCCCAAACTTATCCCCGTATTGACGAACGCGACACTTGAAAGGTGGGAAGGGCCCCACCCCCCGGGGTCGGATTCTGGCATCCGTTACGCGGTGCTGAAGGGTCTGGGTCGAGTCGCCTGACTCGCCGTCGTGCGTAACCACTTCCAGGTACTGAACGTTCCCGTAGGACGGAGGGAGAAAACACTCGGTGATGTGGCGAGAGTAGACCACCATCAGCTGCAAGTCTTCCGAGAGCATCTCTGGCTCAGTCACTTCCTCCGCCGGGACGACTTCTGACATCCGCATCCAGCAGTGGTCGATGCATTCTCGCTTCTGCGTATCCACCACCCTAACCCACCCCATCTTCCGCATGAAGTGGGCGGAGGAAATCCCCGAATGTTAAGTTAACACGGCGAGAGTCTTTTTTCCTACCCAACCGTGAATATTCCCGACACCCCCACATTTCCTAACGTTCTGCCTACCAAACTTCGTAGTGTCAAACAAAAACTTCGAAAACTGTTAATCACATGCAGCTGACTCATAGGTATACTTAAAGTTATGGACAGTGAGGCAAAGACTTTGAGTTTCATGAAATTTCCGGTTTTAACGATACCAGCCGTATATAATAATAATAATAATAATCTCTTTGCTCGAACTTCTCAAACAGAACTGCTAGCACCAAACGAGGTGTCATCTTACACCGTTCCTTAATTATATAAAATGAATTATCTGGTAAAGTCAAAACACCAGAAGTTGACTTTACCGAATCATGTAAAAACAAAACAGACCAAATTTACACGACGTTTAACGGACAATTTTCCTTCCATGTTTAATGTAAAGTAAACACGGTGTAAAGGCACTCGGTAGAGAGGAGGTGAAGAAGACTTCGTCCTTTTCTTTCAGGGCTTAATGAAAGAGCAAATAATAAATTGTAAAACAATTAGTGTTTACTCACGGCGCCATAATGGTTCGTCTTTCTGTTTGTTGTTGTTGTTGTTTTTGTTGTTGCGGTATCGCAGAACTAAATCGCAGCGGACCTCCAACATGGCGGTCGGCATCGCGACTCCCAAAATCAAAACCAAGTCCGACACACTACTACTACCGATAGCAAAATAATAAGAGGAATTTTATATACTAATAAAATGTTTGTATGCTTGGTTACAGCCAGAGATGAAGGTTCGCATTCTGACTGCCTGAAAAATGTAAGATGTTTTGAAACATAAAACTCTTCATCCTCGGTGTCGCCATGAGGTCGGGGCTGTTGCAGGGACCCCACCCGCCCGCCCTTGTTTATAGTGGTTTGTTAGTAGAGCCTAATGTCTGGTAGTTACCAAAACCGATAAGTCCAAACCGCCCAATTCGAAGATGAATAAAATGAATAATACTCAACCGGTAATTTTGTTTTCAAGTTTGAACACCTACCTTTGGATAAGTTCGATCAGGCTTTTTCTTTGATCTATAGTTAACAAGCAGGACCCGGGTCTCGTGGAGTACCGTACGGGCCGGGCCACTAGAAGTCGACAGCGGCACTGGTTACTTGTTTTGGATCAGCTGCTAAGTGAAATGAACACCCAACTATTTCACAGCTTTGAAGTATTCCCGGAAAAACTTCACATTACAAAAAAAAAAAAAAAAAAAAAAATAAATAACTAGTTTTTTTTTTTTTTTTAATTTTAAAAAAGAAACTAACCTTTAAAAATTCCACTGCAAGCTGGGTGTGGAATTTCCCAGCTGATGGTTGTAGCTTTCTGGATTCTGTACACGGTGGATTGTTGTTCCCTGACCGTTTAGAGCAGTGATGAAACTCGCGGAACATGACGGTTTTAAGTCTTTACCGTTTACCATCACGCTCTCGTGGAAGAAACAACAGATACTTGTAATGTACCAAACAGAAATCTGTTTCAGTTCTATGCAGATGTTTCCTGTAGTGTGAGCTAACACGGAGATAATTAGCGATGTATCCTGCTCTTTTTTTTCTGCCCGACTCGCGTCTATGTATCTTGTGTTTATACGCAGAAATTCGTGTCAGTGCTTCAACAGACCGTTATGGTGTCGCGATCCGAATGTACTACAATTCAAGTTTTGAAACTTTAAATTGGTTTAAACTTAAACCATGGCTGCAAGGTAGAGACAGATTTGAAAATAAGTCTTATAGGCATCACACACGTGTGTGTGGTGTGTGTGTGTGTGTGTGTGTTCGTTCAGCCTGGATTTAAAAGTATTCCAAACTACTATCCGGTTGAAAAGGAGTTAACCCTGACACTGCTGAGAGATGCCCAGAAACAGCGAAACCTGTCAGGCGTATCAAATTTTCTTTTGTTTGTTTTTATTCCGCTCGGGGGTGGGGATAAGTAAATAAACCTCTTATCTAGGCAGTCGCCTACACGTGGAAACGGATGATGTTGTTGGTCAGACAGAAGAATCCCGAATTTCTAAAGATTCGCAGTCGCCTGTCTGAAAGCGTTTTCCATATCCCTACGCGCCGCTGATTCGGTCAAAAAACGAAACGCTCCGCGATTGGAATGTGACGGCCGGGAGGTAATCAGAAAGTTGCTGAAGATTTCTTTTTTTTTTTAAATACTTCTGCGAGACAGTTCTTCAAGAGTTGCGTAAATGTTTCCCTTCCGTTTTCTCTGAAAAAAAAAAACCATTTGCACCGGAAACAATACATGGCTACGCGAAGGCAAGTTGTCGCGGATGCGCAGTTGTCACGTGGTTAGCAAGTCGAAGCAAATAGTCCTGTGTAATTCTTCATTCTTAAAGGTAGAGTTGGATGGGTTCGTTGTGAACAGCCTACTTGCGGAAGTAATTAGTTTTTTTTTTCTTCTTTTAAGCGAACGTCCCTATTCCAAAGACCGGCTGGCCACTTAGACCCATCCCCAGTCATTGGCGGGGGGGGGTACCTCCGCCTTCTTCGCTAAACCACCCGATGCACCATCCTTCTGGATGCTTTCCCGACCACACGTTCTTTTTTAAAAAAAAAAACAACTATCTTTAGACTTTTGACGACGTCCTGTACGAAGCCAGCAGCGAAAAACATGAAGTTCTTTCCTCGTCACGCCAAGTTTCTTTCAGATAAACTCCACATCCCCTCTCCGACACCACCATTCTGTGCTTCTAATATAGTGTCAACTGTTTAATCTACTGCTATCATCCACAGCTCATTTATTTTATTGACAGACGTTCTCCATTATCACAATGGATTTTGAAAGTCTGCATATTTACATACGTGATGTCCGTGATGCTATTTTACCTTAAACCAATACATGCTTTCTTACCACCTATTATATATGTTTAAATGCACTGTGTCGGCATTCTTATCCAAATTAGAGTGGCAAATACACATTTTTTTCTCTCGCGTACCCAAGATAAATCCACCTCGGCATTGCTCGTGGTATTAATTACAGAGAGCATTCTATCTGAAAGCCACGTGGTCCAATCCTCATGAAATGCTGTGTCACGCGCTGCTTTAACAATTTAATTTTCACGTTAGAAATTCATCTCTTCAACTAAGCCGGCCATTCTTCTTCTTCTTCTTCTATCACTCATTTCATAGGAATGTGATGCGTTGCACCGTCGTTATGCGCTCTCTGGCCCAGCGCATCCGTCTTCAGCAGCGGTTTGTTCTTCTGACTTTTCCTTGTCATGGGAGACTCGCCTCTGTCGTGGCTATAGAGCCTCCCCCGGCCTCGGTTCCTCTGTCTGATTGCCCACACGGGCCACTCCCCAGCAGCAATGCCAGCAGTAAAGTACCTCGCTCGAGGGTCACAACAATGCGCCAACAGCGGGGATTGAACCCAGGACCCTTAGGTCCTGGAGCCAACACACTCAGTCAGCCATTCTGTTTAGAGGAATATTGTTACCACCAAAATATAACTGCTGTTTTACTTTCTTAAGGTCCTGTGATTAAGCGAGGATCCCGCTAATTCTGGAGAAAACCAGAAACGGGATGGTTGGTATTCGTATTAGCTGCGCCGTCGGTAATGGACATGAGATCTAAAGACTGTGTGGGTGCTTCTCTGACCAGATTGAACACGGAAACCTTCCGTCTTGTCATCGTGATGCAGGACGCACGTGCTAAAAACCGCTGTAATGGTTTCCGTTGCCAATCTTTTGACGTCCGTTCTATATTGACTCCGGCACATGTGAGGAAGATCCTCGCTCGAAAATCTTGTCTGTCTCATCGCCCTGTCTTTTTCCCCCCCCCACTGGTGAACCAAAAGACCCCGGGTAACAGTTCCTCTCAGTCCCACTTCTCTCTACTATTCGTGCTGACCATTCGGGAAAGAAGTTCGGACTGGTAGATTCCCGAACTACCATTCCTTCCACGAGTCAGCTCTGTAGAAACGCACTTTTACGCTGCTGTAGCCTCCTCCTCCTTTCCCTGTCGCTAACCGGGTTCTATGTTTTTCGTCACAGAGTCCACTGCTGTGCTCTCTACCTGAAACCGTGTTCCTACTTTCCACTCAATATAACCCAACCATTGGTGTATAAATAGTCCAGGAACAACCAGCCCGATGAATCAGAAACCGTCTTCCTCTCAAAAGAAATAATTCCAAAAGATAACTAGCCAAACCCGTCATGGCTAACCTACATACCAGAGGCGACCTAATTGCGCTATGTAACAGAAACAGGATGGCTACCCTATACGCCAGAGATAATGTAGCTAACTCTATACCAGAAGAAAACATTACCACATTATATACAAAAGGAAATATGGCTACTTTTATACTGGAGGCAACATGGCTATTGTTTATACGAAGCAGCATAATTTCTGTATACCCTAAAACCAAAATGACCGCTGTATATACTAAACGTATCGAGGCTACCTCTGTCCTAGAAGTAACATGGCTACCTAAATACCAGAGGCGACATGGTTACCTACATACTAGAAGCAATATGATTTTAGAGGTAACATGACCACCACATATACGCAAAATACTTTGGCTTCCAAATTTTTTTCTCTATAGATGAATCATTGTTCTTAGCATTCTTCGTATCTCTTGCTCTCTTCCACATCTTTACTAACGCGATGATTCCTATTTATAAACTTTAATTTACTTTTCAAAGACTTTTATTTATCTCGGGTCGGGTCCCCTCGTGTCTTCCCCACGACCATGATTCATAACCTTATCCCCTTTCTCTCTCTCTGCTAACCTTAGGACACAAATCACTATGACTAACTACAGATTCCTTGGGAACCTTTGATCTAGAAGTACTTTCAGAAGCACACGTGTTTGGGTTTTCTTCCCCGACCAACAAGGAAAGACGATTAACAACTATGAAAACACCGATAATCACGTCACGGTGGATCTCGGACGTTCTTTTGGTTTGTTAAGAGCAAACACATAAAATTACCAAAATAATTTTAAAAAAAAATATAAAAAAAACATACGAAACTATTCTAACATCAACGGCAAACATAAATTAAGTGAAAACTTATTTAACCCTTTACTTGCATATTTTATGAAAGATTAATTCAAATTCCCGGTTAATATCCAAGTGTTGATCACCTGATATGCGTACTTCAGACTGCTCGCAATAAAATCAGAAGAGTGCTTCTTTTTGACGAAAAAACGGGACGCCGACGTTAGTTTTGCGAGATGACTTCGATCCGCAATCTCTTTGTCACCGTACAGCTTATGTTCAACGCAAATCCTCAAGCAGCCAAGAAAGACTACATTTCAAAATGGGCCAAGGCCACACGCTTGTAACGTAATTCTCCAGCCGACACACATACGACACCGACTTTCCTTGGGCTTCACAACCAAACCAAACACGAAGACCCGTCGCTGGATCCTAGTCAAGATGCTCCGATGAAATAATTTTCACCTGCGATGTTTTTTGTTTTTTTTATTATTAAGAAAAATCCCTCCGCCCGATTTAGTTGCATTGCCCAAGTAAGCTGTGGTGCTTAAATACCAAAAAAAAAAAATAAAAAAAGATATGAAAGAAATCTTTTACCTATAATGTCTTCAAAGTGTTCGCATCGGCGCCTCACCCTGTTTGGCTGCTTTACTATCACGTGACCCGCGGCGGTATTCTCGCCGTGTTTCTGCCCTGTCGTTTCTCGACGAGCCCTGACCGCATTCATTTGTAGAGATATTCGTGACCACGCAACGATTATTTCATTTAATTCGAATTCCGCGATTTTAGAGAGGAAAGTAACTTCGATACAATTTGGGTTAATATGTATAAAGAACCAGCCATTACCCACCTCTGCCTTTGGCTTTGGGGTTATTTCAGAATAACCCGACACATACCGCAAATAAACTCCCCGGTGTCGTATTTCAGAAGACATCCGTGGTGTGGCATAATGCGTCTAACCGACGGGGCTGGCTCGGCGAACGTGCAGCCTCTTAAGACATAATTAATAATATCAAAACCCCTTTTTACTTTTCCGCCATATCTGCTTCTGTGATACCAACCGGACGCTCTTCCGAAATGTCAGGTGGATGGTGGGGCTTATCATAGCAGAGTCCACGCTGCGTGGTTCGCCTCTCTGTTTAGTGCCAGGTCACTCCGGTTTTCTTCCACCTCTGACAAGAGAGTTCCAGTTGGTCTCCCCCCCCCCCAACCAACCAACCAACCACCATTCTACTGAATTCAGCAGTAATGATCCTGGAAATCTCGCATAATAATAATTTTTTTTTTCTTTTGGTCGATTGAGCGCATGCGCGAGAGAAAATTCCAATTTAGAAATCGAATTCAACTACAGTATTTTTTTCGGTGTATAGGTCGACACTTTTCCCCCGCGGAGCTCCACGCTTGGACTTACAGGCGACTTATCAATGGGTAGCGTCCGTGAGATTTGCTTTGTTGAACAAACTTCAAAATATGACAAAGTGTTGTTTTCCGAAATAAACTTTAAAATTGTTCGTTCGAAACGGATTACAAAAATAATAGAAATTGCCAGAAACGTTTGCTGATTAGGTGAGTAATTCACCTTTAATGTGCCCACTGGAGCGTGCGAAACCATTTAATCAATGACAAGTGCTGCTCACCAAATACGTTTCATCTATCCTTCTCGATTCCAATTATATGTATTGATACCCCCCCAACAACTCCTCTGCTTCATTTAAAAATAGTTATATGGCTAAGCACAGGAAGTACGGTGTTAGCTAGACGACAGGCCAAACAAATCCCAGCTGATGATTGCTGTCTTTACATTTTCCCCCCTATCTTTTTCTTTTTTTTTAGGCGTACAGTATTCATCGTGGTGTTTCCCCCAGAAGCGTGTGCCATATTATCTAATCAAAGAACGGATCAACGTGTTGACCTCCGTGTTAGGCTAGTTGTGAACCCCAAATGTCGGAAAACTTGAAACCGAGCTGAAGATCGACTCGTGCTATCAAAAATAAAATTGTGAGTTGAATTTCTGAATTTGAGTGTGCTGTAATATCTCAAAATCAAATAAAAGTGTCAAAGACAGATAAAGCTGGCACGCTTGGCTTTTTAAAGTAGGCGATCCACCACAGCTCAGATGACACGGGATCACTTGATTATCACTGATGTCATGTGGTGACTAAAGATAGGCACCAGGCTTTTGGTACCAGAACCGATAATAACATTTGCAGTTTGTTTCAAATATCTCCCCATGATTACAGACATATTGAAAAACTATTTCCACACCCCCATTTATCCGGAACATCGTCCCTCAAAGTAGTTCAATGATATGCACAAACGGGTCATTAATATTCATGAGCTTGGAAATACTGTAGACAGGGATGCGATGCGACATTGTTCTGACTGGTGGAAAGTTCGGCTAACCACTGTAGTTGGTCTAGCCACGTCTTACACTCCAAACCAACTTATCTAGGAATGAAGGAGAGAAAAAAGCCAATTTGATTTATACTCCACATCGACTTATAGGCGGGAAAATACGGTAATTGTACTATGTGTTCAATCTCAAATTTCAAATAATCGTTTTTGTTGTTCATAGGTAAAAGATACTCACAGTTTTCGTCCTAAATCAGATAGTGACACGAGATGTAGTGTTCATCTCCTAAACTGAGAAAAATATAACATTAACACTATTCATCTTGCTGCCAAAAGATGAGAGTTTTCATAACTGTCAACATTTAAAGTCCCTCCCTCACCCCCCCTCTCTCTCTCTCTCCCTATATATATATACACACACACACACACACACACACCAGTGTCCTACCATAATAGTTTGGCTAAGGGTTGTTATTACAGTGTGTTAGTTTGTTTCGGAAAAACGGCAATGACTAAGTAGTAGAGAAAAGAATTATTTGTTAGCACCTGGTGAAGCCACCTTATCAGCAAGAAAAACCATCACCTCGTTTGGCGATGTCTCGTCGAGATTTTGTTTAAAGCCTGGTCCAGATCTCTCCCCCCCCTATTCGTGTGAGAGTTTCGTCTTGCTGGCGAGACGTGGACGGAATATCGTCGTCACACGAAAGGTGTGGCGTGTAGCGCATTACTTCCGATAACTGCAGGCATCCGACCAGGGCGTAGTGCAGGTCGTAGGAAGCGTATTTGTAAAATGTCCATGTACCACACAAAGGAGGCGGTCTTCGATAAGCACCACTTCTGCCTTTCCACAGTGCCAGATTGCAGCCCAGCACTGTCGCCGCAGCTCGACTGCTGGATGAAGATAGTATGGTTAAAGTTTTCTCGTCAGGTTTCTACGTGCGCAGTTGCAGAGACTCTGACTTACGAAGAATAAGTATAAGCGACAAAAATTCGAAAATCTCGCCGAACACGTCTCCTGACCAGGCCCTTCAAAGCGTTTTATTCTGATTGAATACGAGGAATTTTCTTACGTGCTGCACTCCCTCTGGACACAGGGCAGGGGAGACGACCCCGGACCGTTATTTGACTCTTTGCCGGAGTTAATGCCAGCTAAAGAATCTTGTTGTTGAGGACGCAGTTATCAATGTCACGTCCTTGTCATTGTGTCATATTCGCATTCCAAGTCCTCTTTACGGCAGCACTGACATTCGCCTTGGTGAACTTCACGATGGCATTGGCCAGAGATCTGCGTGAAATGTCGAGATCTTTGGAAATCTATCACTGTCTCTGGCCACAGTGATTATAACTCGACCTCGGGTGAGCAGAAATATCGCAGAGCTCGCCTGTTTTCGGCTAGGCATTGTATGTATTTTAAGAGAATAGTTTGTGTGGGGAGACTGTTTTATAGTACAGTGTTTACTAAATTAACCTTAATGCAAACAATTTTGAACCGAGACGAACTAAAAACAGTCACATCTGTTTGTTGTTCTATTTTGCTCGGTAGCAAAAACGTAAATCCACCAGGACTCTCCAAAATAAACAAGGGCGTAGTTCTGTGTAGTCGGGGCGTGTTTTAAAGTTCTATCTACATTGTCTATTACACAGATTACTGCTATCCGTTTGGTTCGCTCGCTGTCTTCTTCCGCCGTAACCAGAAATTGGTATTCTGAGAATGCGGTCTGCGGATACATCATCTCGTTCGAGCACGTGACAAGTGGAGCATATTATAGCTTAATATTTTCAATAGGCACCATTGCAGAAAATGTAAACGGTTTTTAAACCGAAGCCGTAATTGGATTACGTGTTTCATTTCGGAATGGTTTTAAAAAAAAATCCAGCTAATGATACGAATAGCTTTGTATAAACTACGTGAGAGGGGAAAGTTCACAAATGCCTTCACCTAATGCAATTTACCTTATTCACCATCATGGACTCATTAAGTCGATTATCAACAGATCTTAGGTAACGTCACGGCTATGAGCCGGCCTGCGGTTTCCTGTCTCCCTTTAACGGTTAGAATAAAGGAGTTGCTAAGGCTCGCTTGCCCTACAGCTCAGAAGTAAACTTCCCGTCAGTCAACAAACGTCTGCAAGGGCTGAACCAGGTTAGACAAGAAATCGTGGAAACAAAACAACCCATAGAGGGGGGGGTCATTATAATCCTTTGGGTGGAATCTTGCCATAGATCTAGCGCTAGGCCCTTTTCTGTTTGTTTTAAATAACTAGTAAATGCTAGATGAAATTTCTAAAAATCTGTCAGAATCGAGGGATTTTACATTTATTCAACTACACTGCCATTCTGTCATCGTATACATATATATCGAGATCCGGGCACCTGTATAACAAACAGAGTCTTGCGAAACCTTATTTTCTGACTTCGCGGTTCTGAGGGCATCTCGCAGAATAGAGCTAGAAAGGGAAAGGCGTGTTGGTCAACCTTGGTGCGAGCCGGTGAAGAGTTACGGCGGAACTCCTACCACACGTCCGCCGGATAATCTCCACTAGAAGTCTTCACCGTATAGATTACTTGCCCTGCACGTAACGACTACAACATACCGACGTTGTTTTCAGATTAAAGTCTTTCAGGACAATTAACTTTCGTTTCCTCCCTTTTGTTTTAAACGTTCCCTGATTCAGAGAAGCAGCGTGGACATGGTATCATTTTCAGGAAACGATTATTCATTAACCGGTTACGCTCAAAAAGAAGAAAAAAAAAGTGGGGTCGCTCCAACAGCTCTTTCTAATACTTTACACAAATGACAACTGTATCACTGGAGAGAATTAAAACTAGGAGTGGCCCCGTCCTTCCAACCCACACGTCTCCATCTCACCCTTGTCTCACCTTAAGTTAGCCATACACATCTTAATTACATCAAATTATCTACTTCCTTCCCTTTTTGTCGGAAGCCTCTAGTAATCGATCGCATTTATCTTTCCGCCTCATTGCCTCCCAATCAATCTTTTAATCCAGTTCTTTCCCCGGCCCTCGCTAACTGCTGTAGAACTCGCTCGTTTTCTCCAATTAAGTGACGACCATCGCCTGTACGAAGACATTAGGTGGGCTGCGTGCGTTTCTATCAAAGTCCTATTACACGCGGACAATTCGAAAATTTTCCTTATCAGGTCAAAAACTGTTTTTGTCAGATATTGTAACTGGCCAGACAGGCTGCAGTGGAACGAACGTCTTTTTAAAAACTTTAAGGATTCATTAATTTCCAGTTCCTTTCCTTATGGCCATGCATTTTTTTCTCTCCTGCCAGGCAGAAATCGTACGGTTAATTTGAACAACGTAATTGTATACAGCGAAGAATAAACTTGCGTGTAAATTCTTTTAAAGAAACGCTGTTAAAATCGGATTCAATTTCCTCTATAGTTACTTATTAGAATTTAAATTTCATAGCAGTTTTGGAAAATCGAAAATTTCGATAGTTTTCACGCGCGTAAGGGAAATGCAAACAAGAAAACAGTAAAGAGATTCGTGTACTACATAATCGTAAACAGTTCTATTCGTTGAACGTACAGTTGTGCACAATTCTGTTGGTTGGACGTCACAGTTGTGCGTGGTTATGTTGTTTGGACGTCACAGTTGTGCACAATTCTGCTGTTTGGACGTCACAGTTGTGTGTAGTTATGTTGGCTGGGAGTCACAGTTGTGCGTAGTTATGTTGGCTGGGCGTCACAGTTGTGCACAATTCTGTTGGTTGGACGTCACAGTTGTGCGTAGTTATGTTGGCTTGGACGTCACAGTTGTGCACAATTCTGTTGGTTGGACGTCACAGTTGTGCGTAGTTATGTTGGTTGGACGTCACAGTTGTGTGTAGTTATGTTGGCTGGGAGTCATAGTTGTGCACAATTCTGTTGGTTGGACGTCACAGTTGTGCACAATTCTGTTGTTTGGACGTCACAGTTGTGCGTAGTTATGTTGTTTGGGTGTCACAGTTGTGCGTAGTTATGTTGGTTGGGCGTCACAGTTGTGCGTAGTTATGTTGGTTTGGCGTCACAGTTGTGCAAATTCTCATTTCAAAAGAAACTAGAAAAAGTTGTCTTCGAAGTACCAAGGATAATTTAGAGGATTATTTCTCATATGTATCTGATTATTGGTGACTGGTTACAACTGTGTGGACCTAAAAGTTTCTTTCAAGAACCCTAATCTTTGCGTGGAACAATGAATGAAGAGTGTTTCGAAGAGAAATGTTTTTAAAAAAATTACAAAGGTGCTGTAAAGTATTAGTGGTGACTGAAAGGTCTAGTAGCCACACAATGTGCATTCTGTATTGCCTGGGAGCATGTAAATGTACGTACAGCGGAACCTAAGAATCTGAAATAGCAATTTGGGTACCCATACTACTAACTGGAGAGGCTGCTGGACTACCATGGTTCAGAGCCGGAGTTCGAATCCTGCAGGATATCTCTACGGTAAGATGTCTTCTCGTTCATCTTCATCAGCTGGCCAGGTGGATTTCCCTGGGCACTCGGGTTTCCTGCCGCATTTAAAATGGAAGAGTTCCAATAGGGACTTTTGGTAGGCTACAGTTCACCACTATAAACAATTTATGTACGACAGAGGAACTCCGTTAGCAGCGTCATCTTAGGTCCCAAAGGACGACGATAATGGCGACTAAGTGGAGAGTAAATCTTCAGCTCTTATCAGAGCGCGTTCACAAACAACAGCGGGACCCTGGTCACTGTCGAAACGATCCTCTTAATCGGGTTGATTATGGGTACCTACAGCTGACGTACAGCAACGACTGGTCACTTGGCGTATACAAAGGAATCGCACCACTTCACGTGTTTGATGTTCTAAATACCCGAGATTTTCCACTACCCAAGCGGTTTTAGTAAATCCCCCTTTTTTGTGGTTTAGATGCGCCCAGGCACCACGGCGTGGCGTGGCGTGGTCCAGTGTATGCAGTTCTCTCCGGCGAATTTAGTAGGGTTCTTTTGTGATAAAGTATCCCTAACTACGGCTTCCCGCCGGTGGACCTCTTGCAGTTGCGCAACGTGGCGTAAGTCCGAATCAGACCACCCCATTCGCCGTTTAGATGCGGGAGGAACCCAGACTGGTGCTCGGGTGACAGCCACGAGGCCGGTTGGTGAAGAAGAAAACTCGCTAAGTAGGTACCAAAATCGGGCTGCTACCGACCGGGATTCGAATTAATTATGCAGTTTATGTCAAGGAATAAAATAAACTTTGCTATATCTTATTTTTTTTAATTCTCTAAATATACTTTTATAAGTAAGCCAGTTTCGTGTTAAAGAGGCTCGTTTTAATAATAATAATAATAATAATAATAATAATAATATAATAATAATAATATAATAATAATAATAAAGTTTTTCCGCTCTCGGGGGAACTGTTTCCAGACAGAACGACCAGGGCCCGAGCACTAACAGGGTAAAGGAGGCTGCGATTCTCTCATGGCGAACTTCTGTAACAAAGGCGAGAGCTGCTCTGAAGAGTTCGGCCTATCAGGGCGTTTGATAAAAAAAAATGCAGCGCCAACCAACAGCAGGGGGCCGGGGCGGGGCGGGGTAAAACCCAGGAGGAAGTGGGCGGGCTGCTGCTGTTTGCGTTCTGGACCGTTAGGAATGCGTGTTATGACGGCGAACAGCCGCACTCAGCTTAAAATCGGCTCATCTTCGGCTACACGATTATGCGTTCGATGGCCGTCAGTTGAACTAACAAATCCCCCCCCAGTGTAAACAAAACCAGAGGTAGGTAAACATGACGGAAGGGAGATAGGGGGGGGGGAGACTAAGGAGCAGGGCTCTCTCTGTTTTAGTTCTCAGCTCGTTTCCTTTTACGAGAACTTTGAAAGAATTCACACACACACACACACATTAAAAACAGCATGTTTTCAGGTACATATCATTATATTTCAGAAGCTAGCACCAAATCCCTAATAACACTTCTATCATAGACGCTGTGTTTCAATAAACACTGCTTTCGCATTAAATATAAAATGTAGCTGTACTGTGCGATAGTAAAATCCAATACGTTATTGTGAAGAACTACTACGTCTACAAACTACTTACAGAGGATTTAAATGTGCGATTTACTTCCCCTTAAAACACATAAAGACTCTTAAATAAGGAAGGTTTCTCTTGAAATAGATCTGCAAAGTTACTTTTGTTTTTGTTTGGTCTTTTCCCCCCGTACATTCACATACAAGAAAGGGGAAAAGATAATCTTGGAATCTCTTTCACTTAACTCGGTGTTGCAGTCGCACTATACTGAGAGAAATATGTTAGTGACATCTGAAAACGAGGTTCTGTTCATCGATAATAAAGACGACGCTCCCATAATGCATCAGTAATACAGCTGCGCCTTCCCATCGCCGCTGAGATTAATATCCGTTTTGTCTGGAATCTACGTCATAGACTTTGGCGCTTTTTGTTCTGTCTTTTTTCTTAATTCAGCGTTTAACGTTTAGGCGAGTTCTTGGAAGAACTGAGCAGTATTTCAACTTCCGTAGCGTAGCATTGTGGGCAGTTTCTCGAGAGAGATTAAAGAGAGATGGCAGAGAGAGAGAGAGAAACTTGTTCCGGAATTTATACGTGGAGAATCGCTTAAAATCAGCCGAATGTTCTTCCTTAACAAAGTCTAACTTTATCAACAGTGTGATAATAAGTTAATAATGTTTTTTGTATTTTGGATATTTTAAGAGATTTTCATTACCTTTATACAAATATGCTTTTATCAAACTATTTCAGATACCAAAAGTAAATATTATTAAGTTTAACAGTTTGAATTATTTCTAATCAGTGTTTTAATGTTTTAATGCTGTTTTAATAGTTAATATGATCACAAAAATGTCAAAACAATAAAATTCCTTACAAACACCGGTTAAAATACCACGTAATTCTAAAACACTTCAGCTGTGTCGATCTCCAGAAGCGTGACGACCGAAGTGCGGTTGGCCAGCAGATATGACCACTCACGTGTGAGAATGACGTCATCATTAGTGCGAATGGAATTCTCACTGGTTGAAAATTTGCTTTTGCTATTTTTTAAAAAGCAAATTATATGTGTGACCTTATTTCTTTTTGACATTTCAGTCGTACACCCTGCTTCAATGTGGCAGCTTAGCAGTACGGTGGTTCCTGTACTCCGCGCACCGTCTGTTAAACGTATCCCTGCTCACCGTCCAACTTCGAGTAGTTTAATTTGTACTTATAGCAGATAAAGGCGTCCAAACGAAGAAACATGGCTCTGCTGGCTGGCTGGCTGGCTCGAATCGGCCGGGAATGGAGCGATGATCTAGCGGTTGGTGTACCGGTCTGTGGGGGTCCGAGTTCGAATCCTGGTCGGGACCGAATCTGCTTGTCGCGCCTTCCTAACATGGTTTTATCCGGACTTTCCGCTTTCCTCCTACGTGTAAAATTGAAAAGTTCAAGCGGTGGGGGGGGGTTCTGCAGTAGACGTGCGGCCAACTTCCGCTCCCCGTTTTCTGCATGACTCACGTGCCGCACGCGGGTTCAAACGAGAGTCAGTCGGACTCGGGTTTTTAATAAGCCTTGATTTTTAAAAACTATATAGATTATGGAAACCATTGAACAGTGCCCGGTATCGGTTCATAGCTTTCTACCGCGGTAAGGAAATTCCGTTTGAAAACTGTAAATGAATTTTGTTATAAGGAAAACCCACGCGGCAATTTATTTTTCTATTTGACTCTATGCCCTTTTCTGGAATAGCGCGGAGGGAGCCTGGTCCAAGTCATCGCTCTGGGGGGGGGTGGAATCTTCTCAGAACGAGTGAGAATTAACCAAAGACGACACCACCATTGAGGGGGGGGGGTCGCCCACTTAGCCGACCTACGGTTTTCTAACTGTAAAGATTAACGACCCCTGAGAGTTTGACTAACCGCTGTAGTACTGCTGGTGGCGGGAATTCGGAACAAGTACAAAAATTAACAATAAACATCCGCGTGTTAATTAAGTGCTCAACTATGAGAGAGAGCGCTTCCAAATCTCTCTCTCTCTCTCTCTGTACCAACGTCATCTCTTTCTCCATCTCTCTCTCTCTCTGTACCAACGTCATCTCTTTCTCCATCTCTCTCTCTCTCTCTCTCTGTACCAACGTCATCTCTTTCTCCATCTCTCTCTTTCTCCTCTCTCTCTCTCTCTCTCTGTAGTCTCTGTACCAACGTCATCTCTTTCTCCATCTCTCTCTCGCTCTCTCTCAACTCAACAGAATATCAGATGTCACCGTGGCCCGTACGGGTTTGTTTCTGATTCCATGTTAAAACGTTTCCCCATTTTGGCCAAACCCAAATCCTGTACTTAAATTAGCGAAACAAACAGCCAGCCTCAAGAAGGCTCGGTTGTCTCCCTTCCCTTTAATCCGCAATTTATCTGCGTCGGCGATGTAATTAATTCGCTAACTCGCGGGGGTTAGAAGGTGCTGCACGCGCAGAGCGAGCGACACTTTGTTGGAACTAGGGGCTGGGTTTCTTTTTACACTCTTTTGATTCCTTCTTTTATGTTTTTATTACCAGGAAATCCGCCATATGATAGAGCTACCTACAGCTGTGGGCTCTCACAACTACTTCATTCAAGTTCACGGGGAAAGAAGCCAAATACACGACCGTGGAGTGTAGGACTCCGGGTAGCCGAGCAAGGGTCTCGGTCGGCGGAAACTCCAGTAGCAAGAAGTCGTAAAGCGAGCAAAGGTCAAATATAACGCTGCTCTAAAGAAGCGGTCGTTCGAGATTGTTGTGGAAAACGTCACATCGTAACACGAAAATAAAGTGAAACGAGTTATTTCCCTTGTACATAATTATCCACCAAATAAAACCGTCATCTGAAAGCATCTTTGAAATCACTAAGCTGAAAAAAGGGAAAATAAATAAATCGATTAAGTTAAAGTTCATAAAACCAGATCACCCGCTCAGTCTTTAATCATTTCATTTTAATGGTTTTTAGTTAAATTTTGGAATGTAGTAAAAGCGGGGAATTTAAATTAGTTTAATTTTAGAAATTTGCATGCCCGGATAGGAATGTAACAAATGTTACAAACAATGACTGTGTTAAATGATTGCCAGGAGTGGTATAAGACTCGATTTCATTTCAGTCTGGGTGCTAGAATGAGTCCGGAAGGAAGCCATTAAGGTCTATACAAGGTCTCCAGAGAGGAGAATATTGTAAAGTGGTCTATATCTACGATTACCAATCGAAATTAATTCTTTAATTATGAAAGATTTTTTAATTATTAACTTTTACTTAATTTTTTTTTGCATAAGTATCCTGATCTGTGAGAAAATCAGTAGAAACGAAACTTTTTTTTTTCTTTTTTCTTTCAAATTACAATAGGAACCTTAATACTTCGTGGTGTTGACTCCATATAAGGGCCACGGTAGCCCCATTGCTAGGGAAAGACGTCATTGCGGGTTATACAAAAAAAAAAATTTTTTTTTTCTGTGGATATTCTAAACCTTTAAGTTTCGAAAATATTCTGCAAGGCTTATACTGAACTGCTTCATCATCTGAATGGCTTTCCTAACTTCACATCTTATTCAGCACCCGGTAGAAGCAATATTTTATACGGTTTTTGCCAAAACTTCTCAAGCCTTGTGTTCTACGGCCAGGCTTAACATCCCCTACCTTGTAAAAACACCACACTGTACACTGTTGCTTAATACAATTGCATTTTCACGTAGATCAAGTCCCTTTATTAATATCCTACTGTAGCTGTGTGTACCATCGCGTAATGTCGCAGACAGTTATTAATGACATCCCATAATTCACGTAGGATACGTCATTACTAACAATCTACGACTGGTGGCTACATTTCAGGTGTCGCCTGAAGACCTTCGTTGAAGGAGGATTGCTATAAAGCCTACTGTAAAACCAGTGCCGCCCTCTGGATAAGAAGAGTAATCGTTGGTGATTGATATAAGGAACCAAGAAACCGTCCTCACGCAGCATTTACTCCCAGCTTAATTAGCCAGCCGCGCTACCCCCTTATACTTTTCCCTGAATCAACAAATTTTGCCATACGACCGAGCTGCGGATGTTTCATATTTGAATAGCTTTACTTTCTAGTGCTAAGTGTTGTTGTTGTTGTCGGTGGTGATGATTTTTCTCTTCTTGTTTGCTTGTACGTGGCTTTTCCTGGAGAAGAAAGAAGCTGGTTGCGGGATTAGCCCGAGACGGGGAAAGGGGAAAGGCTGTGTGGACGAGTTACGATCTGTAAACCAATCTAAAGTAGTCTAATTCCAGATGGTCAGCGGCAGTATTACGGAAAGGGCGTAGTACGCCAAGATGCCTACACTTCAGAAAATAGTGCTATAATTTTACAGTAAGTAGTGATGGGCTTACTTTACCTGTAAGTTACAGCACCGGTTTATGTGGTCGGCTGTCATTAAACGTACCAGTTCTTGCTACGCTCTATGATCTTATCGCGTTAATGATGAACGCTTTCTTCAAGAAGCACCCTCCCCCCCAAAAATAACATCTGTGTATTTTCAACAACAGCATTTTAAATTTTACTTTCAACACCGATATCTACTGTAACTTTAGAAACATCGTTTACAGCGCGAGTCTTTACGTGAGCGTGTTCCCCTTGCTTCCAGGGCCTTAAATAGCTCCCTAATCGAACGGCACGTGGCACGCGGCAGTCCGGGGTGTCTCTGTTACAGCCATGCCCGGAGAGTCAGATCTAAAATGGCGGACAGCCATTTCTACTTCGTGTTCGACTCCAGTCGTTTCTGGCCTTTCTCCAAAAGCACCGCCGACGTTAGCTGTCGTTGTTTTGTCTGTGTTCCCGTTATTTAACGTAAAGCCAGCGATGCTGAGAACAACGCCATCAATCAACGCTCGTGGCGGCCTCATGCCCCGATGTTTCGGGCGGTAATGAAACCCGAGCAGCAGTTTTCGCTTCCGGTAATTTCTGAGCCGTCTTTCGCGAACGGAACCAGCCCCTGGCTGTAAGGAAACCGCAGCCATCTGCCCAAGACCGCATCCAGCAGCGACGCACTCTTCCAAATAAGGATTTAGGAAATGTGACGTTGATCCTTCTTCCACTTGGGCAAGCCGTCGACGACCTACCTCCACGTTGCTGAGTATTCTCCTCTATGATCTGCTTGCTGTCACAGCCAACAATTAGTGGACGTGAACTTGGTCCCCTCTACCTTTATTCGCAACGACTTAACACATAAACCTGGTATCCATTGCTGTTATTATGGCCTAACACATGACCGACAACGAAATATACATGCAATGACACACTGAGCTACCGAGGCCACCTGGCGGCGGCTGTAATTGCGGACTCACCAACTAAATAATTTATCATGTAAAATGAAAACAGAAAATTTCCATAATAAACAATTTTATGTGCATGGATTTTCTACTTATATTTATAGCATGTTTTATGGAAGATAACTTCTTTTTCATGTTTTCTGTCGGTTTATTATAGCAAAATATGCCCGCCAAGTAAGCGGCTAAGGTTGGAAAATATACAAATATTTCGACATTAAGAATTGTCTCCCTTACACCGTTTTTACAAACTGCCCTTTACCTGTCGTCTTCTCCTTTTTACGTCATTCATTTCCGTATCAGAACAAAAGCCGTTCTGTGGCTGCTGTTGTTTGAGACTTGTGTGTCATTACGCTTCGAATAGGCAGGAAATATAAACGACTTATCATTTTTTTTGCTTTTCTATTTTGATGGTGGAGGGCGGGCCGGGCCGTTCGTCAGGGGCCCGGACTGGCATTTCAGTTTTTAAAGGCTTCAAATGTGCAAAGCATTTAAGAATGTGATACTGTGTGGCGACGAGATTTGCCTGGAGACCGGAAGGGCTGCTGCCGGAAGGTTTTCCGATGGATACAAAACAGTAAACAAACATATAATGAATGGCCTCGGCTAACACTCGGGCTCTGCGGCGCTAATTGTGTCAACACGTGTTCCCCACGTTCGCCGAGTCCCGGTACCGCGCATGCCCGCCCTTCTCCCTGGCAGGAATTAGGCGCAGGCAGATCTGGTAATTCGGCCGTAATCCCTTCTTCTCATCCCCCGCTTTGAAAAGCAAAATGCCGTCTTTATTGGATCGGCAAACAGCAGTCGTTTGCCGAACGTCAACCAGAGGGAGGGGAGGGGGCGCAGTATTCATGGCGGAGAAGCTGGCACAATTACACGTTTATTCGAGCCCTGCTTTGCGACGAGGTTGGCCGCAGACGGGGGATTTGTCAGAAGCACACACACCCACTCTCACTCTCTTTCTCTCTCTCTCTATGTACTGACGTCACCTCTCTCTCTATGTACTGACGTCACCTCTCTCTCTATGTACTGACGTCACCCCTCTCTCTCTATGTACTGACGTCATCTCTCTCTCTATGTACTGACGTCACCCCTTTCTCTCTATGTACTGACGTCACCCCTCTCTCTCTATGTACTGACGTCACCCCTCTCTCTCTATGTACTGACGTAACCTCTCTCTCTATGTACTGACGTCACCTCTCTCTCTATGTACTGACGTCACCTCTCTCTATGTACTGACGTCATCTCTTTCTCTCTCTCTCTCTCTTTCTCCAGTCGGCGCTTAACTGGCCAGATTGAAATTTTTTTTTAAAATTTACTTATGGCGACTAAATTACTTTTCGATGCCAGAAAACCAGTTTGAAGCCAACACAAACTTTTGGGGACGAACCTATCATCTCATAAGAGCAGCGATGCATATCTGCAGCCTCGTAATGCACAGAGTAGCTGCTGCTGCACCCAGCTCCTGTCTCGAGACCATTCGAAAGCTGCGTCATTCAGTAGGCAAAATTACTCGAGAGGTGGGTAACCTAGCAGGAGTCGAGGGGTTAAAATTATGGTACAAATCAGTTTTTTTCAGTTATCAGAGGATGAAAATATGCGAAGACAAAATTACTAATTAGTAAAATTGTCTTCTAAGTTTCTAGGTTTGACTTTAGAAAACATCTACACCCTGACATACGGCACAAAACTAAATTCTGGTACTTTGGGTTACGTTCGTTACATCTTCCTGTTTAAGTGGCATTCAATTATTATTATTATTATTATTATTTAATATTATTATATTATTATTATTATTAACATTCACAACTTCATTTTAACGTTTAATTAATTAAGTCTATTTGAAGTCGTGTTCCTAATTATATTCTCAAAAAGTCCTTTGAATACATAAAAACGTTTTGGATTAGGGTGATGATGACGTTTTGGTCCAGTACGAGACTGAAATAAATCCAATATTAAAAATGGATCGCTATGCTGCTTCGCGTGAGACAGAAAAGGTAATTCTTTGGTACTTACAGCGAGTTCAGTCGGGATTCACCGGAGAAAACCTATCTGGGAATTACGGGCTGGTAAGACACTCCGGTAGATTTGTCTGCTATCGAACTCAGACTTTGGCTAAAGTACCGAAAAGAACTGAGGCTGAAAGGAAGGGGGAAAAAATGCGTCAATACAATGTATAATATTTAGTGCTCTGCGTCCTCTTCCACCTCTTCTTCGTTTTTTCTACATTCGGTACTAAACAAAAGACATTCAGAATCTTTACTTTTGTTAACGCTTCTTCGTTGGATGACGGTCGTTCCTCTCAAAGCACCTGCGTGGCTACAAACGCAAAGAAACCTTCAGGCTCGCGTTAAAACTAAAGATATGTGCCACTACGAGTTAATGCAGAATGATTACCCGAGACAGGACCGACTCTCGAAATCGATCAGAGTTTTAAATAGGTGTGAGATTACGAGCGGGCTTGTCAGAAACCGATCTCATTGTCGACGTGACGCCCAGGTGTTACGTGGTTCAATCAGATAAGTACCGTGTATTATATTTGCTACTTTTTAAAATAGCGTTAATGTTCTCTTCTCTCTCTTTCTCTATACTAACGGCATCATCATCATCATCATCTCTCTCTCTCTCTCTCTCTCTCTCTCTCTCTCTCTCTCTCTCTCTCTCTCTCTCTCTCTATACTAACGGCATCATCATCTCATCATCATCATCCTCTTCTCTCTCTCTCTCTCTCTCTCTCTCTCTCTCTCTCTCTCACACACACACACACACACACAGTTAGAAGAAAACAAAACGTAGTTTCTTGGACAAAATTAAAGGAGGTAGAATAAACCGACTGTGTTCATATTATTTTGAATTAATTACCGCCCTCATTTAACCTGAAAAGGAAAACTTTCTCTGAAGAAAAAGAAATCGCTTATACTAAATGTACAAAATATTTTTTTATTTAATATTTTGAATGACACCTTTGTTGTTGTTTTCTTTTGCACTGGAAATATAATTATTTCTTTAATCTTTTCTTTTTGTTCTATAAACAAGCCACAATTTTAAGAACAATCCTTGCGTTTATTATTTTCAAATGAAACTTTTAAAAATACACCTATACTATTCAAGGCGCGAGTCTGAACTGTTTTAAATAGATTTTAAGGATCTCACAGTAATCCCTTTTTTAAGAATCAACTACTAAAATTATTTTTGTGAAATACATCCGACTATACGAATTTCATTATTAATTATGTTTAATTTGTAAGCAATATTTTACTTTTTAAAATATTTTTTCTTTCTTGATATTTCTCATTACATATTTTTCATTCTTGCATTATTAGAATTACCGCTGATATTCCTTCTCTCTCTCAACCCTCTTTCCTCTCTCTCCCATCCCATCTCTATCTTCTATATATACTAACGGAATCATCTCTCTCTCTCTCTCTCTCTCTATCTTACTACTGCATTTCATCATCAATCATC